>JAUBNY010000077.1:729901-743151 GCA_032275445.1 Crypturellus soui | reverse complement strand
CACAGAATTGCAGATGAGCAGGGAACTCAGCACCTACCTGGGAGGTGGATGGCAGGGGGGCACAGTGTGATGCTTTACCTGACCATTAGTGAGTTGTTTGGGAAATGTCCCGGTGTTTGACTGCATAGAGAGCTAATGATCTACCAATCACCTCACCTTGATTTCTAAGGAAAAGAAAAGCTAGAGTCAAGCATGTGATTGCATGTCAGATCTCTTCAAAGGAATGGGGCAAGGGATGGACACAAAATGCCAAAGCGGGAATCCCTTGAGACTAGCTGTTAATTCACTGAAACAGCCAGTATGTACATACCCAATACACAGGAAAAGTCACAGGGAATGGACTTTGCTGCTCTTCATGGCTGGAAGGAAGGAAACCACTCAAGAAGGAAGGTGCTGCTTGGCACATGTTAATAAGTGGCTTTTCCATGTAATTGAGAGTAGCAGACTGTGGTCCTAATTGGCATGGAGGGAAGGAGGGGGCGAGATGGAGCTCTTAGTTCCTCCTCCACTGTTCTGAAACCGGGAAATGCCAAATGTTGATACCCTCCGTAAATATCTATTTAAAAACATTGCTTCCCCCATCCTTCCTACTGCCTAGCCTCCCACACTAGCTGATTTATGAGCACAAACACGGCTGCACCTCCTGGCTCAGCACTGGCTCATGGCAGCAAAAACCATCACTGCTCAGAAACTGACCTTCAGCTTTGCTGTTTTTATCTCGCCTGCTTCTGCACACTTCCTCCCTATGGAAGTGAGCACCCAAAGAACGTCTCCTGATGAGCCATCTGGAGGAAAGAGAAGCCAACTCCCCTCTCCCAAAAAACTGACACCCAGAACGTGGCTTCAGAACAAAATGCTGGTACTGAAAAAGACCTCTGCACGCACCAAAAGGAACAAGAGAAAGCTCATGTCTTAAGAGCCAGAGGTTACTAACAATATTAGTGTTACTTTTGTCAATGTCAAGTTTATCTGGCAGCCTCAAATTTCCTTTCCACAAAGTTCTTACCCTCTGGGAGCCCTACATACTTGTCTTCACACAGATGCCCCCAGTACATGGCACAGTCACCCACAAGGGACCCAAATTCTTCACTGCCATCAGCGTGAGACAATCTGATACCTTATTCTTCAGGCAAAGTCTGCTGCTGCTTGTGTCACAGCCATGGACTTCCTTCTGCTGCAAGATTCCTGAAAGAGCAGGGCCTGCAGACTAGTCTCCCACAAGAGCATCTCAAACATCAGGCAGGAGCCCGAGGCATCTCTCCATCTGCACCAAAGAACAAAAGCAGTTGCATCAAATTGTGAAGCTGAAAATATCCAAAGGCTGCCAAGAAGCAGAAGAGAAAAATCTGAGTTCAGAATTGAAGAGAAGAACTACCATGTCCCAGGGGAAAGCTCTAATCACTGGAATATCGCACCTACAGAGAGTAGGGGAGAGCTATTTCCTATTCTATTGCTGCTGGCTTTCTGCAAGCCTTGCTGTCTAGGTGCACTCGCTAGGTCTAGCTAAGTATTGAAAGAGCAGGAAGAAAACTTGATTACAGCTCTCTGCTGGGGATCTGACCCTGAACATCTCTGGCCAAGTCAGTGTCTGACCTACCCCCAAAATGGGGATATCAGCTGGAGTGGGATTCTGAGCATCTCCACGCTGGTCTTGTTTCCTCAGAACCATTTACAGTCAGCAGAGACCTCCCGACCTAGGCCCTTGTCCCTCCACATGTGAAGGGGGATATTAGCACCTCCAATCATATTAAGGGTTCATTAAAGTCTAACGAGGACTCAGTAGCTCTCTGCTAATGAGCTAATAGAGCCACAGACCCCTACAGACCTCTAGATGGCAGACTAGAACCAAGGGACAGAGGATGCAGAAAATTGGACCATACTTTCCAGAGGGATAAGAAAAAGAGGTGAGAGAGGAGCACGGCTTGAAGATACACAATGTTATGCCAGAAAAGTGATCCCAGCAAAGCAATGGACTATGAGAAAGACTGCGTAGAGGCTCACAGTTTCTTTTAAGGCACAGATATCAAGATCAGCAGGCTCACGACCTCACATGCAGATGGGCTGGAGCTCTGCCTTCAAGAGCAATGAGGGCAGGGAACAAACATGATTAAGAGCCTGAAAACACTTGTGTACAGAGGTTCCACCAGGTAACATCCCTGTAACCACTAAGCTAATACAAGGGAGGTAGTATCCAGCTCTTACCAAGCCCACAGCAGAAGATCTCAAATGTATCATAAAGAAACCACCAATAATGACCAGAAAGTATTTTACTTCCTAACGATAAATGGTACCCAAGTCCCCACTGCCTCTACTGCCAGCCCATATTTCATAGAAGTCATAAAAACATTCTATCAAAAAACCACCTAAGCTGCTCCCTAGCAAGTGCTGATGATCAGATACAATCACGTATCTAAAAAATCCAAGACCAAGTATCCCACTTCTTCAATTCAACCCTATTTCTGTTCCCAGCAAGAAGAGGATGTCTGTTAATGAAACAAAATGATTCCAAACCCCTCTCCAAACCCATTCTGTGCCAAGGTATAAGCTGGAATAAACAGAGTGGGAATGAACATGGTATTTCCCTTCTGCAGTGAACACCAGCCAAGAAAGAATGGCTTTCGCTCTCCGAATAAGCAGCTGGGGAATTCTTTAGCACATTGCTTTCGACAGAAAATTTACCTTCTCACAAAATGATATTTTGTGAGCAAAGAGCTGCTTTTCAGTTTCTGTTTTACTATTTTTGATATGTGGAAGAAGGGGAGAATTAGCTGCCACTGAATAACCTGAGCTCTGAAATCTTTTGCTTCTTGTTTCTTATGAGGGTGTTGCCTCCCCCAGCAGCACTTCAGCTGCTTTATTCACTTACTCTTCCCCAAAGAGCTTCATGTCTCACAGGATGCCCCAAGAACTGATCCACTGAGGAGGAAGAGGATGAGGATTATTTAAACTGTTACATTTGAGAATCTCTGCTTCCGATTGGATTTTCAGCTGAATACTCTTTGAGAGCAGCAGGTTATTTTAGACATTTGGTTACACGTCACCACTGGCATAAGAGTTCCCATCATCAGAACGGCTTCTGGTAAGTTTTGTTACCATTTCATTTGTCTTTATTGAATAAAGTGACACATACAGCAGAAGTAATTTGGATGTTGATTTTGGTAATGCTTCATTCAGCTATTTTGCAGATGGAATATTTCGGCTTTTCATCTGTCTCTCTCAAGAGAGAGGATGATTTCTATATGGAAAAAAAAAATCTTACATAAAAAATTCTAAGCAATCAAAATGAAGCATCTCCCAATCTAACAAAAAGCCCTACCTCAGTCTACACCCTATCAAAATAAGTTCAGATTTGTGTGTTTGCAATAAGCAGTTTGGTTTGTCTCCCTATTTTAGGTCAAAAAATTACAATCAACCTTTCTGTGAAACAGTAAGGCTTTCAGTGAGACAGATTTCTCCTTCCTGCCATCATGACTATGAGCAGAACTGTAGACCCTTTAATTCAGTGAACTTAGCTACAACATCAGCTCAAGAGCATCTCACCTCCCATCATTTCAGCTCCATTTGCAGGTGGTGCTTCACCAGCTGAAAGGTTGAATGCTGCAATAGGATGTACTGATTATGTATGGTGGGAACATATGTTTCTGCTCTTTCCAGAAGGATTTTTTTTTTTTTTTAAAACAACCCTTCAACCTAATCTCCTTGAAATCACAGAGTCTTCCCCTCCAAGTGCTGTACAAAGAACTTCTGTGTTCTCACACCTTTCACCCTCGGAGTCTGCCTCCTCCTAATAAGTTGTTAGGCAGAAGAACCTTTTCTGAAGCTATGTGTTGTTTCATAAGATAGCAAGGAGGAAGCTATTTTCTGATATAAAGATAGTTTATCTCCCTTGGCAGATTTCAAGGCAGTTTTAAAACTCCTAACAATATGCTGGGTTTTCCCCATTACAGCTCTGATGGTGGAGGAATGATAAGACGTGTCAGTGTTATTAACCTGAAAGTATTGCAGAATTCTCGAGATGCAACCCCAAGCCCATTAAAATTCTCCTTGTAACCTGGGATGCTAAAACAAAGTGCAACACCTTAACGATGCAGCCTGCATTCACCACGGATGCTCAGCACACAGACGCTCTTGCTTCTGGTCCCGACGACTGCGACAGAACATCTTCACCTAAGAACACACACAGGGAGCTCTGCTACAGGAGAGCACAAAGTCTTTACCCTGGTGTTAGATAAATTGAACCAACTCTTCCCCAAACTTGACCCCAGGTAACCAGCCAGTTGTCCAGCAGAGGCTTTCACACAAATCATACCTAAAGAGTTCTTTTCGTGTCCTGGAACTGCAGGCCATCCCTTTTCTAAGGCAACACTGTTTACATTTCAGAGACAATTTTTTTTCCAATCTTCCTGGGAATACAAGGGCCGCCTCCTGAAGTAAATTTGAATTTACATGGCACACACTTAAAATAACATTGCCTTCAACAGTGTTTCCTGCAGTAGGTACCCATCTCAGAGTCAGAGCACGCTGGGTTAGCAGGACAGTGCTCAGGAAGGTGGCCTTTAGCATAAAGGACACTACCTCTTCAAAATAAATCAGCTCCCATGTTCTGTCTCATTAAGCTGCTCTGCTAAGGTCCTGGGCTAACTACCTTATTGACAGCTCAGGAGCTGGGCTTGTGCTGTTCCGGAGTCCTTTTCCTGTTCATAAAAATCAGGTCAAGAAGTTTCTGATTATTGTACATTTTCATGCAGACAGTTTTTCATAAGATGCTACTTTGGTGTAATAATGATAGCTTAAGTTTCATGCTCAGGCTGTACAAAACTTCATTAGCTGGTTTTACTGGAATTAATGGATAAATTCACCAGAACAGGAAGTAATTTCTCTTACCCATCAGAAGGCAAGTCAGCGGTAAGAACTACAAGTCTACCAGACCACAGTACAACAAGACATCAATATCTGTGAAGGCAAGCTGGTTGTTTTGTATTTGCAACAGTTCAGTAAGGGCTTGTTCAGGAGCTTTGCAGTACGAGTATCAGGAGAACAGAGCCAGTTTCAGGAGCAGGACAGCATAGAGGGACAATTCAGAACAGGAGTGACGACTTTCCAGCCCTATGACTTGAAGGAAAAACGCACTTGGACTGGATTGCTTGCCTTAGGAAGGAAGGCTGAGCTTAGAGGAAACAATTCTGCCCTGATGTCCAAGAAAACCAAGACAGGGTTCCAGTTCTGGTTTCCCAGTAAGAGCTATGACATTTATTATACCCTGTGCCTTAGCTACACACGTGGAAAGTGAGACTGCGGATGGGAGGAAAAGGGAGGCCAACTAAAATCTTCTTTAAGGCACTCAGGCTTTCTGATTATAAAGGTCAGGCAAGTGCTTTGTAACTACAGCAAAAGCAAAGCAAATGAGCAGGTAAAAGTGTTAAATACTTGCAAGGTCTGATACTGTATGAACAGGAGGAAAGGCAGAAAAAAATGGAACTTGATTTGCAGATAGAATAATCAATGATCAAAAAAATCAGTTACTGCTGGTTTGATTAGCAGAAGTAGGACAGAAGCTCTGAAGGGTAATAATACCATTTAGCTGCAACAAATAGGGGTTTCAAAAGAATTGAAAAATAGTTTTGAAAAGATAGAGCAGCTACATTAGAGGGTTGTGGCATGTCACCCGGCCATCTGCATGGATATGGAGCCTTGATGAAGGTTTATTTTAATACTTTGGAGTATTATTTTGATTCCGGTATGAGCTTAAGCAATGGTATGGGGTACCCTCAATTTCTGACCTGGAGGTTAATTGACAATTGTCACACAGAACAGCTCTACTAATTGGTAAGTTTGATTAGACTTCACTGGCACTAAACCTCCATATTTGGACAAAAAATTGTCTTCTCAGAATCATAACATACAATCAAGTTAAGTTAAATGACCTTTTTGGACCATTTTGATTGCTATGCATATGCTGAATTTGATGATTAATTTCTAATATCCTTTGATATGCCCAAGGTAAAAAGACACCACAAATTTAGCTTCTTGTTACCCAGCCAACCACCTTTAAATTATATATAGTTATTAACACCACGTATAAAGGAAATCTCAAATCTGCTCCCAATTCTTAAGCAATTTGTGCCAGTTTGCAGACAAGCCTGGTCAGGGATTTCACAGACCTGCTTTCTAGACACAGTTCTACCATTGCCATGGGATGAGGTGATAAATACATCACTATTTGTTTTCACTTGCTCTTGTGTTTGCTCTTCCTGGCAGGTTTCTGATCCTTCTGTATGTTTGCACATCTCCAAGCATAAGCTGGCACTAATGTTAACTGAAGCTTCTGAGTTCGGCTATCATCAAAATGCTAACAAACCCAGAGAACGTTAAAAATCAGCCAGCTATCTCGTTTTGCATTAATATAGATTCAGTTAATGAAAAAAATGGAAAGCAAGCACAGATCTTCGGATGTTTCCTCTATACATTATTCAGACTGGCAATGCTGTACTGTCTTGGCTGGGCTAAACAATTAATTACAAATTCATTTTCTTTTTGGTTTCCCTGATGACATTTAATCCTTTCAGCCGTTATAAATGACTCTCGAGCTTGGTGCTCTTTAACCAAAGCACAAGTTTCTTCATCACCTTTTTTCACTGGAACATTTGGGGATCCTGATATTTTTAATCAAAGCTCTGGGTCAAATTGACTGGCTGGCAGGAACAGACCTGACTGCACTGACAACTGTGGAGTTATGTTCATTGAATATGCTGCCTCTTTTTTCTTTTGCCGCCGAGAAACCAAAAGAATGGGTCTTTTCTTGCCAAGCCCCTTTATGCCCTTTTCTACCCAAAAGCGTATTAGATTTTCTCCACTTTCTTCCCCCCAAAACCCTTGCCCGCACCAATGCTAGCTTCCATTTTCCCACGCTCTGACGTTTTCTACTTGTGAAAAGTATCAAGAGAGTAAATATTTCACTCCTTTTTCACAGGACAGCAAAAAATCCAGCCAGGCTATAGAAGTGGATTATCCTCACGCAAGGATACAGACATCTATCATTCACTGACTCCTAAAGTCAAACAAGTTATGCAGAGCTCTGTGCAGCACTCCTTTATTCAGTCAGGTCGGTGAATGGGAAATGACAACAGCAGCACAATAAATTTTGGGCCCTTTCAAGACTGACTTTGAATGTATATTCCCAGGCACAATACAGGCCCCTGTATTTTGCCACTTCTTCCTCAGACATTAGGTTTGGGTCTCGTTCAGATGCACAACAGACATGTTATTCAGTGTCCCAATCTGAACGGTGCCAAAATGAGTTTGGTCATGCTTAGCAGACCTGATCTAATGGCCACGGAGCTAACAGAAAATCTACTGATTTCTGTTAGCTTTGGATCAAAATTTGTGTAAGAAATTGTATCAGAATCTGCTCCTAAGCGTCTACCTGAGCTGGACCAAAAACATCATCCGTCCTCCCAAGGGTGTTTGGTGCCCTCATTCCATGTTCACGCTACTCGATTCTGCACTGCTGTTTCCCTATATACCTCAGATATTCCACCTAAGCCATGTTGGTGAGGAGCACACACCTATTCGCCTTTCCACACAGGTTGCAGAAGCACGACAGTCACTGCAGCAGCTATTGAGGGTGGGAATGTCTTCCACAGAAATTTCCTTTAACACTGTCTGTACAGCAACTTGTCCATCCAACCCTATCCCTGCCTGTACTAAGCTCAGTCCACACATGCTGACAGAAGGCTCAGAGACAATTAAATGCTGAAGAATCCTGAAAAGAAATTGGTGGGGCTGGGAAAGAGACTGAACCAAATTAGTGCCTTGGTTGTAGGAAAGGCCGTAGCATGCACTGAGAAAGCCTGCTCTGCATGGCAAGCAGATCTGTCAGCAACAGCAGCGCTGAACCATTGACCACGCAGCCACAACGAGTACTGACTCTTGACAGCCAGAAGTTAAAGGGCATGGAGGAAGGGGAGGGGGACACAGGGGCTTTGCAGGAAGAGCTAATATTATGAAGGGAGAGGCAGAGGTCAGGGATGCACCATATAAATCCAGTGGCTCATTAGTTCTGCTGCTTATGGAGCAATTGTCTGATACCACTTTTGCTGCAAGCTGCTGAAACAGCAAAGTTGAGCACAGAATGTCACAAAAATCTTTCTAACACCCTGCTATAGAAAACCACCTTTTATAAAACAAAAAAGGCAAGTGACTTGGCAGCAGAGCTGCTAAAGGCAGGACCATCTCCTTCCTCCAGTTTTCCCACAAATGGCTGTGAAAACATGCAAAGCTGGAGGCTGCAAGCAGCGCTGATGGTGGTGGGAAACCTCTGAATGCCCTTCAGTTGCGGCCTGCAGCCCATGCTGCTCGCAGCTCCTCAGCCTTCCATGCGCAGGGCTGTCAGCAGAGCATAGCCGCTGCTGCTCCAGTTGCAGGTGGAGTGTGGGCGGTGTGCCCGGAGCTTGTGACACAAAAGTTAGATGGCATCTACCAGAACAACCCTGCAGCTGGCGCAGAAGTGGCTCCATGGGCCAGCTGGGGGCACAGCCGCTTGTCACATACTGCTGGTTTGTACTGCAGCGACCGCGGATAGACCAGGAACTGTCATTACAAAGAGCAGATGAGTGATGTACACACCACTTCCCCATGTGTGAATCTACTCATGATAAAAAGTTCTAGTAAGTGGATTTGCCAGATCAATTAAGCAGCCAATATAACTGTTACAACATGAACATAACTCAGGGAGGTGCCTACCTGAGGCAAGGGGGAGTGTTTCTGGTTCTGTCTTATCCTCCTACTGGAACCTTCCACATGACCCAGGCAGGCATGAGCCATAGGATGCATCTGGGGTCCCACGGGACCCATTTGCCCCCCACTCCCCTCCACTCCAGAGCTAGCAACAACTGGAAAGCAGATACTAAACTTACATGCCCCTAAGTATCCAGAAGGTCTAAGCATGATCCAGAACACAGAGCAGCTCCCCAGCGCCCACACTGGACATTGACATCCACTGACCAGCTCCTGAAGAACAATTACTAAATCAGTTCCACGATGTTCCCAAAGGATATCAGAGTATTACAAAAGGTTTCACTGAGGTATCTTTACACCAAGCCTCATGTGGGCTCTAAACTGTACCAGCGATTTTGTGAAACTTTAGAGATGGAAAGGTAGAGCTTTGAGAAGTATAGCTGGGACTGGGCAAGGGGGATGAAGAATATAGTTAAGCAAATAAAGGAGCCTGTGCCTGCAGCAGAAGGCAGGGGGAATGTTTCAGAAGAACAAACAGGGCTCCAGCAGTGACCCTGGGAGATCCTTCCTCACACGCCAAAGCACATATCATCCCACCTGCTGCCTAGAGAAATGCTGCACTATTCACCAGGCTGGAAAATAGTTAAATGCCTACAGGACTTCCATGCCCTGCTGATCTGCAGAGACAGCTCCGAGGGACAGCCACATACAGCAATTACTCACACTACGAACTCAGAGACGCCTAACAAGGAGCAGGAGCTCTGGAGGACCAGTATTAAGTAACATAGTAATATGATCAGGCAGCACAGCTTTCACCAAGTGACATGATTAGAAAGGAGACAGCACAGCAACACTCTTGGTCCCATCTCTCCATTTTCTGCAAGTGTCTGGCACACTCCCAATATGCCCTTCAAGAGCAGCTTTTCTCCTTATTCCTTTGCCAATCTTCTCTGTCATCTAATTTCCCCCCCCTGGTACCAACCACCTCTTTTGACCCTTACACACCCGTTGTCTTTCCCTCTGAGCTATGTTAGCTTCCCTGGGAGCTTTTCAGAATAAATGCTTCTGGTTCCTCCGTCTTTTCTGGTGCCCAAAATGCCAGAGAGATAATGCTTTCAGCTAAGAATCAAGGGCTTCACCCTCTTCTAACCTTTCAGTCAAACTTGACATATTCCATTCAGATTCACAGAGAAACAGTTGTCATCTGTGTGGAGCACCTGGCCTTAGAAACAGAGGATTGAAAGCATCTCGTTACCTCCACTTACAGAAAAGAGTCTGCACTGGAGGTGGGAGTTAGCTCAAATGGCTGTGGACACAGAAAAGAAAGGTTTAAGGGCGATTTCAATGTACTAGTGCTCCACACATTGATCCCTGTGCTCTGTTAGTGGCTTGGACCAGATGCGGTCTGGTGGAACATCATTATCTTTCACACACAGTCACTTCTCTCCCAGGTCTCAGTTCTAGGACTGTGTTAGAACCAGGTTCTCCCATGGCAGGATACATGAAGCCACTGGGGCTGCCTTGGAAAGAGCCCTTAGCCCCACACGTGCCCACCTGTTAGACTTAGGCACCTAGGAATCCAGACCACTAGCAGGAGAGTTTATCTTGCCCATGCAAGCAGAGGGGTGCAGAGTCCACACCTGCAAGGACCAGGAAGGAAGGAACTAGAAAAGTAACATCCTCCAAATCACCAGCAGAGATCCATCATCCACTGACAATTTTTTAAGTCATGCTTCCCTTAGGTTTCTCCTGACCCAATATCCAGCAGCAAGCCTAAGCAAGAGAAGCAAATTCCCCATGGGATTTGGCAGAGCACAGGCAGGTCCTAAGCGAGTTCCTCACTCCTGGCTCCTCCAATGTGCATTCGGCAGACCCTGCTGCTCCCTTCTCTGGTACTCCTCCCAGCTCTGCTGGTGCAGTACCTTCTGCTCGAGCAAGGGCTGCCAAGCACAACAGCCTGCACGCTGCACAGCCCTGGCTGGCATATGGATGTATGGCTCGGGGAGACCAGCAGATCCAGTTGACTCGTAACCCGCCCACCACCCTGGAGGAAAAGGAAAAGCAGTGAATCAACCAACCCCCGTGTGTTTGTCAGGTCTTCCCTGTCACTTCCCTCTTGACATTTCCATAATCCTGCTGTGCCTGCAATTAAGAACTTAAACAAAACGCCTGCCGCTCTCTTCCTCCTTCGTAACATGGAGTAACAAAACTCCGCAGGCACCAACTCCTGCTGAAATGAAATGATAAAAATGAGCATTCGAGGTCAGAGGCTTTTTCACAGCTGCTGAGGGATGCGAGAGATAAAAGGACAGCAGTGTCAAAATTTTTTCCTCAAGATGTGAAAGTGTAGCACGCAGCCCGATTACATATTTATTTATGGGGAGATACACTGATAGCATCTGTCAAACCTCATTGCAGAGCTAGGAATTCTGGTAGTCAAACCACGCTCGGCCCTGTGAATTACTTTACTGGCTCTAGCAGTAATCGAGGCAGCGGTGGGTGGGTTTAAAGGTCAGATGAACCATTCCTGGCAGAAGCCAAGGAACAGAAGAAGCCTTTCCTGCCTCCAGGGCCATTACACTCACAGTTCAGAGGGACGGTCCAGCTTTCAACAATCCTTATTCACATACCAATTATTTTCTCCCGGGGTCAAGCATGAAGATAGGAGGGGACAGAGAGTGGTCTCCAACTTTCTAGCCTGGAATAAATTCCTTCTGTGCCTTGTTCAAGAAAAGATGTCCTCCAACTGAGTGTTTCCCCACTGTCTGCAGCTTTTGCAGTTGGTGTATTTTGGCAGGGTGTCCCTTCCAGCTACAACAGCTTGCGGAGGGCTTATGGAGTAAACAGGATGCTGAATATCAGCCACAAACTGGCAAGTACCGCTCATACTTCAGTACCATTGATACATATCCAGCCACAATCCTCATGTTCTACTTTGTCTTTCAATATTTGGACACAACTTGCCATGCACCTAACACAGTTAATTATGCCTCTCCCCACAATACATCTCTTATCCTTCCAAGTCATCTAGACTCTGCTGAAACAATTGTAAAGTCCTGACTGCTCCTTCCAATGCACATTTCTGGCAACAATGAATTTCACTGGTACTACCCACTTACCATCCTATAATGCGCTCCTCAAATTCCTCAGCTCCTCCTCTGGTCTGACTGACCTATATAATGCTGCCACGTGCACACTTTACCACCTTAATTTCATATTGATAAGTGTCTTAACTTGCAATAATGAATAGGGAGAACCAAAGACAATAATTGCTCATTATTTTCCCATTATTTTCGCTTTGGTGATATGTAAATTACAAAGGATCTTTGCAGTTCTATTTGACAATTCAATGGCATTAGCCATTTCAGCAGTTGCTTTAACAAGTCTAATTTACTAGGTTTCCTTCCAAGAAATTATGCCACTAGCAATTTGTCTATTTACACATGATCCTTTTAGCTCTCAATCTGCAAGTGGCTGCTTGCATGTCCCAATTCAGAGGATCAGGGCTTTTCCAGCTCCTGTCTGTGATCCCCACAAATAATAATAAACACACACACACGTACTAAACCCCACAATAAATTAAAAGCAAGACCCAGCAAAATCATTGGGCTTTTTTGTATGTGTTTGGGATTAAAGAAAGGGAATCACATCTCTTTACTCAATTATTTCTTATTAGTTTCATTGCCTGCATTATCCATTTGATAATCTGTAGCAGAGCAGGGTAAATGCATATATTATTTATGTATATATCTGTTTTCTGGTGCTAGCTGCTCTCTGCACTGCATTACTGCAGCTTTATGTTCTTACTGTTCTGCTGAGCTCAATAGTGAAAATCTTCAGCAAAGGAGCAGGCCCATTCTGGGTGACAATGCAAGTCCATGGTTAACAACAGATAGTTTAGCCCTAGAGGTCTAAATGGTAAAGAAATGAGCCATTCTGAGAAAGTGGTGGAAAATTCACACTACCAAAGGTTTCTGCTCTGTAAGCATAAAGAGGGACACTTCAATTTAACTGCCCCTCTCCAACACTGACACCTTATAAATCAAAATTAAACCCTACTCTAAGGGGATCCCATACCCTGAAGTGCCAGGAACTTCTGGAAGTACATATTGATATTGCTCTTAATTTTGCACATGGAGCATTCTGAGCTGTTGCAAAGCATGACAGAAGAAATTGCACCGCTCAAACATAGGACAGTGCACCTAAGAGTGTTGCCAATCACTGTTTCTGGAGCTAATGCATATTGATCACTCTGCTCTGGCAATTTCACCTACGCTCTGACCACTAGCCCATTTCTGCTGGCACTAGAGATACCAAATATCTCTCACTGTAGAGAGAGACAGAAGTAAAAATCTTTCTGGATTGATTCACACCTGCACCAGGGACAGATCCAGGATCCTGTCATTCCTCTCAGCGGGGAGAAAAAAAAAATGAATGTTGTAAACAAGGCATTTTGAACCCAGGGGTCATAAACCCAATCACTTTGCCCTACCTGACTGTTACTGAATGAGAAG
>JAUBNY010000077.1:671815-682644 GCA_032275445.1 Crypturellus soui | reverse complement strand
TTTTGCAGGGGGTCGGAGAGGGCCCAGAGCAGCTCCAGAGGCTCCAGATCCCAAACACCGTCCTGCCTCCGATGCAGAGCCCGCGCACAGCGTTTGCCTCATTTGTTAAACGCCGGCTTTATGTGCCTGCTCGAGCTCATCAGTGCAAATATTTGCTCACTCTCATCTTGCTCATTAAGACTTTTGCATTTTGTTTGGAGATGAGGCATCCAGATTGGCCTTCCTGCTCCCCTGTTTGCTCTGTTGCATCCCAGATTTCACGGCTCCGACACAGCACGGGGGCATGTCCCCAGCACTGCCAGCATCCCCATGCCAAGGGGCTATTTAAGTGCCTCGGCCGCTTCCAGACATCATTGGCGCAAATATTCTCTCCTGGGCCACTAACTTGCTGCAATAATTGCAACCAGCCCATAGCAGAGTGTTCCCAAAGGCACCGTTTCTCAGCCCAGATCTTTTAAAGGAGCAGTTGTGCTTTGAAGAGAAGGTCCACATCTCCTGCAGTGTCTGGGCCAGGTAGATCTAAGTCAATACAGGATATAAGGGACTTTCTGATACCTCTGAGTCATTGGAACCCCAAGCCCAGACAAGAGAGACTGCGAAGCTGGCTGGAAAAATGTTAATTCTCTCCCTAGTGCTGAAATTTAGCTGGAAAAAAATAAAACCAGAGGATTTTTCCCCCTCCTACCCAAGCTACAAGCATGTATTCCTTTCTTTGATGTAAGGCTTAGCGGCAAATAATTTACGAGGCAAGAAGTTTGACTCAGAAGATACTTTGAAGCTGAATGCCTTTTTTCCTTTCTTTTCTCACTTTAGCAAAGCCCAAGCACAATAGCAAGCCGTAACATTAATATCTCCCATATAAAGTTTTAAGTGCGTATTCATTTCATCCCTTTACGGCTTCCTTCTCGTGACGGCGCGCACGAACGTTTTGCAAGGGAGATGCTGCCGGGGATGGGAAGGCCGGAACTAATCCCTGTTTTGCGCTCAGCAGCGCTTCTTGGAGGGGAAACGCTGCTAAGAGCGTTTCGGGAGGCGACTTCCCATATTTCCCCCTCTCTGAAACCTGCTGCCTCCAGCTCTAAGTATTTGCTAACGCTCCTGGGGAAGGTTTTGCCCTAGATGCACCCAGAGGAGCAGTTTCTCCTTGTAGAGCTGCCTCTCCATCCACCATCCTCACATCCACGTTGGGGAGCTCACGCCTGGCCCTGCTTTTCTAGCGCATCTGCTCTGTTTGGAGGATCTCACAGGCTGCTCTGAGGTCCCTTTCTTCAGAGGTGTAAGGGAAGTTTTCAAGGGCAACGTGCGATGTTTGGAGTCAGCCCGGGCCTCCTGGGCTTATTGTGGCCCAGAGGATGAGGAGCTGTTGTTTGTACCTTGGTGGCAGATGTGGGAACCCTGGAGGACAAATACCCCCAGCAGGTGTGCACGGGTGGCTGCCTAACATCCACATTGGCCTGAAAACCACGAGTCGCCTGGACTTTTCCATTTTTGGTGGCTTTCCTTCAGTTTCCACAAGCCCACCCTGCATCTCCTCCTTTGAGGTGGTTCTGAGGATGCATCTCCCACGCTTGCTGGTGCCTCCATAACCTCTCCAGGATGTATCGCCAATTCCACTTACATTCATATTCCCTGTGCATTTCCTAAGCCTTTCCCGACTGCCTTGGGAATCTTTAAGTGACCATTTGGGGATTGCATCCAAAAAAAAACTAGTTGTTATGCAGGAGCACCAGGAGTGCTTCTAGAATTAGCAGCTACTCCAGGTTGCCCCGATCATTTTGAAATGTGCCACTTCAAATCCCTTCAAGGGCTTGATTTGGGAAGTAAATGGGATTCAGAGCAGGTGAGACATTAGGTAATTACAAATTATTGGAACACTTCATGTTATGAAAGCCCTTCAAATAATTTTAAATTACTTCGTACTAATTGTGATCAGTGCTCCACTCGTTTCCCAACCCTCTTCAAACAACAAGTCATGGTATATTTTGGGAGCTGGAACCAGTGCTTGGTTAAAAAAAATCCCAAATTCTCTTTTTGGATGAATATATTTCTGGAAAAGGCCTGAAATATCTATTTATCAGTTGCATTTCACAGGTATTTCATTATTGCCTGGAGCAGCATAATAGAAATCAAGGTCAATGTATATAGAGGATTCCCATTGAGCAGAGGGTATTCCCCAATTGTACCACTTGGGACTGCAGTTGGGCTTAAGGGGAGATGTATCTATGAGCTGCAGTTGCTGGAAGAAAGGGTTGGGTTTGGATGGAGGCCTAGGCTCCTTATGGAAAGGCTCCTTGAATGCCTTAGGAGCTTTCCTATGGAAAGGATAGTGTCTCATGGTTGATTTCTTACCCATCTGGTATCTCCTTATCTTAGAGAGGGATGGACCTTCATCAAAATCATCCCCAATGCTACATCCAGTGGGCTGAAGCTACGTGAATATTTATGACCCACAGCATATATGAAACTAGTGAAGAAAATAGTGTAATTTTCCCTTAAACTAATAACATGCATCTATTTTTTTTTCTTTCTCAACCATTTAAAAGTGCGCTATCAATCAGTAATAATGAGAATAAATCATCATATCTGATGCATGCTTGAGGAAATTTGTCTTTAGGTAGCAAGAACACAGACAGCTCATGGAAACTTCCACCCAGTTTTCACTAAGTTTTAGGAATGTGAAAATCCTAAGCAAACCCATGCAGCTCTTTGTAGGACTGTGCTAGTTTTTATCAAGAATGGCAATGGAATAAAGCCTGGCTGAGTCCCAGTGCTCCCAGCTCCATCTGCATCCAACCCTGCGGATCCATAGGGATGCTGCTCTCCCCATAAGGTGTTAACAGTAACGAAGCCTTGGCTTCCTGCTTAGCAGGAAAAGTCTGACTCAGGCTATATTATTTTACCTCTATTTATTTATTTATTTATTTATTTATTTATTTATTTCTGTGTGATGCTGCATCACATAGATGCTGCAGCACAAGCTGTGTTACTTGTGCCCAAATATACCCCAGGATTTTCTAGAAGAACCTTGGAAAGCTTCCTCTGTGCCCAGCAAAAACATTAGCAGAAATCACACCGGTCTAGCTCTTGCCACCTCCCTGCACCTGGAGACACCTCCTCTCCCTCCTGCTGCTGCTCCTCTCCATGGTTATGCAGCTCATTAGCCATTCCTCTCCCTATGAAAACGCTGAGGATTTATGAAGGGAACGACTTGAAGTACCAAACCGTGTTGACAGGCTCCTTAACGTCCTCTCAAGGCGGCTGAGTTCACCTTCCTCAGCCTCTGCGCCTGTGTCCTGACCCAGTGTGTGGGATGGAAGCAAATGATGCCCCTTTGGTCTTCCCGAAGCTTATATATCCCTCAAAACTCTCCTGTTGCTGGACTCAGTGTGGTCATAGGGAGAGGTAGAAAATCCAGCACACAAGGGCCATACTCTTCCTGCCTTCCCCTTCTGGTTTAAACTTCTTTTCTCCTCCATCCCCTTGCCAGCTTTCCCAAAGCTTGTGGGACCTTGTTCACCTTGGAGACATCTCCCGCAGGTTGGAAGGTGGTTGGGATTGACCAAGGGCTAGGGAGATAACATAGGGAAAATCAGCCCCTGTGAGCAAGCATTTTCCTAGCACTCCAGGCTAAAAACATGGGAAAAAAAATAACACAACCAGCAAACGTTCTTATTTACCAATTACAATAATGATGAAACTCAATCACGAAAAAAAATAAAGAAACAGTTAAAGTTGCAAGCTAACAACTGCTTAGATAGTTATCGGCAGCGGCATTTACAAGTTCTCGAAAGCCATGAAAAGGAATAGCTCAGGATATCATAAATTTTATACTGCTCCCATAACAGACCTGCACACGAGCTACAAGAAAATGCATATTTCATTACTGCTCAACAGTCTTAACTCCCGGTCCAGGCTACAGCCATCCTTTCCAGTATAATTTTATAATACGCACACAACTCAAAGCCTCTTTGTAAAAGAAACATAAAAATGATGCATGCGCATATTAAAGACCTGTATTTATCAGTCTCAAATGGAAGTTCACGTACGGAGTTAATGTTATCATAAATCAGCTGCTCTCTCTGTTAAACCTTATTATCGCCAAATGCTATTTATGAACACTAGAACAAGTCATCTAGCTCTTGTCTCAAAAATATTTGTTAAAAATATTTCCTATTGCAAGGAGTCGCTCAGGGGATATATCAGGAAAGTCACGTAAAAATACCCTCCCCACATAATTAAAAATATGCAAGGACCTGAGGCTCAAGGAGATGGCGCTAGGAGGGAGAAACAAGGAAACAAGGACTTGATATTTAATAAAAGCAACCCCTTAGCTAGCTGCGCTCCTCAGGCGGGTGTGGGAGGCTTTGTAGATGCTCCATAACGTCGGGGCCAAAAAAAATATAGT
This sequence comes from Crypturellus soui, assembly GCA_032275445.1. Classification (NCBI taxonomy): domain Eukaryota; kingdom Metazoa; phylum Chordata; class Aves; order Tinamiformes; family Tinamidae; genus Crypturellus; species Crypturellus soui. The sequence goes on along the minus strand of JAUBNY010000077.1, from coordinate 678,239 downwards.
AATGCAAAGAAACTTTTTGATGAGAAAGTTGTTTTTTTTCTGTATAGCGGTAACAACCTTCTGCTGAAAAATATTTCTTAGATTTTAGACCAAAGAAAGGGAAAGAGCCTGCCCTGCTGCTTGTTGCTTCTTCCTGGGGTGAGGATAGGGCAGCAGCAGCGGCAGCCCTACGTGGGCCATGGTGAACCTCATCTCCCTTTTGTTCTGGCTAAAAGTTAGGGCAATTTTGGCTCTTTTGCACTCTGAACTGCTGCTTCTCGCTCATTTTGGGTGGCGAGGTGGCCAGGAGCTCATTAGTATTGAAATCGGGTCGTGAGTAGCTCGCTCGCAATTTCGGCTCCAATAAGCTTCCTATTTAGGCTCCGCAACGCCACGAATTATGCCCAGCTGAAGTCGGTTACAACGTGACCACGTAGCCATGCAATTTCATAGAGAGATAAGATATAGATCTGCTGTACGTCGGTGATTCTCTTTCACAGGCGTACCTTGTCGGGCCATAATTTGATATTCTTTTACTGCTTCAATGGGGGAAAGCCCTTTAATTTAAAAAAAAAAAAATCACATTTTCACCCGCTTTGTTCGGTAATGACACAAATAGTAAAATGTTCAGATTACATCAGGGAATGGAAAAGCCCCATGGAGAAAAGACCCTGACAAAAGCTTCATTTTCAGGTAAAATTGCATGGAGCTTGAGGTACTGCATACACTCGTAGATGTTTTTTATATTTTGTCCCCTCTGCCTTTCATTCCCATGCATCCCTCTGAATGTTAATAGATTTTACACGAGGACATTTAAAAGGGCTGCAGAGAAATGGGGTATGATCCTCTGTAATGTCTCCCAGAAATCTCCAAGCAATTTACAGCGGTGAATAATGCACAAGCAGTTCGGGGAGAGGAAGGGGACCAGCAAATCCAGCGCTGACTCCAGCTGCAGCTCACAGCCTGCTATAAAATCACTTTTAATCGGGGTGCTTTTTGGCAATATTTATGTATACACATAAACACACACATATATAAATATATGTGCATGAAAAGCCATTTGATATTTTTTATTCCTGCCTGGATGTCCATGGGAGACAAAGTGAAGGATTTATTGCAAGAGATGGAGTCCTAGCAGGACTCTGCCGGAGGATGGCACGGGGTGACACTTGAGAAGGGCCAGTGTGGTGCATCCAGCCTGGTGGTGAAGTGGGAGAATTGTCTCTAAGTAGCACCTGTAGGCAATAACATTCATGGCTGTTGTTATTATTATATTGGGGATATTATTATTACAGGGGATAGATATCTAGCGGTGGTCCTCCACCTCTGGCCACCACGGCCAGCCTTCAGCACCTAAATTCCCCTGTTCACTCCCTTCTCGCACAAAACTCCAAAGTCACTTCAGTTTCATTCCCACAAGGAGGATTTGGGGGCTTCTCATCTTTCAGTAATGGAATTTATTGTGTCTAAGTATTCTCCAAGAATTTCCTCTGCTCCAGGATGACCAGGAAACCATCAGAGAATCGAGCAGAGACCTTCTCATGGAGGTAAAGCAGCCAAGTGCTTGTTGATCTTGGTCCTAAGCCACGGCGCAGGATTTGGGCAGGGCTCGAATGATTTCATCCCTGGCTCGGTAGGAGCCTTCCTCCTCCTTATGTCAGCCCGTGTCAGCCAGGAGCACCCCAAGCCGAGGACCTGCTGGACTCAGATCCTGCCTGGCAAGTGTGCAAGGTCAATGGGAATCCCAACTAGTACCAGCTTGACTAGGTGGGAGAGAGGTGGATTAGGGGGATCTGATTAGGGGTCTTCGTGTGCCCAAAGCACCATACCCTGTTCAGGCTGTTTTTCCCTATTTTTTAAGCTACCAGCCCTAAACTGCATGGTCCGTGAAGGCCCAGAAATTGCACTGTGATAAATGCACCCAGAGGACCAGCTGGAGGCAGGAGCCCTGCCCGGGTTTTGGCACGGCAGAGAGGGAAGGACCGAGGTTGGGAGAGCAGCATTTGCCCACAGGGTCCCCTGCGAGATGCACCACGGTGCCAGCAGCTCAGTATTATAAGCAGCCTCTTTTCTTCTCCGTGTACAGCTCCCGATTTAAGCCTTATCAATGCCGCTAAACTTTTTAATGTATATCAATTGGGCAAAGTTCACAAACAAAGCCGAGATCGATGGCTGGAATAATAAAGTATTGATCACGCTGACACTAACCGATGAACCTGCAAATCAATAATGAGCAGGGATCGCATTCACCTCGCGCCTCCAGTTCCTGCTGGCGCCGTGGCACGCTCCTCAGTACGGCAGATGGGGAGGGAAAACCATTTCATATCTCCGCATGGTTTGAAAAAGAACCGTAGCAGCTACTGCTGTGCAAATACATCTCTCAAGGCCCTAAATATCCCTGCGAAGCACAGGAAACCAGAGCACGAGGGGAGATTTCTTCCAAGTGAGGACTTCGGGCATCCCCTGTCATTCAGCTCGCCACAGAAGTGGGAGTGCATTTCCCTTTGCCCTTGGTTGCTCTCTATGAAAATCATGAGCAATTTTGTTTTCATGCATCAGAGCAGAAAGCTGCCCCTCCTGCCTGCTCTAGGGCAGCAATAGCAAATTGTTCTTTTTGCAAGAGCATTTACAGTTTCCAAAGGTTTAAGAGAGCAGGAGGCAGCTCATTCAGTAATTCACTTGGTCTCAGAGCTGTTAGACACAGATCTTAATGGATAGTATTGATTGAAAGAAACAAAGCAGTGGTTTTCCTTTTTTTTTTTTTTTTCTTTTCTTTATTTCTATCAGGGGATTTTTAGGCAAAGATGAGAAGAGTTTGTGGCTTACACTCTTAACAGCAAAATACCATATTACAAGATCCCCAGAAGTCTCTCCGGATAGCACATCGTGAGAGAAGGAGATATGCAAGGTGTTAATGGAATAACAAATTTATAGTGAGCAGGGTTAGGAAGGGACACGTGTGCCAGGTGCCAGCGCTCCTGAGGTCCCTGTTGTCGAGATTTAATCTATTCTTGGCATTTTGTCCTAGCTGGTGAGTGAACGCAAGGGGAACCCACCTGGCTCCTGGTTCCTTTGGGATCCTCAGTGGGAGCTGGGACAGAGAAATCACTGCAAGGGGCCAAAATACAATTCTGGGGAAATTGGGGCCTGCGTTACCTAGAAAGATAGATTAGACCTGTGCTCTTACATCATTTTATATGGACATAAAACAGGACATGCACCTCTGGGGCCTCGGGATGCAATGCTGCATCCAATACTGTTTTCCTGCGATCCAGGAGTGGATGGTCATGGTCACCAAGAAGATTTCCTGACCAAATCATCCCAATTCCCACAGTTGTCCAGACACAGAGGTGACAGGCCAATCCCAAGCCGAAGTTTCATGGTCGCCTTCCTCACCAAAAGACTTTGAGCCACATCTTTGGCTTAGGGGTCCACAGGGACTTGGCCAAGCCTGATTTTATCCACAAAACAAGCCCCTGACCTTGCTTGTTGCCCTTGAAGTTACCAACTCCCCAAATACCTGGGGATGCAGCAAGAGCCACGATGTCTCTGCTATTGGTCACATTTGAGCCTGTATTTCCAACCATTTGAGTCAGAACTGGGCACACAAACCACATAGGCAGCTTTTCACACCTCAGCCCTCTGTTCTAACCATCTTGGGAGCCTTTGAAAGTCCTCCTGTCTCTCATAAAATATTGATCTTGGGCCTTTTAAATGAGCGAGAGACTGTGATATCACACTGCTCGCAAGCTGTTCATTCCCTACTGGCACGGAAACAAAAACAAAAGGGCTTTCATTTCTATTTTCCTTTGGACACAGAGAAGAGGGATGGATCACAGGATGGGACGTCTCATTGCCTTAATGAAGCTGCTGATTTCGGATGGACCTCAAAGGTCACTAGAGTTTCAGAGAGGTAACAGGCCCCAGTCCCTTTGGTCCTGGCGCTTACTTGTGACTGTCATAAACCTCTTTAATACTGAAGAGCTTCCTTGATGTCTCCCTTTGATGAGTCATTTATTACCTCTATTTTTTTAAAAGGCCCCCAGTCTTTCCTAGATCATGTTAACAAGACAGCTTGGGAGAACTGTGGCCCTAGGGGTCTTCATTACTTCCTCCTAGATTTATGTTCCCTTCCAGTTTAATATAGTGTTTTGGGCACGGCTGCTCACCGATGAGGTGCCAGAAAGTTGCCAGGGGTCAAGATCTCAGTCCTTTTATTTGTACTTATATGGGAGAGGGGCTCTAAAATCCTGTTTAGCTGCAGCAGGGCCCCAGTGGGGAATGTACTGACAACAGTACGAGCACAACCACGTTCGTGATTTACCCCATGCACAGGGGCAGCTCCAGGAGGTCTCCAAAGCCAACACTTGCTCCTGCAGGAGGACATGTAGAAGCCGAGACCCACTGCTCACGGGGACCTTGCTGCTGGCTCCCTGTTAGCAATGGCAATGCTACCACCTTCAGGATCACCCTGCACCTTCCCTCTCTCATCCCGCAAGAGAATGGGACTCTGCACCACAGATTTCCTGATGAGCCCAGATGATGATTAGCAGGGCAAGACCTTGAGCAGAAAAAGCTGCAGGTCAAAGACTCAGCTGGGAGGGAATAATCACAGCTGCATTCACATGAATACCCCCCTGATTCACACCACTGCAGCCACGTTCACTCGCACCAGCTGGTGCCAGCCTCTTGCAAGGCTGCTATAAAAAGAGATTCTGCCCACTAGCCCTTCCCCTCTTGCAGCTCTGGTCCCTAATTTAGTGAGACATGACTATGACCATCACCAGTTCTGTGATTCTGCAAAACTGCCTGCTTTGTGTTGCTCGGCTAATGTGAAATCTTTGAAAACCACCAAAATTTTGCAAGCAAAATTCCTACCCTCCCCCACCCCGATTTTTTAGCCACAATGTAATGAACCTTCCTTAGCTTTCATCTTGAGAAATAAAGTGGAGCTGGAGTGATTAGCAGTGAGGTGTGGGGAGAGAATGCAAACCAAAGCACATTTTTGCCCTATTCAGTTTATTAACATCAACAGCTGCAATTTATCCTTGTTTAAGTTTGATACACAACAGAGAAATCTGAATCAAGGTGTTAATACTTGGCACAAGTTGCCTATTCTTTCTCAAGATCTGAAAAGATGATCAAGAGTTATTATGATTAAAAGCTGACTTGAGTTTCATAGATCACATAGCATTTGGCTGTAATCTAAGTATTAAGGGAAGGCATAAACCCCTTTTAGAACTATATAAAATGATATCTCCTTTTTTAATGAACAGGGAAAGGTTGTTTGGACTGAATATGCAATGAAAATAATGTCTGTTGCTTACCTGATATATTTAAGTAAGTTCCCTTCCTGTGCCACCTGCATGTTTTTCCTTTCCAGAAATGTCTGCTGGTCCATACCCACGCGGGAACCGGTTTAGCTTCTGCTGGCAGTGGCAGGTCACGGTTGTAGTCTCTGATATTTCTCAGATTAAGTCCCAAAATGTGTCCAAACTATTAGCGGCAGATGTGGAGGGAATATGAGATGCTCTTTGGTGGAACAACATTGCCACCTCATGGTGCAGGTGCACCCTTACAGAGGCTGCGCTCATGCTCCCTCAAACTGCTTAAGGTGCAAAATCCAAAGGCTTCCGAGAGGCCCCGCAGAAAATCCTGGCCCTTCCGAAGAAGGCGAGCAAATATCACCAGGCTGCCCCCAGCGCTGTGCCAAGGTCCGAGGTGGAGGAGCCCTTTGGGTCAAATGGGGGTTTCTGAGATCACCTCAGAAATACGTCCCCCGTCCCCACTCTCCCACAACGATCCTCTTGCCACCCCTCCACAAGCCACTACTTTCTCTCCCTTGGAGTTCTGTTAATTCTCATTTTCTCTTGCTTCACGAATAATTTCCCATGCGGCACCATATCAAATGCTTTATTGAACTCTGGATAGATTAGATCTACCAAATTTCCCTTGTCTGGAAAACCAATTATCTTATCAAAGGAAGATGTCAGCAAAACCTGGCACAAAACCTGCCTTTGGTAAACCTGTGTTGCACTTTATCTCATTTTTCTCAGTACCTTTAATTAATGTTTCCTTCAGAATTTGTCCTACAACCTCATGTCTAACTAAAGATAGCTTAACACATCCATACCTGGCTAGCTCATGATTTTTCCTTCTTTATCTTCCTTTACTTTCCTTATAATCCATTTGCTGTTTTGACTAGTCAACATCATCCAGTCCAAAGGCCCATTAGAAAGCTCAGCTTTCCCCTTGGGACAGCAAGCCTCACCTCTCTCCAACCGGGGCGGAAATGAACCTTATGCCTAGACTTCAGTTTGGACCCCTCTTGAGTTCTGCTTTTACCACACAGGTAGTTGCTTTCATTTCCTCCTCATCTTCCTGTTAACCACCTGCCTTCATGCCCCAATCCACCCTCACCTTTCCCACCACACCTGCAGCCAAG
>JAUBNY010000077.1:645443-657834 GCA_032275445.1 Crypturellus soui | reverse complement strand
CCTCCTGGTAGGAGGCTCAGAAGTGCCTCCATACCCCTTTGCACCCGTGGCAGCTCTGCATTTCAGACACAACACGGAACTTAACTGAGGACTCTGATGGAAGTGTAATGCAAGCCTCGAGCAGTGTATGGATGACATACAGAGCCCAAACTGCTACTGTCTTTTCGTTAAGATAGACTCTGGTTTTCTGTGACGCAAACTTTACACCCTACGTTTTTGAGAGGGACCTTAGAAATGCAAGTAAAAATAACAGTTATCCCCAAGTCTCTGAGATTCTTTCCCCCTGCATTCCTTTGGGGGGGGGGGGGGAATGATTGCTATTTTTTTTTTTAATGTTTTTCCTCCTACCCTTTGGCTCCAGCGCCTTGCAGGAAGGGGCTGCTTTTCTCCGTGCTCAGCTCCATCTGCCTCCTGGTGTCTCCTGGCCTCCTCAGCACAGGGATGAAGAGTCGTATCTCCCTCCTTACCCCTGTCAGAGAGGAGGTGCTGAATCACCAACATGACCGTGGGACAGACTCTCCAAGGACTATCCCTCTGCAATACGTGGGTTTCTGTCACCTTTGACAAAACGGTGCAGCAGACGGAAAAGTCTGTGCTACCTCCAGCTCTTTCTTATCTCCCTGTCGGGCTCCAGGACGCACCAATCCCTTCCTCTGCCTCTTCTCCTTCCTTCTTTCTTTCATTTTGCTCTCCCACACCCAGGTTGTGCCAAGACTGGGGAGTTTGCTGGGGTCCCAGGGCTCCAGCATCATGGGGCGCATCCATCCCACACCCACTGTGAGGAGGCAGCATCCGCAGGGAAGGACCTTTCAGCTGCTTCTGGCTTCCCAAGCAGCTCCGAGTTTCCTGGGGAAGGGGGATACGGTGGGAAGAAGCATAGGGCCATGGCATCAGGAGCCTCCCTGTTCCTTGCATGGCTCTGAACAACCCCCTCAAGCCACGGCCGACCACGGTGCTCAGTCTTATCATGGCAGAGCCTCTGCAGTTGCTCCTGCTGGAATTAAGTACTTTGCTTTTCCTGCTGGGAAAACCTAAATAGCGAGAGGGGGACAGCACTGGGGGAAACATTTGGACTTGAGTGCTCAGAGGTTCACTGGGGTGAACTGTGGCACCTTAATGCTTTGGAGCAGGGAAAGAAATCCACAGAAAGTTCCAAAAGACCCAAGGTGGAGATCAAGATGGGTGGAGGGAGAGGGAAGGGGAAGAGATTTCCCTATTGGAAGCTGCAGGCTCCGAAGAGGAGGACCACAGGGACATGATGAAGCCAGCCTCACCCCTGCGGCCCCTCCACCTCTTCCCATTAGGAAGACACACACTTTTCCCCATCCCCTGATCCATTTGCCAGTCTGGAATATGAGCAGTCACTCGTTTTTGCATGTCTTAGCGTTATAGGAGGCATCATGCATGGACGTCGAGGACGATGGGGCAAGGGGACAACCTCCATCGGGCTGCTCAGCGACAGGTTAACGGCTCCTGCCTCTGGGCCGTGAGGCTGGTGTTAATATTAACAAGGTTGTGCCTTGTGCACAACAAGGTTGTGCAAGGTTGTGTCAGCCTCCCCTCCTTGTAAGGGGAGGCTGATTTGTGCCCTGGAAGGGAGGGAAACGGGGCTGACTCCCATTGCCACTTCAGCCCTGACTCTCTGATGCTCTGCACAAATCCCATCCCTATCTATTGGGAACTTACGTAGGTGTTTATATGCACAACGCTCCTCTGGATTTTCCTGCAAAGGAGCAACCTGGTGTTTGCAGTCTGGGAGGCCGGTGGTATCTCTGCCCAACGCCACAGGTGCTGATAACCCAGGGCAGAGGCTTGCCCAGAAATTCCCTTTCCTCGGCACATGGGCAAACAGAGCAGGCACAGCAGCTTGCACTGCTCTCTGGGATCCCTGGCTGCGAGGGGATCCTGAAGCAGCAAGACCACATGCCCTTCCCCAGCAGATCTGTGTGACTTTCACCCTCTTTATATTGGGGCCTCTATATGCATACGTCTGTACATACATTTTTGATATGCAGCAAAGGTGAAGGATGCTCCAAAGCAAGAACAGGGATTAGCTCAGTGTTGCCCTGAGGCATCGCTGCCTCCATGAATCCTCCCCTCGCAGTATGGGGGACATCTCCTGGGTTAAACATTTTCTAAAAAGCTGCTTGAAGGTACTGGGTCTGTGCAGCAGCTGGAAAATCAGTGTATGATGGGCAGCTGCAAGCACAGACCTGAACTAACTCCAAAAGGCCTGGCACTGGCTCTCGCTTGAACTGTATTTCACAGTCCCAATTGTTTGCCCATTCCCGGGCAGAATTCCCCCGTTATGCAGATGAAGGGCAACCTAGAGACTCTTGGGGATATAAAATGCTATAGATTAACATGGTCGTATTCTTATGGTTTAGGATACAGCTTGGAAAACAAGCAAATAGTGAGAAAATCATCTAGATTAAATCCAAGCTAGGTAACAGACTGCAGTGGTGTTAAGGACATATGCAGTGTTTAACGTGTGTGGTTTGAATACAGGATAATTCTTTTCCCCAGAACATGCACTTTTGGGAGCTGGAGTGAAGCGGGTTGCAAATTCCTTCAGACCTGGTTGTTGGAACAGTTGAGATGTGGCATCTTAGAAAAGTTTCCAAAAGTAGAAGCAACATTGTTAGCATTCATTGACTTCCAGTTATCCTTCTGGCTGTAATGCACTAATAATATATATATATTTGTCATTTTTGTTCAGAATTTTGCAAAAGTAACCTGCTCTGCATAGGGAGGTCTCTACTGTATGATACAGCTATTCCCATCCCTGTAGAGGTACCTGGGCAAACTGCTGACCCATATTTTGCACAAACTGCATGCCAAACTTTTAAGTATCCCTCTTTTTTTTTTTGGTGGGTGGAGGGGAGGTGGGTAGGGAATTATATGGCTGTATGGACGCGCTCTCTTTTTGTTGCATGCGTGTCAGATTGGATATCAGCAGCTCCAAGGTGCTTTAATTTGCAGGCAAAAAAAAAAAAAAAACTTAAGCAGAGCTTAAATGTTTCTGTGCCTCGTGCTGCTCGGGGTGCCCAAGATGGCCCCGCTCAGAACCTGCTGCTCTGCTGGGCGTGAGGCGGCTGCTCAGGCGCGGCAGCTCCGGGCGCTGAGGCAGCACAGCTGGACATACACAAGATGGTGCCCATTCCTCTTGTGGGCGGGCTCATGGGCTACCATGAGGTGTGTGGGGACAGCAAGGAATGCGGAGCTGCTTCTCGTGGCAGGTCCTCTGAAAAGGATGTGACAAGCCAGCTCTGAGGCTGCCCCGCATCGCGGCTGGGTGCCTGGAGGTTCTCCAGGACCTGGAGGAAGCTGGGTTCTCCACACGGGGATGTGTTGGGATGCCCCCACTAGCGAGAAGGCCACCCACTTCACACTGGTCAGGGAAACGGCTTTGTGGCCAACTTGGCAGAGGGAAGAGCCAAGCACAAGATGAAGGACGTGTGGAGGGGGCACCCGGGCCAGGTAGGTGCCATGCTCCAGGCGCCTTGGACACCTTCCTCATGCTTTTCCGCCATTTTGGCTTCAAGCCACAGGGATATTAGGTCTCTTCGTGGAAAGAGGACCTGTATCCAATCATTCAGTTGAAGTGATGGGAAGACACAAGCTGGCCAACATAAGGTTGGCTCTATGTCTTCTGCAAGGCCACAGCTGCCTTTTTTAGTTAGAAAGATGTGATCCCCCCGCTGCTGGTTGCCCCCCACCTTGCCCGTGAGTCGGGCTCTACTTAGACTTATGCTAAGTTGGAATCCAGGGTAAAAAGAGACCACGAGGAGCCTGCCAACAAAACCTAAGGAGTCTCCCCAGTTGGTCAAGGTGGCTCTCAACCCAGTTTGGCAAGTTAAACCCTTCTCATTACCTTTCTGCCCCTCTCAGCTGAAGGAGGAGAACGAGATGCTCCGTGATGCCCTGTCCCAGGAGCAGCGGGCAGTTACGGATCACTCCCATCAGGAAACAGGCATGCTCAGTGCCTGGCTTGGAGACCAGACTGAGGTCATTAAATTGCAAGAGCAAACGGTACGTGGCACCTTTGCTCCAGCCCTGGCTGTAGTATGTGGTGTCCACCGCATGGTGGACCTGGATGATAAGTTATTGCAAAGTGCTCATGTCCATCTGAGAACGTAATTTTGAGAAAAGAAAGGCGACCAAAAGACAGAGGGGTTGTGTTAGAGAATGGTGGGCAGCTGTGGATGCTGGCAGGCCAGGAACGGATACCTGTGTGGTGATACCAGAATTCTCCATCCATCCATCTTAGTGGTTTCCAGCCCAGTTTGCTTGACCCTAAAATCAGGTTCAACATGTGGTATGGCCAGAAAAATACAGCCAATGTTTTTTCCTGATTTTACTTGAATTTTGGCCCACCCAAACCAGGCATCCAAGGGGCTGGATCACCACTGTGACACTTTGTGTCACCATTCGGAGCACCTTTTCCTTTTTACCCAACCCGTGACTAGCATAGGATGACACCCTTTCATGGTATAGTCTGGGAAATGTTCTATTTCTTTACAGATCAAGCTGCTGTATGCAAGCAAACCTGAAGGTAATGGTGATGTATTTTAAGGTCAATCTGTTTGGGCTTAGATAAATTCTACATAGTTGCCAATAGCCGCTCAGAGCACACTGTTTTTTCCCTGTCCCTCTACAATATCTCTGCTGCTTCAGGCAAGTGAGAGAAGAACACTTGCGGTGGCCACTGCAGGGAGCTGGCCGTGTGTCCGCTCACATGGCGCTGGAGCAGATATCCTCCAGACCCTCTAATATCAGCTGCAACAGCCCAGACTGCAGAACTGGCCTGCTGGTGGAAAACTAGCCCTCCTGGGTGCCTTTTGCATTTGCAGACATACCCCAAAGGAGCTAGATTTCAATCAGAAGCTCACAACAAATGAATGACCCCTTCCTTCCCCCACCACCTCCTCCAAAATGATGCCAGTAGTTATTTGCATGAAAATAGGGAGTTGAGACACTCTGTGCTTTCTTCATTTATCTGAGTTTTCTCTAATCAAGAGCCAGAGGAAGGAAACAAGGACTTCTCAGCTCCCTGATGTCTGTAGCACAGCAGCAAACCCAGATGTGTGATGTTGCTGTCCAGTTTGCTTTTCAGAGAAAAAAAAAGGAAGAAAGAAAGAAAGAGAGAAAAAGAGAGAAAGAGAAAGAGAAAAAGAAAGAAAGAGAGACAGAGAGAGAGAAAGAAAGAGAGAGAGGAAGAGAGGAAGAGAGGAAGAAAGAAATGAAGAAAGGAAGAAAGGAAGAAAGGAAGGAAGAAAGAAAAGGAAAGGCCTTAAAACAGAGATGTGGAAGAGCCACCAGAAGGAGGTGGGTCCTGGTGGGATCCCTTCCCTCACCTCCCCAGCCCTTGTTTTATCCAGGCACAGAGGATGCCCTGCATGGAAAATGGAGGCTCCTGGAATCTCTGTGGAGAACTCCAGCCTCCTGCAGGAGTTTTGCCTCGTCCTGGAGGAGACGCTGCAGAAGAAGCTGGAGAGTGTGGGCATGAAGGGAGTAAAATGGCCTTTGCAGGGCAGTCCTGCAGTGCCTGTCCCCAGCTGCACACGGGCATAACGACTGCTCTGAATATTTTTTTTATTTTAGTTTTGCTCTAGTTTTAGTTAGAGCAACTAAAGCACTAACAGGCACTAAAATCATCCCTGCCTGGAGCAGTTACACCCTGAGCAGGCAAACAGCAATGAAACGCAGAGCTCTTCCCGCAAGCAGCAATTCATATGCTAAATAAACCAGGCCTGGCTGCCGTCCAGGAAAGCGCCTTGTGAAAGCAGGGTCTGCAAGGGCACAGCAGTCTCTATCATGGGGATTTCAAGGGGACTTTCACTCTCCAAGCCCTTTTCACGCCAAGTATATTAAGCAGTATCGCCTGCACGTCCTCCCGGCGCTCCCAGCGATGCAACACTACCACCTAGCACCTCGCCGAGCCGCTGCAAAAGCCGTGTGCGTGCGGGCACAGCCGCGGCTCTGCTGGAGACCTACGTGTCCACCCGCGCTCCTTCCGAGCAAGGCGAGCGTGTCTCGTCCCTCGGGATTTGCAGGTCCTGAAGGCGCGAGAAGAAAGGACTGAACTGTTGACTCCTGGTGTAATTGCATTGGTGAGAGGCAGGAGCGCTTGGGGTGTTAAAACAGCTCCAGGGGTGGACAAACCCCCCTCACTTCTCAGCATTTCACACCTCTGCTACCCCAGGGTGTTTGTGGCTGCAAAACCTGCTGGGGCTATAAATGCCTCCCAACTAAGCACATTCATATTTATTCTGCGGGCTAGAAATTGCTTGGGGTAGCTGGATTTGCTGCTCAGGGGGTCACTTACCAAAGCAGAGGAGGACTTTGCAAGCAAGGGACTAAAGCCTCTTAGTGGCCTGTTTGCATGGATAAGAGCATCCATACTAAGGCAGGCAGTGGGCTTGGAGCTTGCAGGAAGCTGCTGTGATTGGGATAGTGTTGGCAAGGGCAGGTTGCACGGCCCCAGCGCTGCGGGAGAGCAATGCCAAGGCCACCCACTGCTTTAGGATCTCAAGCTGCACCTATGAGAACCTCTAAATACGGGTGAGGATCCAGCAGCAGCAGAAGGATGAGCAATTTCTGGAGCAGCTGTGCCTGAAGAATGAGCTGATCTGGGCAGTTGTGTGCAGAGTGGGACAGCACAAGAAGCCCGATGCCTCCTTCCCTTGACAGCTCTCCATCAACCCGGATAAGTGACCTCCTCTCCTCCCTTCAAGTGCAGAGTGGGCCTGCCGGTCCCCACCTGATCACAGCTGCAGGGTTCCCTTCGCTTTCCCTATGGGACAACGAGATGGAGAGAGGCACAGGAAAGGGCGTGTGGGGGACGTGAGTGTTTGCAACTGCTCCTTGTATGACTGACCCTGTCTGAGCTGGCCGTTCATGCTCAAAAATAATATCAGTTACCCCAAAAAGGACCCAAAAGAGAGCCCTGGCCTTCTGCCCAGAAGCTCAGCCCTACCAAGAATCATTTTGCCATTGGGAACTGTATTTGCAAAAAGGTGCAGAGCCTGACTGGTCGCAGGTGAGCGGAATGCTACAGATGCCAAGATGGCAGCCCCCCAGGGACACCCCGGAGACCACCGGGACCCCCAAAGACAGCAGCCCCACTAGCCCTCGCTCAAGACCTGTCCCACAGCTGAAGTGGGTCCCGTTGCTCCCTTTGAGTCCCCGGGATCTGCCTGCTGGTGGGGGATGTGGCACCCGGGACGGCTTTCCTGACCCTGTGGACTGCCTCAAGCAACTCAGTAAAGTCAGACCTTAGGTTTTGTGTCCCACCTTGTGACGCTGGAGGCAAACATGGGGCATTTCACACTTGTGTTAGGCTCTTTTTTCGACATCTTTGAGGGGACGAGGATGTTCTCTTAGGTTTCTCAGTGATGGAAACTTGGTCCTTGGCCACTTTATCCACTTGCAGTCCCTAACGCCTGCCCAGTTCACATTCTTTGGGAAAATCGGTATTCATGCAATTGGGAGAATGACAATAAAGGCTAGAGAATCAAATTTGAGAAAAGGTCTCTGGAACGAATCCAAAGATAATTGGAGCGATGCAATGGCAAAATTATTAAATTACTAAACCAGGACTTAAACATAACCTCAATTTATGGGGGAGAGTTGATGTAATTAAAGTACTGGCGGTGTTGGAATCAAATTGCCTTTTTTTTTTTTTTTTTTTAAGGAGAGGATAAAAAAAGGACCTAGCACAAAACTGAGATTTTTCATTGCATTAAGAAGGAAATTCTGTGTCTAGTAAAGTTTTTTTTAAAAAGCTAGGGGGGAATATTTATGGAACAATTTGCAGTTCAGTGAAAGAAAAGGAGAATGAGTTTGACCAATGTAAAAAAATATGCAAAAATCAGAGCAAGGAGTGCTCTAATGCTTTGTGGGATAAGCTAGGACCCTGGGGACTCTGTGCCTACAGCCTGTTCCTGGCACCGGCCTGCCAGCCCCATGTGTCCTGCCAAAAAAAACGGGGAAAAGGCAAGAAATTCTGTCTGCTTTTGAACTGCTCATATGGGGCTTGTGGTGCCAGCGCTGCTTGTGGTCGTCCCCATTTTCACTGCCTCTGCCCTGCTCTGTGTCCAGTTTGTGGATGACAGTTGTGACGGGGACACCTCCTCGCTGGAGGACCTGGTGGTACCGCGGATATGGGGGCTGCCCGATGACTTGTCAGGCTCTGCTGGCACCAGCACCTGGAGCTGGGACTACGCGGGGACAATGCTGGTGACCCCGGGCCTGGGGGAGCCGCGTTGCAAGGTGACACAACCGGAGCAATGACAGTCCTCCCCGGGAACAAGCAGCCGCCAGCAGCCACTTGATGGTGCCACGAGACCAGGAACAGGCTGCAGCAGTTTCTCTTTCCCCATCAAGGAAACCGCCACAATAAAACCTCCACCACCAAGAGCCGTGATGCAACTATGCTTTAAAATATACATATATATATATATATAGTCTATGCACACACCCCTGTGTATGAATGCGTCCACCTATGTGCTCCATATGTATGACTACATATGCTGCATACATTGAACATTTGAATCTTTCCTCTTCAGCCTTTCAAATTTAAATAAGAACTAGGACTGGTTTGCATTATTCATTGAGTTTTCAGTGCTATAACTACACATGCTGCTTTATGGTTAATTTAACAGACTTTTTTGTCTTTTAGTGTTGATCATAATTTTGTGTTGATCATAAAGAACACTGATTTCAGTAAGTTAATGGGACCAGGATTGCTTCACCAATGGCTTCTTTTTTAAATGCAGGTCACCATTTTCAGGCTCCTGGTATTGGTATCGAGGAGGAAGAGCAGAACCTTATACTGATTGTAGTACATATCTGCAAGAGTGAACCTTTGCCTCTTCGTCTGTAGGGGTAATAGGGAGAGCAGCCGTGGCCATTGGTTTGGTGCACTCAACAAGAGCCGAGACACGGGCAAAAGGAACCTGGAAGATGAAGAAAAAGTTCTTCTGAGTTTGGATAACTCCAAAAATCCCTGTTAACCTTGTG
The DNA here is from genome assembly GCA_032275445.1 of Crypturellus soui. Lineage (NCBI taxonomy): Eukaryota > Metazoa > Chordata > Aves > Tinamiformes > Tinamidae > Crypturellus > Crypturellus soui. The sequence continues at coordinate 648,810 of JAUBNY010000077.1, read as the reverse complement.
CTAAGAGAAAGCTGAAAAAAATCCCCAAGTTTAATTTTATATGAGAAGGAAGTGATTAACTCTGATGGACATTATAAATAGACATGCAGACGAGTCGGTTTTGGTTTCAGATTGGACATTTGGAGCCTGCGAAGTTGAACAACTGGGGAGGTTGCTCGCTGCATTCAGCCAGCTACATCTCAGAAAATGCCCTGGGAGCATGAAAGAGCTATAAGGACCGAGTAAAGCCCCTTGGGTTATCATGAGTGATGGGCTCTGTCTTTTAATAAAAGTCAGGGAGGAAAAGAGATGGGCAAGAAGAGCCTCCAAAGCTACCGTCTCCATCAGCAGAAAAGCAGGGCTTCTGCATCAAATTATCTTGCCTTGCCTCTGTCAGAAGGAAAGGATTTAGTATTTTTTTTTCTCTGATGTTTTATGGAATCCTGCAGAAAAGAAATCCCCTTTGCAGCCCTTTCTTAAGGGGTTGTCCATTTTTTTTCTCTTTCCCTGATCATGCAAACCTGGGCGACACCACAGGGCGCCCATCACCATCCTATTAGCATTGCTGGGCACTCTTGGCATGCAGAAAACAGCAGGGAAGCTCCCCTGGCAGGCGGATTATCGCAGCCGAGGGAATTAAAACAAAGCCAAACAAAACAATGTCAAGCGAAAGTGAGCAGAGGAAGAGCAAGTCAGAAGAGCAAGCGGCGGGGAGCTCTCACGTGGAGTCGAGTTTAAATAGACAGACAGGTGTCCTGATAATTCCTTTGCACAAAGATTTATTTGTAACGGCATTAAGAAAACAAATTTGGCTTCTCCCGGGGGAAAGGAGTCGAACAAAAGCTGAGACCAGGATGAATTTGCCTCTCTGTAAAGACGAGATGCTGCAACAACACGAGGCGACGTGATTTCATTAGCAGCGAGAAGGCAGAGCTGCCGCGGGCAGGGCGGTCTGGGCACGTCGCGTGCTCAAAACCCAGGTGCCTTCCTGAATTGTGAAGCAGGACCCAAAGCCCTCCAAGATGTTGGCGCTTGGACCAGCTTCTCCTTAATGCTCATTCCTTAATGCTCAGAGACTCTTCCTCAAGGGGTAAAAACTGTAGTTTCATTAAATGATGGGGATTACAACTCCAGCATCTTGGCAGGATTCGGCAGACTAGGGTCTGGATACGGACTCTAGGAACATGTGCCTTTGCCTGGGCAATGACCCATTCCCCATGGGACAAAGCAGCATAATCCCACTGAGATTGGTGGGCCAAGCCTATGGCAGGACTGTAATGTCATTGGAGTCTAAAGCAGTTCAAAAGAATGTGTTTTTTGCCTTTTTTTTTTCTCAATGACATTCATCTTTGTAAGATCGGATCGATCGATAAATACTTTTGTAAAGCGTGAATGTATGTAGGACAATTAGCAGATAATCAAACCGCAGCACTAATGCCCTCTGAATGGAACACAACTCTCCCAAATAATACACAGCTGAAAAATAAAGGGAAAGAAAAATCCTATCAAATTTATTCAGCCGGAATATCTCACCCAGAAAGCTATTCTCCCATAATATTTGGGGCAAGCAGAGTGTCATAAATCTTAGTGCTATTAATCCGTAGACTCATTCATCTCTGTTCAGCTATATAAAAGCAATAACCTTGTCACTATAGGAAGGAAGATTGGGCTTTTAATTGCATATAGATTTCAGGAGAGTTCTTATCTCATAGTCCAATTTGTAGCTTCAGATATGGGTCTTTGCTTCCCTTGGTCAAAGTCCATGCAAATCTGCCATGCTCCCGCATAGTTATAAATGTTCTGGAAGCTCAGAAAGAAACTATATAGAGCTCTGCTGGGAGATAATTCACTCAGGCTTTTCACTGTGTGCTTTATTAGACAAGGCTATATTTAATTAGCTGCTCTGAAGCAGTATATATATTTGCTCTGAATGATCAAATTTATGGAAACAAAATCCTTTTGGAGGACACACGTGCATGCTCACATGGATGTCCAGCCAAGATCCCCCTGACTCCTCTCTCTTGGCCCCTGCAGAGCTACCAAATGGGTCTTTCCACACCACCTCAATGCCTGTAGGGGCTAAGTAGTAGTGGGCAGATGGACTTTCCTCCTTCACCAGTGAAGAAGGTATCAGAGCCCGAAGCCTTGTGGTGATGGCCCCTTCACCCTGGTGCAAATCAGCAGTCGAGCCTGGGACATGCGTGAAATCGGCAGCTCTGCAGCTGGCCTTGCTTGCCCACAGCCTCTGCTCCCATTTGCTGCCATTCCCCTGTGTTACCTCTGCTTGAGTCCTCTGCAAAACCCTCCACCCCGCCCATGGCTGGGTCTTGATGTGTCCTGCCATAGTTGTTACTTCAGTCTGTGTCCAGAGATAGGGAAAAATCAAGTGTCTTTTGTAGCAGGACTGGGAAATACAGCTTTGGGCCTGGGGATGCTCCTTCTCCCCATGTGGATGTTCTCCTCAGCAGAACTTCCCTCCTGGGATGCACCATGCTCATTGTCCCGGGTGCTGCATGCCAGGAGATAAGGTCTGCCTAGACAGGGCAGGTAAAAAGGGGTGCAACTGTAATGTTGGGTGCTGTTACGCAACAAACTGACCTATAAATAAACTTTTTTTTTTCAGAATTTGTTTTTTTTTTTTTTTAGTAAAAATCACTGCATTCAAATTCTTGACACTACAAGTTTTTGACCAAGGTAAGGAAATGAAAACTGGTGTGGGAAGATTAGAAATCTACCCAGGACAGACATTCCTGGCTACAGCTCTGTTTCAGCCCTCTGCTGTTCTCCATAACATTCCTGCCTGCAATCTTGTTATCTCCCTGCTCGCTCACACCTAAATGAAACCGACAGATACTGCTTCACTGAGTGTGCGGGAGCATTTGTGTTGCATAGAAATAAAACACTGCTTCAAAGAGATTCCCCTGTGATTTTGTGTGTGTGGCCCTTTTTGTCCTAGCGCAGTCGCAACTTGCATATCACATTTCTCTCTGTATTACTGGTTATCCTGTGTACCTCTACATGGCTGCCACTTATGTGTCCCCTATCTAAATTAAACATTCCCATGCTTTTCAGCACCTTTCCAGAAATGAGAACATACCAGCAATTTATTTTTTTCCTCTCCTAAGAACAATGAGTCATTTAGAAGTATTTAATAACTCCTTTGAAAGTCAAGCAGATGTTGAACTGACTAGTGGCTCAGGGAAAACATTTGCTTGCCTGTGTTTCAATAGAAACTCAATGTTTTCAGAGAAGGAACCTACGGTTTCATCGCCTCTGTGATCTGGGGGTTAAATAAGCATCTCCCGTAGTTATTCATAGAATGCCTAAGGTTGGAAGGGACCTCTAGAGGTCATCTAGTCCAACCCCCCTGCACACGCAGGGCCACCTA
>JAUBNY010000077.1:633278-645343 GCA_032275445.1 Crypturellus soui | reverse complement strand
TGGCCCTGTGCTGGACTCTCTCCAGCAGCTCCACATTCCTCTTGTACTGTGGGGCCCAGAACTGGACACAGTACTCCAGTACTATTGAACTACTCTTCTGATAATATTACAATTAATATTACATAATATAATAATAATATTACAATTTCAATATGTTACTAATAGTGGAAAAAGTGAGAGCTTGCTTGTTTCTAGGAGCTGAACCAGTAATCAACAGACCAAAGGATCAAACTAAGTATATGGAGTTTGTGTTTCCCAGCATGTTGAGTGACAATCCTTTGATTTTTCCAGCTAGAATAAGCAGTAAATGCTTCTGGTTCTCACTCCAAGCACATCTACAGCAACCGTAGCAGCAGAAACCTGCAGGAGGTTTGTGCTGGGGTTCTCCATGTGCTTACACAGACAAAGAGCTGCCTCCTAATAGATGAATTATTGCTGATTAATAGACAGTCTGAGCATGTTCTACTGCCCAGGTGACGGGCTGCATTAAGACCTTTCAGACAACAAACAGAAACGGTGATTTGGGGTCTTAAAGACTTTTTCTTTTTTTAATATTCAAGTACAAAAAAATCCAAACAAACAGACAAACAATAAAAACAAAATAAAGTAAATCCAGTATTCAAGAAAAGGGAAGAAATGCTGTGTCTTTGCTGAGAGCTGGTGTGGATGCTTTGGTGCTGACGGGGAGCGCGACGGGTGCCCCTAAGTTTGTAGAAGCCGCATGAGATGCCAGACCTGGGGGCCCAGCACAAACCGAGCCCTGGGGAATGTTCAGCTCTGACTTCTTGTTCCTCCAGAATATGAATCCACCCAAGGGAAAATCAGTGTTTCTCTCCAAAACATGTTTGCTGGTGAACTCTGACAGAGAACTTACAATTCTTACAAGGGGAGCAGAAATGCTTTGGGGACATCTATCAAAATGACTACTTTTGAGGTTTTAGAAAAGTGTTTTCTTTCTGCATCTGACTCCTGGTACCCAACACGCTGCTAACAGGCATTTTGGGGACCTTCTCTAGGATGTGCCCCAGAACTAGGTGGGATGACCAGCTAATGTAGTGCACAGCTCTTCTGCCCTTGACACCTTCAAATTCATGTCCTCTCTTGTGGATTGGTCAGAAGAGGCAGTGCCCTATTAAGGAGTTAATATTCGCATAATTTGGGAAAGAATTAGCACAAGAAAACTAACACTCCCTGGGATTTCTACTCCAGATGTAACTCTAATTAATTTTAAATGAGAAACTCTTCTGGCTTCATTAAAAATGACATCTGCAGGAACACCAGTAGCACACAGAGGTTTGCATCTATTACAGCAGATATCAGGCATAAGAATAACAATGGATTATATATATTTCCTGATGAGATCAGAAGAAATAAATACAGTTTAGTATCATGGGTTACAACAAGTGTCTAAGCAACATAAAACAGATTAAATATCAGAGCAGAGGAGCATTACAGAACAATCAGCAAAGCAAAGAAGTATCTGCATGGAGAGAGCGGGTGGAGGAGAAAATGCCTCGACTGCAGGATCTGCATGTCTTGGCCACACTCGGGAGGGAACACCTGGATTTACCTAGAATACACAACAAAATAATACAGGAGGCTACTAAATGATTACTTTGGCTTTTCAACCTGCTGCAATGGGATCGTGTGGGAAAACAGGAGTAAAAATACACTACCATTTTGGAAAAGCACTGCTTTTTCTGAGGAACACCATGGTCACAAGGGACTGCTCACCACTCTGAACCCCGAAAAAGTGGGAGATGAAACTACCTCATCATTTGAGAGCCTGTTTAAGGGCGAAGAAGCACACTGCTTTTAAATGCTGGTCTTCCGTAGCTGCCCATTCTGCTTCAGAAGCACTTGCCCATTTTAACAAGGCAGTGCAGCAGTTTTGGCTTAAATTTATTTTGGTTTAAATTCCTTTTTTACAATCTCTCCCTCTGGTTTTCAGTCGCAGACATCTAAATGACTGCAATGGATCCCCAGGGAACTACTAGCTTAGAAATTCAGACCTATGGGAAGAACTGGAAAATGGCACAAGGTAGAATTCGTATTTGAACTATGAGCAAAATATTCTACCCTAAGAGCACCAAAAGCCTTGACTTTTATTACAGGCTTCCTCCGTCTGGGCATATCAGGGAGCAGTCAAATAAAAGCAGTGTTCACAACCAGTTAGAGCATTACTTCAAAGTAAGGGAAATACAGCAGAAAACACAATCCTTTTTACAGGCTGCTTGGTGTATACTTTTCGTCTCAGTACTGAAAAACGTTCTATAAAAGATAGCTCATCTCTAGCCCACCAAGACTCCTAAACATAGTCATGTCTGGAAGGGTACGAGCGTCTCCCGTCCTCACTCCGAGGGGCTTCTTCATACCCTGCGCCTTTTCTGGTCTTCACCTCATGCTCATAACCGGAGCCAACCTTGTAGGGCCCCGTTCGGTAGGAGATGTTCCGTCCCGAGGCATTGTAGGACACGGCCTTGTAACTGCAAGGGAAATAAAACACGACATCAACTACACGGATATCAACACGGCTTTTGCAACCAGAGTGTTATGCTGGGTTCTTCCTGATGCCCAGGACTTTACATGACACCTTTTGGTGTCGAGCACGGGTGGACTTACTGGGATTCCTCTGGAACGAGTCCTCGGCATGCAAGGCACATCATAATGCCCCCGACGAGTGCCAGGCCGCCTGCGACCCAACCGACGAACAAGGCTGAGCCAAAAGTGTACCTGCAAAACAGAGACGTGCCTGGTTAGGGCTGCCATAAGCTGCCAGGAGGTTTCTGATGAAATCCATGGAAATCGGCCCTCTTGAAGCTTTAAAGGGCTTCTAGATTTGTCTTAGATCGAGCTCTGTTCTCTATTCCACTTCTTTGACTCTGTGAACAGACTGATCTCTGTCAATTTTACTGGAAAAGTTGTCTTTATCTCCAGCGGAGATAAGGAAGGGACTCCACAAACCTCTCAAGTCCTAGGTCCAAACCCATCTGCACCCAAAGTGTTTTTCAGACCAGCCTCTCCCGCAGCCCACATTGGTCCAAGGGAGACTGTGGACCACGAGGAACCAGAGGAGCAACCCACCTCGTCTGGATGCTCTGCATTCCCTGGTACATGTTGGCCGTGGACATCCAGAAGTTTGTGACGAGCATGTTGGCAAACACAGACACTCCGGTGATGGCACACAGACCTGCAGTGGGAGAGAAGGGCAGTCTGAGACCCACCAGCACCACCTTGGACCTCGGAGAAGCACCTTACAGCGCTGGAAAAGGGGCTCAACATCGCTTCTAGTGGTGTATTTTGTCACAGAAAATAAGTAGAGTCCTTCAGTTGGTGAAAAAAAATCTAACAATTGACTTCTCCAGACTATTTTGCCCCTTCATCCATCTTGTATATCTATGAATTCTGTGTTTTATGTCTGATATCCCAACATCAGTAAGTACTGTTCAACCATAAGGATTTCAAACAGGGACCATTTCTATGGCTACATAAGGATATGATTATTTATCCAAAATAAATAATGGGAAAACCTGTAAGTGATGTTCTTAGATGTCTGCAGCTTAGAGGTAGCTGGGTGATACTGGGTATGTATATGCCCTCCCTGATAATCCAAAGTATCAAACAATTACACACTACACTACCAAAACCCTGAGGGTCTTAATAAAATGACTATATATAAATCCTGAAACTCTTTATAAAACAACTCTTTATAAACAACTCTTTATAAAACAACCATTTTATGCAAATAAATAATATTATGATACATAGAAATAGATCTATTTTCTTTTTTATTCACAATCAGCTTTTTTAGGCTTCTATATTTTCCCCCCTTCAGAAACGAAGATTACAAAGTTCTGATTACTTTTAATAAACAAAGGAAGAAATTCTCACAGATTCACCTGATCCCAGGAGCCTATGATCACTTTAAGGTAAAAGCCAGTAATTTTTCCAAGCAGCACTTTGAGTTGCACCAGGGCACCTGCTCCCTGGGGCTGGAAGCACATCCAGGTTTGCCCGGTCTTCAGTTCCTCATCCCCACTGCCCCCGAGAGCTGCTGTGCACTTACCAGCGACAATAAACATGATGCCGGAGGTCAGAGTCATGTTGGCTTTCGCAGAGTCCTCCATGCCGCCAATACGGATGCATTTAAGGGCAAAAATGCACACAAGGAGACCGAGGATACCCAGGACAATCCCCACAATCATGAGGGCCCTCACTGCCTGGAACATTGCTGCAAAACAAAGCAAAAGCTCCTTGTATTGACTGTAAAAAGATAGCTTAGGATACTGATATTGTGGATAATTTTTGGTGTGACAGGCGATATTTAACACTATGGGAATATTTCAGATTCACAATTAAAACAGCTCCGATATTCCAGGCTAAAAAACATATGGTTCTTGATGGATTCATTGAAGCTTCCTCTCTGCATTTCTGTGTGCAAGAGAAACTTTCTTTCCTTAACTTTGGTTTTAAGGTTTGCTCATTTCATCTGCCTCGATACTTATGTGCATCTCTGCTCCACCCAGCTCTGAGGCTGATTTCAACCAAACTTCAGAGAGGGAAAGACTGAGGGTTTGAAGCATTTCAGACTCTGGATTAAACCCAGAGTTTGATGCTAACACCGACCTATCTACTCGTCTGGGTTTTACAGCCAGAGGCTTGCCTATTAGTGTTAGATTTCTCTGAGAAGAAAGTCTCAAGTGGAAAAGAAATACATTTCAAAGTGATACGTATAAGAAATCATTAAAAATTCAGCCAAGTGACAGGTATATGTAGGAAGCCACGCTCCATCATTCTGCTGTTCCTAAACTGAATTCTAGAAACACCTGGATTTCCTGTGGAAGACAAATCCCATGAGATGTGGACTCTCTGCTCGGTGATATAAGCCTCACACTGTTGCTTATGTTGTTGCTGAGCTGATTGGCTTGAAAAGACATTGATTATTTTATAACTGAAACGGCTGGAAAGCCTTTTTCCCCTTCTAATGGGCAGCGAAAGCAGAAAGTGCCACCCAGCTACCCAGACCGGTGCCGAGCAGACCTGGCATTTGAATACCAAGGTGGTTTTCTAATAAGATGGCACAAATCCCATCTTGCCGGCAACATAACGTTGCTCCAGACTTATCCGCACCTACGTCCGTGGCCCAGGCAGACAGGAAGGCGGCAGTGCCAGCACTGCGCTGGGAACGGGGTAGACAAAAGCATTTCAAGGGCTCTTGCCCTGGCATCACATGGGGAGGGAAGAGGGAAATATTATGAACCCTCCTTCCTAGGGAGGGCAAGAGCAGGTGCTGGAGTCCTGGTGCTCAGCAAGGACCATCCTTGCACCATAACATGGTGCCACAAGAACTGCCCCAGCATGAGGACCTAATGCCGTTCACCATGACGCATGCAAAGCCACCAGTGTGCTGACCACAGACTGGGATTACACCACCTTCTCCCACCTGGCAGTCCCACCAGGGCTGCCACTCTTATGACTCAATTTGCCCTTATCAGCTGATAACAAATGCTAACGAGCCTAGGATTTTCAATCTCCCATTCATCAGCCCCCAGGTGCAAGCTCATTAGCTATTTTTCATTGCAGAAAAAGCAGCTGACGGATATGGCTTATCAGCCCTCGAAGGGTGTTTCTGCACCTGATGCAAAGCAGGAAGCTGCAAAGACAAGAAAATAGCAATTCTCATGTGCTGTTGCAGTTGCTTAAGTTTCTCTCCATCAGCTTTGACTTTGGGGAGAGCAGAAGAGACAGATGCTTGAGAGTGGTGTAGGACACTAAGGGTGGTGATGGAAGGCCTTTCTATCCAGCAGATTGTCCCAAAGACAATTTTTCTTTTTTGGCTGATTCCTGCTATCTCAGGGCTCCTAGGGGCCACTCAAATGATGGCCTTGCAGAAGAAGAAGTGACCCCAACTTAAGACTTCACAGAGATATTGTGGATTTCTCTACTGAGATGTCCCCAGTGCTTAACTTGCCAAAGTGGGGCTGCTCTCTGGGGAAAAGGAGGGCTCTGCCCTCTGCAGCTGGAGGAACAACAGAGGGACAGGAGAGCCACAACGCAAGGTAGTTTTTGGCACGTTGTGTAGTATTCAAAGACAGATGGTCTCCTGCAGAAGGAACTAGCAGAAGGTCTCAGCATAAAGAACACCATAACTTTTCCTAAGGAAAGAAATTTGCTTTAGGAGCACCGAGGAGTATACAGCCCTGTCATTAAAGTCAAGCACGGAAACTGATGGCACAAATTTGCGTGCGTATTTTGCATGAGATACGAAGTGTGTCTATCCCTGCTATTTGTACTCGTACGGCTGCTTGCTTTGTACACCTGATTTCCATACGCATAAGGGACGATGTGCACACAAAACTGTATCTGTGCAATCGCGTTCAGCAAACTTCAGCCACCCGAGACTGTGGTTTGCGTCACTATGTTTTTGAGGCCTAAATGAAACTGCAGAGCTGTTGTTTCCATCCGTGCTGCTGTTAGTAGTGAAAGGTGAGTGGAATAAAACAATATAAATTAATCTAACCTAACATCAACCATGTTTCTGTTATTAATACAAAATTCAAAGGTGAAAATGTAACTTTATGTCAAGTTATGACTAATGGAACTTGAAAGTTTAGGAAAAAAGCAAACATTTTTTAACTCAACCAAATTCAAGCTAGGATATTCCCTCTTTGTCTTTCAAGGTACCCATCAACTAAATAGACATATAAGTAAAATAAAGTTGGTAGGGCATCTCTATGACAAAATACAAAACATCTGAGAATGCCTTGTGCCTTTCTGTATGATTATATTACTTAAAAAATATATAAAAGTAGGTTCTTTGTAGTGACAAATTAGCATCAAAATGATGGTTACCATTACTTCATTGATACTTTAAAATAAAACCATCAACACACAGCATCATAAGGATATAGGTATATATGTACTCATCAACATGTGTATATTTCTGCATATATACTAATGATATATTTGAATAGATGCCAGAGGCCTATGTGCATTAGTGGGTGCTTGTACCTTATTGCACCCATGCACAGAGAACAGAAAACACTCCAAAATGAAAAATGAGTGAAATGAAGTCAACAAATGAAAAATGAACCTGCTGAAGCAGCATGGTGCTTGCTCGCTGGCAAGGGCTCGCTTTGCCCTTGCCCCTGGGGTCTCGCAAGCTCAATAGTGCCCTAGGACCCCTGCTAGAGCTCGCATGCAGTGGGGTGGGAAAAGTAACTCTTTTTTAAAGTTTAGGTGCTGCTTTATCCAGCGCTGCAGCAAGCAGTAAGCGAACCAGCAAACAAAACCCTCCTGCAGCCTCCTACTGCAACCACAAAAGCTCCCCAGGTAACACAAAGTGAAGGAAAATTCCTCACCCTTCTGGTCCTTGCTGCATGCCCTGCTCAAAAACTGCTTTCTCCAGTGTAAAAAATTAAGAAGATGCATTTCTCTTTGGGGAATATAACGATGTAGTTGGTTTCTGCAGAAGGCATTATTCTAATAACAACGTAACAATTACACGCAGATGTTTTCCTGTGTTCCGACTCAAAGGCACCGAATTTACAGGCTGGTTTAAACCCCCTCAGTCACTCAGCATCAATGGAGCTTTGCTGATTTATGCCGACAATGGAGCTGAACCCGCCACACTCATCTGGAGATCACACACATATGCTCCAAGTCGTAATCTCTACCGCATAAAGGTATTATTTTGCTAACAAATATGCACATATTTTTATGCTCATTCACCAGGTAACCTGGAAATTTTATTCCTTGCAAAGAAGTGCTTTAAGATACCTGCCTTTTGATGAAAGCTATACAGAATTACAGGAGAGCTCCCAGGTCAGACCCGATGCATCTTTTGCCCCTACCTGGAAGCCCAAGAATGGTGAAATAAGGCCGGCACTCTGTAAAGCCAGAGCTCTGCCTCACGCAGCTCCTCCACAGTCCCTGGTATTGGAAAACGGCCGTGACGGGGTTGTCATACAAGTCCTGCGTGCTCCACATATCCATGGCCGTGGATATGATGCACCCTGCGACGCCCAGTGATGACACGATGAACCCCATCACCTGGCAGACCGTTGTGGACATGGCGTCTCCCCCAAAGAGAGGAGGTGACAGCCCCGGTGAAGCTGTAGACCTAATGGGAACGCTGGAGTCCTCTTGACTGAGCCACCAGAAATGCAGCACCTCTTATCAGATCGTTTCCACTGAGTGGTGTGTTTGCTCAAAATGTTTTTGCAAGATAGTCCAGTTTCGCTCTCGCTGGGTAGGTGCGCACTGGCAGGGCCAGAGATATGAGCCTTTGTCCTTTAGAAGTGCTTGTCCTTCCCCAGCGAAACGGCCATGCTTGGTCAAGTGTTGGGCAACCCACTTGGAACATGCACCTTCCCCGCTATCCAAATACTTCGGCGTCTGCTAGACTTATCCCGCGTGCTTGGCATGCTACGAATGCTCCCAAGTGGAAGGAGTGGGAAGTGTTTCGTGCACAGATGAACTCATCATGGTTATAGCCTTTTGCTGCAGCATCCTCCTCTCCCCAGGGCATAATGGACTAACCCAGTTCACTGTTTCCTTGGCCCTGGCTTTTTTCCAACCACTTCCACAAATTGGGAGTAAGTCTGTCATGAGGCCAAGGCAGGAGACACCTTTAACCCAAGACGGGGAGGATCTCCCCAGCCCTTCATCATGGGGTCACCAGTTCAGCCACCACAGCACCCATGGGACACAGAGGGGCCATTCCTTCCTTCTCCTTGGCCCTGCTCTCAACATCACCAGGAAAACGTTGCTCTGGTGCACACCCCCAGGCACGGATCCAAGAGTCCCAATACGACCCAGCAACCCTCTCTCAACCTGAGATAAAGCAACATCTGGAAGACATCAAGTTGAAGGGCCAAGTTAGACCCTGTGGAGGCTCCTCCTGATAAGGAACTACTCCTCTACCTAGGCAAGCACCCAGCCATGTGGGATGGCCTGGTCTCACTCCATTCGTGTCCCCATCAGCCTTAGTGAAACCTGTATGGTGATACAAGGAGAGGCACCTGCAGATGTGTCGGGTGCGTAGCAGCGGGAGGGAGCAGAGGCTGGTCAGAAGATGCCTTTTTACAGGTTTTTGCTTAGGGCACCTGGGAGTGGTGGTGGTGGTCTGCAAAATGGGATGTGGGCTGTACAAATTAGGCAATTAATTATTTCTTTCCACAGTGGAGAAGTGCTGGGCCAATGGGAGCAATATAAATTCGCAACATTGACCTGACAGTGTAGTGTGATGAGTTACAAGAACCCTCCCTACTTCATGCTCATCAATTCTGACCTAATACGCTGCTCCAACTGATTCACTTCAACCCTGACATAGAAACCGATTCCTGCTTTACCTAATCCCAAAGCCCTTCCATGCCACAGACACAGTCAATATGTGACAACAATGTGTGACACGGTCAACACTTTGCCATGAAGCAAAGCAACCAGCAAGAAAGGTGAGACTAATTTCAATGGTTGGATGAGTTACGTCAGGGTTATTACCCATTGACAATTGTGTCTTCATCCTGGAGGATGACCATCCTGGACATCTGTTTAATAATTACAGGATCTTACAGTCCTGCAGCAAAATGCATTCTGGACTCGGCAAAGCTCAGCTATATGGAAGAGCAAAGCTGGAGAAAACCAAACCCAACAAGGCCTAGATTTCCAACATGAAAGCTGCTTGCTTCACTGATCCAGGTCCCAACATGGGGGCTTGCTTATAAATACTCTGTGTCTCAGCTCATTTGTTTTGAAAAAGCAGGGCTGGGGACTGAGAAACCTGTAGAAAATACCAAGTCCTAAAATGAGTAGTATGGCCAAGTCTTTATCCCAAGCTTTACTGGCCAACAGCCTGTAACAGATGGGAATTCTGGTACCAAGAGGAACGAGAGCCCGCATTTCAGAAAGGCTTTACTCCCCAAGAAGGTGAAGAGCCCTCCAAAGCTCTCCAACAGGTCTCAAGGACTTCTCTTCAGCCGTTGCCTCAGGGCTTGTCTTCTTCTTGCCATCTAGTGGCAAGAGACCACATTGCTCTGTGTCCAGAGCAGTGGAATGGTTGGAGAGTCATGGTCTCCTCTACAAACCCTTCTCCAGGAGATATTCCTCTAGGATGTAACCCTGCTTCCAGGGTTAGTCTCACTGCACAGCATTTGTGCACAGGTGTTCACAGGGCTGCACAGAAAAATGGGCACAGGGACTGGTTACAGCCAAAAATAACCCCGGAGGAAAAAAAAAGGATAGTCAATGAAATGACTTTTTTTTCATTGAAAAAAAAAAAAAAAAACACATCAGGACTCAAAACTTTAGCTCTCTAAGTAAGGGCACTTTGTAAAGGAGTACTGTTTTCCACTTAAATTGAACAGATCAACAGTTGCCTGAAACAGGCTTTGCAACTACACCGCTTCAGGCGTGACCAAACCAAACCAAAGCAAATTGTTATAATAGCTGTGAAGGAGGAGGAAGGAAAGGGAAGTTGAGGTGACCTGTTGCCTTGGCCCAAGCATTTCTGGAGGGTGGTGCCTTCTCCTCAAGACCCATGAGCTGGCACTAACTCATGCAAAAATTCCCTGTTGTTCGGGCCCGGGCCCCAGCTCCCACTGAGCTGCCCTTCCTGCGTACCATGCCCGAGGGTTTGCCAAGTGTTTCACGCTCCCCAGCTCCCTAATGTTCCCTAAGGACAGTCCCTCAGGTAATGTATTTTGTCTGAAGGATGAAAAATCTCCATATCTGATTGAGCAAAACCCTCTACCTCTCTCTATCTTCTTCCCTAGTGCTTTCCTTTCTTGCCTTTAACATTCCTCCTCTTTTTCCCTTTGCAAAGCAACATGTTTCTTCCCTTATCTGGGAAGGCTCAAACTGGTCAATGAATAGTGTGTTGAATGAAGAATTATTCCAGCTTCCCACACTTACCAGTCATGTTCAGCAACACCAGGTATGGGCATGAAACACTCCTATCTCTGACCATGCCCTGACTCCTCTGGGCAGCACCACTTGGTTTCTCAGGGATCTGGTTTCCTCTGGCCGATAGGGCTTACTCCTTCTCAGTGACCCTCTTATTGAGGGGTATCAAACCCCCAGGGCATGGTAGAGAAATCCCAAAATACCACCAACAGTCTCCATGTTTGCAAGAAAGCACAGATGAACCACTGTCTCTTTGATTTCAGTGTGTAAATTTAGCCATGGCTCTGAACATGATTAACCATCCCGAGGTGGTTGATTTATCCTGCTTTGCCCCCCACCCCATGGCTGTTCTTACTCGTCTCTTAAGAGAGTAGAGCTGAGCATGCAACTTCAGCAAGGAGGGTCATGCGGCAGATCTTTAGCTAAGCACAAATGAGTACCCGGCAGCATTCAGCACTCCAGGCGCCGCTGTCTTTGAAGGATTATTGCATTTTGGAGGAGTTTCTATTTGCTCATCCCTAAGCATATTGCCAAAGGTGCTTCCAGCCAGCCCAGCATAATGCTGCTTGCCATTTCTTATGATCTGAAAAACATCATACTCATAAATACTGGGGACTCAGAACTTCCACTGACACCATCCTGGGTTGTTTTTAGTAAAGGTCTGGAGAAAGAAAAAACCAACAACCTGCTTCCATTCGAATACCCCCCATCCCATTTTCTCTGCCTTTCTTAAATATTCTTATTTTAAGCCAAAATGCAATGCACTTCCTGTTAGTGGCTGTTTCTGAGCCACTCGTGATTGGGAAAAAGACGTTTCCTGTTACAAAAACTCCTCACCCCATTTTTCTGCCACCCAGTCCAATAATATAAGATCGCCTGGAAGCTTTCTCTAAGCACAACTGGAAAAAATATTATTGGATGGTAAGATTGGACTGTGAGACACTCGTCTCCATCAACCCTTAGAGACGTCTATGACTTGGAGTAGTTAAAGATTAGGATATCTTTCTCCAAGCCTGCGCCTGAAGCTCAGTGTCCATGAGGGCGGGTGGAAGCCTGGGACAGAGGGCTCACCCTCCTACACGATAATGCTGAGTGATGTCCCAGGAAGGGCCATGATGAGGAAACAGCTCCCAAAGCCCAAGTTTTCCCATCAAGGGAGCAGA
>JAUBNY010000077.1:621456-633178 GCA_032275445.1 Crypturellus soui | reverse complement strand
TGCTGAGTGATGTCCCAGGAAGGGCCATGATGAGGAAACAGCTCCCAAAGCCCAAGTTTTCCCATCAAGGGAGCAGAGAACGGGACCGCTTCCACCCTGAGTGTGGGACAATCATAGGGATTTGCCCAGACTGGAAGAAGGAAGGTGCTTTGTGACTGCTCTCCTCCTCAACCTTTATTTCAATACCTGCTTTATCTACCTAGGCGTCAACTCTTTATTATCTCAAAACTGTTCATGGGGCCTGTTGCAACTCCTGAATGTTATCACCGCCTCTCCCATAAAAATCACCTACAGCTCATATTTACTTTCTAAATTGCAAATATAACTCACACCCAGCGAGTAATTTCCAGCTTGTCCAGACTGAAACAAAGCAGGCCCACCCTCCTCTCTCTGTCCTGCCTTGCTGGGATGGCCACAGCCTACAGGAAAGGAGGCCCCCAACCATAGCTGCCACCAACCGTAGCAGCCATAAGGATGGCCGGGCTTTAGGAAATGACAGGGAAAGGGGATCATGGTAGCATCTGGCAGCTCAGCCCTACTTTGCCCTATTCATCTCTGGGGCACATTATGTTATGGCCTCCCAAGCTCCCTTGGTGGGTTGTGTCAAGTTCCCAACTGGCCCATGTCACCTGAATGCCTCTATGCACGAGGCTGGTTTTGCAATATTTTGAGAAAGTTGAAGTTGCCCTGCAGACAAGTCCAAATTAGGAGCTGAAGGTTAAAGGATTTTAGGCAGCAGGCTGAGCTTTGAAGACACTTTGTCACAGACGTGGCCAGTTGAGGATCATGACACGGCAATTGGCAGTCTCTGTCCTTACATATTTATAGTAAAAAGCAGCTCCATTGAGTAGAGATGATGCATTTCCTTGGCCACTCAGCTAACCCATCTCCAAAATCCCCAGATTGAGAGTTTTGCTTGGGTTACACCACCAAATATGCATCAGTTGTCTCAAAGGGAAAACATCATCGGAGAATCCTTGATAGAGGAGAACTCCACATTGGGGCTCCCAAGACATGAATCCTCCTCTTAGAAGATGCTACCTTACACCAACATAAATGAAAACAGTTGTCTTCTGCAAAAATCTGGATATTCATGTTTGCATTTCCATGGCCTATTTGACCCTTTTAGCAACACATACCCCCACAACTCCTTTCGCCCACACCGCCCTGTCATTGAGACACGCTACGTCTTCCACCTCCAACCCAGATCACAAAGCACCAGCCGTAGTGTAAACAGAGTTTATCACAAGTCCCACTGAGCTCTCAAAGCACGCAAGAGCCAGGAAAGCTTGCACGGTCACTGAAAGCTACCGGGTAGAGAAGTTTAATGCTGCACGCTCCGATTTTCAGAAGATTGTTCTTACGATAGCTAAAATATTCTAATATTCTAAGTCCCTGGCCTCTCAGCCTAGAAACGGGAGGTTTTTCTCTGAAAGGGTTATAAGGGGTTTTGGCTCGTGAACAAAACAGCCTTTCACAAAAGGATGAACTGGTCTAACTGAAGAGGTCCAAAATTAAAAAATGTCCAAGACAGATGTCAGGAAAATTTCTGCCCATGTTATTGTAGTTTAGCAAAGTTATAAGCAACTGCAAAATGTTCCTTTGGGAAGGAAGTGTCTTGCAACTTCAGTAATAAGGAAAACTACTTGCTTTGCCAATGCTTAGCTACTGCTATTTCTTTATTCTTTAGACATTCAACTTCAGATCGTATCCTCCAGACCATTACAGTGAGGTCTGTCCACATGCCAAAGCAACAAAAATTAATAAAAGAAAGCAAAATCAGAACAAACTGGCTTCGCTCTCAAGTGACAGATTTCACCACTAACTCACTGTTTGTAGCCGAACAGCTAAGGTGAGAGCCATAAACTACCTGTGTTATTTCTCATTTTCATCTATTATCTTGATGTTCCTTCAACCTATTTGAAATTAAAATTCCCAGCTAAATTGAAGATAGATGATAGGCAAGGCAAGTTTAATCTTTGCTATGGGAGCAAGGGACTGCAAGGAAAAATAAATAAATAAAAAAGAAAGAACAAAAAAACCTCTGAAACCAAAACTTCATTGATGTACTCAGGTCACCTGGGTGCTTTGCTGGACTCCTATTATTTTTATTCACTCTGGCACTATTGTTCCCAATACAAATTGCCATTGTCAGGATAATAAATAGGAGTTTATAATGGAAATGCTGACAAACCATTAACTATGGTGTAGCTAGCAAGGGGGTTTTAATTGAGATCAACATGCAACATGGTTAAAATAAACCTTGGGATATCTGCTTAAATGATGTCTTTTCAAATTAATAATTTGAGTTTTAGCATCTTTCCCCACACACGCACACTTTTTGGTTGGGGTGCAATTGCCCTTCATTAACCAGGGAGGGAGGAGAAATGCCTGGAAGGAGCAGGATTCAAGAAACCGAGCCAATCTACACACTGGTGGCGAGTTTATTTTTGTACTGGTTTCTCCAGAGACTGGAAGTGTCAGACAATATATAACAGGAGGAAAGAAAGGAGCGGGGAGGATGGAAACAGAGACTTAAAAAAAAAAAAGCAAGTTCTGTTCATTAAAAAGAAAAGAAAACCCAGCTCACTCCACAGGGCAGTGCTGGCAGCCCTGGCCACAGCATTGAGCTGCCCAGCACATCAACTGTATAGGAATAAATAAATATTCATGTACTGACACACCAGTGGGGAAGGACCCTCCACACTACTGGAATTTCGGCAGCAAACTTCAGGAGGAGCCGGCAGGATCCCTTCCACCGCTCTGTTATTTTTTAAATTTTGGGGCTTTTTAATCCCTTTTTGTAGGTGAGTGCATTAAGCCAGGTGAATCACACATGGCAATTCACCTGTTAAAAACTGGAGAAGATGACAATTGCCAAAAAAAATAGATGTTTTTTTTTCCACTGTCATACTGAGAATAGTGCTGGAGGTATATTGGACCAAAGAAACCCCTTGAGTAGCCTCCTGGTTTCTTCAAAGTTTGAAGCTGTTTCCAGAGGGGAGCAGCTGAAAAGCTGCCATTGCTCCTTCTGTGTGGGCAGATTTTCCTTAATTTTTAGGTTTTAAGAGCTTGAGAGCTCAGGAACCTCTTCAATACACAATGGGATAGTGCAAGCAGCAGCAGGGATATTTGTTTTTTACTCCTCCATTCCTTACTCGTTCAGCAACTTTAATCTCTTTATCAACAAGCAATTAGCCTGCTAGAGTCCAGTTCTGCTAATCTATCCTACCCGCCATCTCATGCGTTCTTCCTTCACAAAATCGGTCTGCTTTCCATGACTGCGAGTGCAAATCCCATTCCTCTTCAGACGGCGTCCTGCATCCCCTTGTACCTGCTACATCTCCCAGCTTTAGCTAGCACAAACGGGTCCTCGGGCAGAATCAGACCTTCTAGGAGCTAAGAGATGGACATGCCTAGACCCAGGGCTCTTTTTGGTGCCCAATGTTTATTTCCACATATTCTGGAAATGCTGTTTTTTAGAAGTTATACAATGATCTGCCGATAAAATTGGCTCCCTCTTTCCATTCTTGCTATGTAAAAAGCATAGAAAATAGCGGATATGATAGTCTCTGAACTCCTTTTCTCAGTGTATTAGGTCAAGAAAGAAGTCCAGATAATCCTGTAATAACCTAATTGTTCATACCTCTAATTGCTCTGTGTGCAACCAGGACTGCAGTGATTTCTATGGAAAAGAAACTGGAACCAAAGGAGAAGGAGGGAGAAATACAGCCTGTTGTTGCTAGACAGTGCAGAAATACAGTTTGCTGAGCTGTGACATATCCTCTCTGGAAATGACCCTCTCTGATGCTAACGATAGCAGTGGCTTCTGCTGAGAAGATACACGTGTTCACACAGACACCCAAGAACTCTTGAGCTGTGACAAGGTGGATGCACCATCTTGTGGAGCAGTCGCTCTCTTGGGTGTATGAAGGGCCTAGGCAAGGACTTGGCACTGCAGTGCCTGAGCTAGATCCCAGCAGGACACAGCTGAGACACCTCCAAGAAGCCCGTCCTTCGGGTGGCCTGAGTGCCTCCTCCTGAGCAACAAGCCCCCATGGTTAAATTCGGGTTCCCAGCCAAGAATCACCCACTGCTGCCACTCACACATTTATTCTTGCCAGAGAGCAGAAGCTGGTGCCTCGAGCTCCTTGCTCAAGTGCAAGGTGGCCCTTGCCACCCCTCTGCCCCATGAGCGAGCCCTACCTGGCAGCCCCAGGATGGTGAAGTAGCCACGGCACTCGGTGAAGCCGGAGCTCTCCCTGACACACGTGCGCCACAGGCCCTGGTAGTTGAAGACGGCCGTCACCGGGTTGTTGTAGAGGTCTTGGGTGCTCCACTGGTCCATGCACGTGGACGCGATGATGCCGCCGATCCCTAAGGCGGACACCACGAAGCCCATGGACTGGCATATGGTCACAGACATGGCTGCCGCGGGTCCAAGGCACGAACGAGCCACCCCACTGACCGGCTCTGAGGCACAGGGCCAGCACAGGAAGGACTTTTAGCTGCAGGTGCCGCCTACGTCACAGATGGGAGTCAAGCGAGGCCTGGCCCGCGCCACACAGACCAACTCTGTTCCCGTTATCTGCTCGGTCGAGATAATTTCTCTCGGCCGGTACCAAGAGCCGGTGGCTCCACTCGCCGTGAACGCCTGCTCTCTGTTTGCCTTCCCCCTCAGCGCGGAACCGCGGTGCAGGGAGAGTGACGGATCCTCCGGAGCAGCTGGGGGAGGCAGCCCACAGGGGCTCAAATCAGATGTGGCAGACAAAAATTGCAGAGTCTAATCCTGTGGGGTTTTTTTTGTTTGTTTGTTTTTTCTCACGACAGAAATGATGCTGTCAAGCTGGCCGGGGAGGCGTTTATGAGCATCCCTCTGTCTGGAGGACATTTGTGAATGTGTAGGACAAAGGATTTTACAACTGCCCTCTTCTGAGCTCCCAGCCATTGCACAGAGCCCAGTGCCAGGAGTGGCACCTCCTCAGGAGCGTTAGGCACATTCCCAGCCCAGCCTGGCCAACCTGATGAGCTATGTATCTCCTCGCAATGGCCCTGGCACCCCTGGACCAAATTCCTCCTCTTGCTGCCTCTCCCACCTCAGCTCAGGTTAAAAACCCAGGAAGGGCAGCAGTCATGAACGAATGGTCAGTGTGACCAACTGAGCAGCGGTGATGGGACCAGGAGGATTTATTTTACTCTATGATCAAGTCTGTCAAACAACCTGAGGAGAAAACATAGGTGCAAGGGTCTATCCTCACTGGCTTTCTCTCCCTTGTCAATATTTGAATTTAGACTCCATTTAGGTGGATAGCATCAGCGAGGACAAGACAGATATTGTCACTCTGTGTGACAACATGGTCACTACACATAACCATGACACAAGAATGACTAAGAGACCCAGTCTTATCCCAGAACATCACTTCGAGGTTTATCTTTAATAGCTCCTTCCTAGCCCAACTTTCCATGGGCTTTCCCAAACTTTCACAAATTAATTTGTACATTTTCCGTTTTTAAGCTAACATTGAACTTGTGTCTTTTTTTCTCCACATTCAGGGTGAATCTGATTCTGAGGAGGATGAGGTTTTTCTCTGCCCCTCTACAGCTACTTTTATTTGCCCAAAGATTGTTTCTCCCACATTGAATCCTTCTTGGCAGGTGCACTCATACTTCCTTTCTTTGAATCCTAATCTATATCGTTCACGAAACGTTGATATCAAACTGAGAAAAGATGACCCCATGTGTCTCATCAAAAGTCTTCCCATTTAAACACTGCACTATCATATTAAGTTTTTAAAATTATTATTAATTAATATTATTATTATTAATTTTTCTTTCTTCTTTCCCAACAGAATGATTGGTTCACACTCAGCTTCATAATTTTCTCTCGCTCCAGGCCCTTTTAAGGCATAGCGATACCCGGTGCCGGTGACACACCTCAGTGTCCGCACGTTAGGGCTCTGATTACTTTCGGTATCAGTCAACATAGCTTAATCACAGAGAGCTTTCCTGGTACCACGTAGCTAAATATAGAGCCTAAAACGAGAGCGCAAATACACTCGCTGTGTTTGTCACCACCGGAATTAGGTGGCAATGGGAAAGGCTCATGGGGGCTGTGACTTCTTTGGGGAATAAATTAAGTGAAAGGGGGGATTTTGCCTGCAGATAATGAGTCTGTTAGGCCTGAGAAACACGAGTTCACTCTACACGTTTTGATCCCCAGTTGTAAAGGGCTCTATGCATGCAAAGGGACTGCTCTTAGCCATGTCCTCAATCCAGCTATTTCAATGAGTGTACCAACTTAGGCAGTCGTAAGACCTGGGCGCAGGTCCTCCACAAACAGAAATTTCACAGCTGTAACCAAAAAGACATTTTTTATCTGCTGACAGTGCTTTGCAGCGGAAACAATCAAGAGCTGAACTCCTTCAACCACCTAAACCCGCAGACTTGACATGAGAGTACCACTTACTTCCCTCGTTGAGGATTCACCAGCACCTTTAACAGCTATTTCATGCGCTTCAAGTGTAATTCTGGGTCATTCTGGGAGAATCAAACATCAGTCTCAGCTCTTCCTCTAGCCTCTCGTCGCCGTGATTCCTCCTTGCTTTCCTATCACTTAAATAAAGCACGCAGCCTCACTTAGGTTTTCCGTAAGAGCCAATTCCTGGATTTTGGGTTCCTCAGGGCAGTGCCCAGGAGCAGGCATTAGCTCACCCTCCCCTGGGACCTAAGGCTAATCCCACCTATTTCTTTTAAAGACAATATTTCCACATGGAAAGGGTGCTCAAGCATTGGAACAGGCTGCCCAGGAAACTGGTGGAGTCACCGTCCCTGGCAGAATTCAAGAAATGTGTAGATGAGGCACTTAGGGACATGGTGTGGAAGGGTCTGTGGTTGGACTTGATGATCTTGAAGATCTTTTCCAACAATAATAATGATTCTATGACTCTACAATCTGCTCTTCTTAGTCAGATTGTCTCCCATGAAACGGATACCCTTGGGTAGAACCTGCCTGCAGGCAAGCTGCTCCTGTCAGCTGGAGTCCATCCAGCTGTGCCTCCCAGCTGTTCCCATTGTCCATCCCAGATGTCACAAGCACCAGAGGGAAAGATACCGGTTTGCTGAGTCCTGGCAATTCTGAAGATCTTGGCAAGTTTAGCCACTGCTACAGATCCAAGCAAAGACACTTCTTGTGGGTCCTTACATTGGCCCGATGCCCACAGCTCCTTTGGGCCGTGGTGACTTCCACATCCCCTTGCCAAGTTTCACCCTCCCAATGACCCGTCTTCCCCCATCCCAACAGGAGCGGATTGCTTCTGAATCCCACATTTGTCCCTGCCAAGGAGGACATCTCGAGTGACTAATTATTTTATTCATAAGCCAGCCGCGATTTCAAAGTCATCTGATTGACCCATCTAAAGCTAAGTGAATCCCTCACCCCCAAGGAGGCCGGTCTTCCTGATCCCCCTGGGGAGCCTCCCGCAGTTGGGTGGCGGAGGAGCCATTGGCAGTGGATGGACAATGAGGAACACATTGACAAAGTGTTGGCATTATTGGCTGATAGGTCTGCATCAGTCACTCATTCACCAGCACAAGGTCTAAATTGCAGAACCAATTAACGGCACTAATAGCCTTTGCCTGAATTAATCTTTGAGACAAAAGAGGAGAGAAGTGGAAGAGCTATTAGGAAATCAAGCTGTACCATCCTTGCTTTATTGCAGGAATCTGAGTGTCTGTATTTGGCTATTATGAACTGACTGCAATTACAGCCCTCATTTAAAATGATTAAGTGGTTATAATTATTTTTCAATTAAAACTTAGATCTTCCATTTATACAACATTGCAGGCTTCAATTAAAGTCCTCTTGCCTCCTTTTTTCCTTTTTTTTTTTTAGAGGAGAAAGTAACCACCGTGCCAAAAGAAACCTGCATCTTTCCTACCCATTAAGAGCCAAATAACATGTGAATGCTGCGTCAGTTTGTATCCCTCTTTCCCAGTGTTGTCACACTCCTACATAACGAAGGAAATTAACTGCACTTGCAAGACCTGCCAGAAGTCAATAAAAACAAGCTGGAAAAGTAGCACCAGCCTCAGCTGCTTCCCAGGAGTACAATAGAGTCAAGTAAAAAGGTGGGCTAACTTTTCTGGGCTAGGCACAACAGAAAGTGTCAATAAGATGTGGTTGGATTTGGGGAGCTGGGGGGATTCTCTTTCTTCCCTCTCTGCCAAGGTGGAGGGGGCTGAGACTTTTGCAAAAAGTGAACTTACAGGGAAATACAGAACTGGAGTGGGGAAGATTGGAGAGAGAGAGAAAAAAAAACCCTTTCCTCAGCAGTAGGGGTTTTAAAAAATAAGCTGGGGAAAGAGAATGTTTTGTAAAGCGGCAATGTTCTATTTTTCACTGCAAAATAGCATCTCTCTCTCTACTTAGAGGAACAGTAGTCCAACCAAAAATAATTTTCCCTATTTTTTTAGTTTAGCCGCATACCTGAAAAATAAGTTCTGATGCCACTTTTCATGTGCAAGGTTAACAAGGTGGCTTTCCCTGTGGTGAGAGCAGCATCTGCAGCTTCGCACCAGCAGTCTCCATATGGAGTGACTCAGAGGAGCAAAAAGCACCAGTTTCCCTGGTTGTGGTTCTACCAACACATGTCCTTGTAGATGGCCAAGCAGGCAGACTGGTTTCTTTTGCTAATGTCTTCCTCAAAAACAAAGTGTCTTGTGCTAGTACTTTTTCCTAATTCTGTTAGTGACGGGGAATAAACTTATATCAAGTCCCTGGAAGGAGAAGGTCCAATGTGCTCTGCACAGGACCTCAAAAGACAGAGACTTTGGAGGTCGGAGGGGTGAGCAAGAAAGGCCAAGCAATAGGCTGTGGGATAGCAAATACAAGCTAAGCACATGCTTAAAGTTAACTGTGTGGTTAAATACATCCCTGCATAATAATGTTCATCTGGAGCCAGAGCTAGGCAGGTAAGAACCAAAGCACTGCCTGCAAAAACAGCATTTGTATATAAATATCACTTGTTCCTCTCTTGTAATCTCACTTTTGGGCAGTATGGGGTGTATTCCTTAGTCTCACTTCATGAATCATATCCTCTAATCCTTTTATATGCATTGCCCAACTTTAGCACCTGCTTCCCACAGTGTATGAATGCTTTTTTTTCAATAATTGGATGCAGACCCTTTTTCTATGCTGATAAAACACTGAGGTTGTGTATATAAGTACTTAAAAAAGCAGAAAGCCTAAAAACTGTGGTTAAGAGCAGAAGAGAACCGAGATCTCTGGCGCATGTGGTGATACACACAAATCTCAGCCTTCAATCAAAGAGTGCTTGTCTAAAGGTCAGTGCTTTCCATGCTTATGGATGTTAGAGGTGAGGATGCATGCAACTACCAAAACGATTCAAGGTAACAGCATACTAAATCCTGCTGCCTTCATTTACTTCTGTGCTGAAAAAGAAACCCATGAGAAGGTCTTCAGGCTGCAAGAGGCAGAGAGAGTGAGTTGAGACTTCAGAGAAGTTGCTGTTCAAATCAGTGCTAAACTCCATTCACCTGATCATCCAGGGTAAGGCTATATTGAGCCACAGAGCAATAACCTTTTCAGGTGTTGCATATTTAAGGTGTTGTTAATGATTTCTCAGTAGGGAGTATTGGAAGAAAAGCTGCATTGCTTAATTGATCTGCTCTGCAACCTCTGTGCAACCTGAGCAGACCTGTTCCAGGTGCCCTACCCTCAGCACAAACAGAGCCCATACTGGGTGCCACCATAAATGCTCCTGCTGTGTGATTTATTTATTTTAATAATGATGCCAAGTAGCTTTCCCTCTTGTCATCAGAAGGCACAGGATAGCATTTCTCTCCAGCCCATGTTATCCATTCACATCAACATGTTCCAGCAATGCAGGAGCTGCCTCTCTGCCATGTGTCCTTGTGGTTTGACACAAGGACCTTGTGTCTTGATCACTCAAACTCTTCGTCATGAGAGAAACATCTCAGAGCCCCAGATAGTCATCGTGTCCTTGAGCTTAAATCCCATTCATAAACTTTCTCAGGAAAGTTCTTTCTATCTCCAAACCACCATGCGTGGACATCCATCAAATAAAGAAGCCTGGAGAGGTGGAGATGTGATCTAAGGTAATCTGAAGGAAACCAGTGTTGGCGCCATCCTTGTGCACTCCTGCAGAATATTTCGGAGGAGCGGACATGATCCTATGTAGCTTCTTCCAACCAATATAGTAGCCGCAGCCACAGCGAGGAGGTTCCCTAAATCCCACAGGCTGTATGTGATCCAGCAGGAGCTGGACAGGCACAAGCCTGAATTACTGAAATGCCACCACTACTGCCTATGAAAGCCCTGTGTTTTCTTACACACATGAACACCAGTCCAGCAATAATTAACTTTGCAAGGGGGAGGCAGGGAAGAGATTTTTAGCATCTAAAGCCCAAACAGATGGTAAATTCTTGCTTCAGGTTTTGTGGCAAAAAAATATCTAAAGGCTTAGACACATCTGTCACAAGCGCCGCTTCAGGTCTTTCTTCTCCAAGCCTTTGTTTCCTTCTCATTGCTTTGACACCGGTGGATTCCCCCTGGAAATCCAGGAATTGTGCTTGGAAATAATACAGCCCCAGCTTTCCCAAGACCCAAAGCCCAGCGCGGAGGAGAACAATTGAGTCTATCTGCAATTTCTTTGGAAGGACAACGTTTACTTTGGCAACACTCCTCTGCATTGGTGAGCAAAGTGCCTTGGCCAGTCTTCTAAATTATCCTGTTTTATATAATTCTTTTCCTTATGCTTATTTCCTGCTTCCAAGGTAGTCTATGTGGGCCAGACCAGAAGACCTCTCAAAGTACCTTTCAGCCCTGTATTACATTGCTCTAGGTAAAATGAAAGAATCAAGACGGAGCTTTCCAGAGCCTCTGAATTTACACTGAATAAAGGGAAAAACACGGCATTCAAGATATAAGAACAGATGTCCCTGCAAGGTTCCAGCAAAATCTAGGCAATGTCAGGGAGAAAGGGTGATTAATAAACTGTCATGCCATCTTGTTGCATAGCCCTTAACACTTCAGAATTTCTCTTCCCTCTTCTTGAGACTGTTTTCTACGTGGTCCAGGAATTTAGATGGTATAGCCGTGTTGCCAGCAAATACCCACACAGCACAGGACCTTCCTTGAAAGGAAATAAGTCTCCAGCCCATTAGTGCTCGCAGGTCCTTTGCTTCCCCATCCGCTGCACTTTTCCTGCAGGACCAAAACAACTGCCATCACTTCAGTTTCTGGCAAAGACTTGTGGTTTTGTATATTAATCAGCATGATTGATGAGGTTTTCTTTTTTTTTTTTTCCCTCAAAGTCTTCAGATCTCTCCATTGACCTTACCTGTAGCTAAATGATAAAGTCACATAGAGTCACTTTCACTAGGGAAAATAGCCCTTTTCTCTCTTTACTTTTGCCTTGTCTGTATCCTTTGTTGCTGTCTCTTGCTCTTCAAAGGAAAGCTGACCTTCTCTTTTTGAAAAAGACACATTTTTCCTTTTATAAATTTGTTTCAAGACAGCTTTTCATAGAATCACAGAATTGTTAAGGTTGGAAGGGACCTCTAGAGGTCACCTAGTCCAAGCCCCCTGCACACGCAGGACTGCGTCCAAGCAGGTTTTGAAGATCTCCAGAGAAGGAGACTCCACAACCTCTCTGGGCAGCCTGTGCCAGTGCTCTGTCAC
>JAUBNY010000077.1:576833-593164 GCA_032275445.1 Crypturellus soui | reverse complement strand
GGTGGATTCCCAACAGTTCTGCCATGCAACCCACTGCTCACGTCAAGCTGCCTTCTCCCTTGCTTTATTAGCTGGTCACAATAGGAAAAAGGCAGATTCTTCTCCTAAATGCTCTGCGACCAGCATTTTGGTGAATGTCCCCGTGTTAAAGGATCCCGATTTTAACAACGTGGCATCCATCCTGCCTACAGCAGGCACCTCAAGTTTCTTCTTAAGCTGTCTGACTGGGTAGAGGAAGCTCTTTATTATCCTACATGCTCCCTTCCACCTGACATACCCCACAAGAGAAGAAACAGAGGGAGATAATGCTTGAAAAAAAAATGCAGGAAAAAAAGCCATATAGAGCTGTCTCCAAAGAGCTGCTTTCCCTGTGGCAGGCGCCTCATGGATTAACCTTTTGTATATGCAGAAATGGGGAATGAATAATTGAGCGGCGCGCAGACATGGCAGCGCTCCCTGTCCCGCGCGCGGTGCTCGATGACTCACTCTACGAGACCCTCTTCAGTGGCACCTTCTAATTGAGACATTTGGAGGAGGGGAAAGAGGGGCAATGAGCACGGCCTGTCTCGTTGTGCCTAGCGATATGTCTGGGATCGTGAGCAGTCAGTGTCCTTCTGTCAACGAAATTAGACAAAGCGACAAATCCATTGGCCGTGGCCTGTCTGCCTCTATGCACGTGCGTGCGTGGATGCTGATGCAGCAGGCAACGGGGATCTCTTAGGTCTCAGCCTACCGGAAAGTCCAGGAATAAGCCGGCTCCTTCCAAATGGATCCAGGGAGACAGAATTCACAAATTAAATGGCAACAAATTGACCTTTCCTTTTACTAGTTAAGCTGCATGCACTTATACTGCCTTAGCCTCATGGAAAGAACTCATTCCCTTGGCTGAAACCCCATTTGTTCAGAAATACCTGCAATGAAGGCCCTACCAAAGCAAAAAGGCAACCCTAGGCAAGGAGGTCCTACCAGAGGCAAATCAGTTGAGGGCTAGAGAGGCCAGAGAGACTTCATGAGTTTTTATTGTGCCAACTCTGCCATGTACATTCTGAGATTTCCCCATGAATGACAGGTCCGTCATCATGCTCATCTTTTCTCATGACAAACTGGATGTGGGGGGTTTTCACCAACCCATCTGAGCATGTTTCTAACGCGGGTCTCCACAGGGCTGCTAAGTGACGTTTGCATGTGAGCTTCCTTGTTGTCCCAAGGAACGGGCAGGACCCTTGAATTAACTCACCTCCTCGTGGCAGTGGTGGTGGAGACCCTCATTGCCCTGGTGGCCTCGCTGGTGAGCACTGGGTACGGGCACAGCAGTGAGTTTCACGTCTGTTAATGCACAAGCTGTCACAATAGTTCATAGACTCCTAATGCTCTGGCACTAGGGTTTTGTGTTTGGCTGCCATTCCTACCCCAATATCCATGGCTATTCCTTCAGGCAGACTTGGGTATGTTCTGATTGGATTTGGAGTTGTACATCAAAGCATGGATCATCCATAGTGTTCCCCATGTCACTGTATCACTTCAGTTACTCGTGCCCTGTGCTCTCCTGGGAGTGCACATATAGGGCTTGCTCTAAGCAGATGCTCCAGTGTGACAAGGCCAATCTTTCTCCTATGGGACGAGCAGTGCCTCTTCCACTGTTTCAGGAAAGGCCCTTCACCTTCAAAGATTTAACAGACCCCCCTGGATACAGTGCAGCTCCACAGGGAGTTATTTTTGTCCAGCCAGAATAGCTTGCCTGGATCCTACAACCATTGCACAGATGACACACTTGTACCCAGCACACAAAGGGCAGCTTTCCAGAGGAAGGACACATCACCCCTGTGAGTGAAGAGGTCCTGGAGACCTTCCAGCAACTAACCAAGTTGTCCCTTAGGCTGAAAGCAAAGATGGGTAAAACCAAACAAAAATGGTAAAGCCACCCAACTGGCTGGAATCATAGGAACAATGAAAAAAAAAAGAGTGAACTGATAAGGTCTTCATTGACAGCTAGAATTGTTTATATTCTTTCCCAATATTTGTTGTTTCCATAGTTACAGATCCCTCTTCACCAGTGTCAACTCATTAGACCTAGTAATGATGAGTCCTTTTTTTTCTAATGATTTCTGTTAATCTCCAGTGCGGCCAGACTCTGTTTACTCTTGAAAATGGTTATAACAGCTTGCAGCGCTCCTGGGGTACCCCAGGGCTCTTCTTTCCCTCTCTTTGGTTAACATGGTAGAGTTTTGCTTTATTTTGCTACAGCACAGATATAGAAGAAGGACAGAAAAGCAAGAGACAGTGCACCAAGAGTTTAGTGACAAAGATGACTCAGTGTTCCCACAAATTAATGGTTTTGCTTTGCAGCTCTGGAAAAAAAAAAAAAAAAGGCCTGACTTGAATCAAAAAAAAAAAGAGTCTGGCTTGAATCACAGCTGAACCAGGTTAGGAGGTCTTCATTTAACCCCTCAGATAGATAGCTGGTGTGGTGGTTGTTCTTGGGTCAGCTTAGGATGCTGCATAAAACCAAATCTATGTGTTCCTTCTGTCTTTGGGGCAATTCCTCCCCAAGGAGTATGGGCTGCTGTTGACCAGTGAGGAGAGTGGAAGGGCTGGATCTGCCTTCCTGGACCTGGCATTACTGGAGAGAAGGTATGAGTTCAGGTCTAACATGTTCCCACAAAGAGGTTGCAACCTTATGGTGTGGTGGGTGACATGAGGGTGACACTACCTGCACATGGCCATGGGGCTCCACTTTGTTTTGCACCTCTTCTACCACCTTCCCTTGGACCACAGTCAAGCTGCCTGAGCAAGGAGGATGGTCAGACCCCTCCATCCTACAGGGGTACTGTGCGATTTCCTACCCCTGCAATGTCAAACCACAGCCTGCTCTCATCCATCCTGTTTCTCCCAGGACTGCCCAGCCCCTCCTTTACCAGTACTGTGAGAACAAGCTTCCTAAGGTGAATTTACCATATTAAATTTGTCCATGTTATCTGCACAGCCCTGGTGCTGGCTCAGGCAAGAATGATGGATATGGTCCTAACCCAACAGAAATTAGGGAAGTTCACGCTGTGTTTTAATAGCAAATGCGGTGATTTGACATTGAATAATGGAGCCGGTCAGGTTCTATTAGTGGCAGATTAGACCATAATTCAATCTTATGCCTTGCTGTTTTAAGCTTTTCTTGCGGACTATATTAAACCTGACCCAGGCCTGAAGAGGCAGAATGCAAGTGTGTGGAGATGAATTACGTCTCCCGCAGGCATACGAGGACTGAGCTGTGAGTAGTCCCGGTGGGATCAGCAGCCCGGTCTGAATGTGGGAACTACAATGCCCTCCCTGGAAAAAAAACAGTGTCAGGTTTCATGAAGTTATCTGGGCTTGCGCCCGCAAAAGAAGGGGCAAAGACCCCCACAGCCATCGCGTTGGGCTGGATGGACTGGGAATGCACCATGGAGAGGGGAGTCACATAGAAGACAAGTCACAGGAATGTGGCATGTGTCACCTTGGGGATCTCAGGGGTCCCAGGAGGGTTTCCTAGAGGGTCATGGAGACATGGATCAAGTCACATTTACTTTATCACTAACTCTGATGCCATTTTTCTACAGTTGCCTTCCCCCAGTTCTTGCTTACATCCTTCCTGCAGTCTCTGCCCATGGAGTTCTTCCCATCCCTTTCGGAAGCACAGAGACTTTTTAAGTGTTTCTGACTTTCTTTTGGAGTTTTCTGGCCCAGGTAGCTCCCCTGCCCGGGTTTTGTTCACTCCGTGAGAGTGTGATTTGAGAACTGACATGGTGCTGCGTTTTCTGATTGAGAGGAGAATGCTGAATTACTTTAGCAATCATTTATTGAGTGCCTAAGATACAGAAAACCTAACAGAGATAACAATGTCTTGGAGATTAAATTCTCCATTAGAGAGGTCTCACTTAGTAGTTAGGCTGGTAAATATTTTCTCCATTTTTTTTTTCCCAGTCCTCATCCCCCCACCACAGCAAATTGACAGAGTAGTGCAATAATTTTGAACATCCTTTCATCGATGCAAGTCACAAATGGGCCCCAGATAAAGCCATGAGCATTGTGGTCCTGCCTGCCCAGTAAGAAGGAAGAAACCTGGTGCCTGTGAGCCTCAAACAGCCCCTGCCTTGGGCTCTTCCTCATGCAGCAGCTGGAGCAGCTTTTGGCAGTGCAGTGCTCAAGACCAGGGAGTTCAACCAGATGGAGGCATTGAGCACATATTGCCACCTCGGATGGACACAGCCAAAGGGCCAGTTTCCTTCTCTGCCTCTTATTTGACATCCAGCATCTCTCGCATCCCCTCTGGCCTCTTCCTTTCCTTAGTCTGAAGGAACATCCAGGGAAATCACCTTTGCAAATCATCTGCTGGTGAACTCCAGGGCAAACAGGAGCCTCTGTAGCAACACAAAGGGTGTAGAAAAGCAGCCATCAGGAAGCAGTTACATAGGTAGATGCAGAAAAGCAGTCAACACTGTTTCTTTACAGTGAAACTTTTTTGAGATTTGCTTATTCATTACATATTTTATTTACTACTTTGTTTTTGTATCTCCCAGCTCTTGCATGCAGCTGGCACGCTCCTGCTATCCATCTGGACAAGGTGGCATCAGACTATGAACCTTCCAGAATTTGGGAGCTTTGGAAAGGAGGGTAATGTTTGCTCTGAGCCATCTCCTAGCTGCTGGAATAGGCAGGGCCCCAAGGAAAGGCCCTGGAAGTCTTTCCTCCTGGAAAGAGGTAGGAGCTGAGCTTTAAGTATATATAAATAGGAGGAGGCCAAGGAGCTCCAGGCTCCTTGGATTTCTTGTCCAGGCCTGCTGAGATCCACCTGGGAAGCATCCCCACAGCATCACTGTTTCACCAGAGATCCATGCTGGAAATGACTGCAATCCTCCTCAGTAGAGAAAGGAGCAACAGCCAAATGGAAACGAGTGGTTTTTCACTGAGCAAACTGTCCCTGCTAGGCAAAAGGGCAGGCAGCTTCCAAGAGAACTGGGTGAGCATGGTGAAAACCATCCCAAGGATCACCGGGATATCCAAAATTCCCCTGATGCCTGATGTTCTGCCTCTACCTTTAAGGCAGCCAGGGCCAAGGATACTTTGCTGTTTTCCAACAGGACTTCTATGTCCCTCCAGGATGAACAGTTCAAAACAGAGGCCAAAAAATTGCTCTTGCATACGGAAATAAAGCTCTGCTGCTGCTTCCACCCAGGGCAAGGCCACTTCACTCACCCACAACCTTTCTATGTGCAAGGGAATTGCTGCAGGGCCCTCTGCATGGAGCGCTCTGACCTGTGCAGGTGACAGGTGCGTTGGAGGGTCTGGTTCCTTGACTGGCCTGGGACAGGTTCGCCACATGGAGGCTCGTGAGCTGCTGCCTCCCCACTGAGAAGCACGAAGGCTTCTGAGCACGACCACCACACGACCCACACTTCACTGCAATCACTTGCTTTATGCCAGTAGCTTCACTAGTGAAGCTGGGTCAGGGCCTTCATACATCTCACAAAACACAGACCTGCTCACTTATCTTTCGTGAAAGAGGAACAGTATGGGCATTTTTAAGACTATGTTATGATTCTCTCAATGCTGTCTGCAATTGCCCCTCCAGAAGCCCCTGGAGTAGAGCAGCCCCAATCAATCTCCAGCCTCATGCAGACCACGTAGACTCCTTCAGCCTTTGCTTGCTCAGATAAAGATGCTTTCAGTTCCTTTTTCCATATATAACTTCAAGGTGAATTCTCTTCCCCATGCTGGAAGGCTAAAGGCTATAAGAGCCCTTCCTGACCAGTGCTGACAACCATGTCTGCAAACTCCTAGCCAGAAGCCGGTGTGGATGTATTCAGCAAAGCAGTGGACACAATGCTGGCCACCCGCCACTACATTCATTCTATAGGTGTCCTGCATGATTCTTGCACACCAGGCAGGATCTTTTGATGGTCACCTGCTGCCCATCACTGCACTTGTCTCCCCATGCTTGTGTTTCTGAAGTGCTGAAGATGAAGATGAAGTTACGGGACCCTTGAGCGTGTTGGGGATGACAACAGTTATTGTGTCAAGGCGGTACGAGCCACATTAACCAAATAAAGTTCAGCAGTGGCTCTAACCACGCGTGAAGCGAGCGTGTATCCGTGCCTGTAAATAACTGCATGTGAGGCAGAAGCTGGAATTACATCCCTCCAGACAGCCATTCGGCAAGGGAGAGAATAGGACGTGCTTGGTGTAATGCTATGCATTAAAAAGCACTTATGCTACTAAAACCAACATTAGAAGAGCACATAAACCTTGCTGTCACCATCTCAATGGGACTCCAGAGTCCAAAGGGGACTCTGACAGCCTCCTAGAGCCTGTAAACGTGTGTGTGTGGCAGGGGAAGCCACTTTGTTTACTCTACTGATATGTCACTGACATACGTAACTGCATGCTGAGTCCTGCTGATGTTCCTCTGCAGCCTGCAAGGAAACCTGGCCAAGTGTGGAGCAACAGGAGGCACAAGCAATGCCTCAGCAGCTTGTGTTGAGTTCAAACTCGAGACAACACAGCACTGAAGGCTTCGTCTGCACTGGAAACTGCCTGAATGGCAGGTATCCAGCTGGGGCTTCAGCAGTTCCTGGTGCCTAGTAAGGAGATGTTCCTTGCGTGGTGTTTTCTTGCCTCTTTAAGCCTCTTCTCCAGTCCTGTCCTTTCTAGTGGCCGCAGATGCCTTGGGAATCTGTGGAAAAAAAAATGGAATATGTGAAAAACATCTCACTCTTGACCATGAGTTAGTCCAAAAGGTTGGAGGAGAGAAAATTGGTGATAACACCAGGGAGAAGGCAAGCAGCTGTGGGCTCAGGGAGTTGGCATGGAAGGAATTTCGGGGCCTGCATGGTCCTCATCAGGAGTGTTATCATCAGCACTGCAATTTCCTCAGCATTGAGGTTTGGAGGAATGAGCTGTTGAAACAAAAATCGGAACAAGGCTTGAAACACTGACCTTCTGAAGGCAGATTTTACCTGCTGCAGGCCCATATCCACACACCAACAGCAGTCTTACCCATGCATCAGGCTGCAGTTTGAGCCTCAGCTTTCAATTTATTCTGCGAATGTTGCTGATCATGGGCAAGTGGTGCCGCTGTGATTTCTTCTCCCGTCCTCAAAGGAGAAATCCTTCTGAGTGAGTAAGGAGGGCAGCCCAAATCCACCTCTCCACACAGAATATGCAGCGTTGGCATCCTTCTGGCTCTTTAAAACTGATGGAAATCTGCAAAAGTCAAGGTTTTTAATTCAAATTCAAGCTTGTTATATAAAAAGCTACGAGTTTTTTCCCCCCTGAAAATCTTCGTGTTTTCCCTGCTTCATTTTACTAGTTACAAGCAATTGCGAGCAGCGAATACGTTCAAGGACAATCTGGTGGATTGAGTGGGAAGAAAGATCTGCAGGCACACATGGCAGCTCGGGATTTGGTGCTGATATTAAATGAGCTTGTGACTTCAGGAGGAACAAGACAGGAGTGTAAACCAGCCCTGGCTTTGCTTGTTTGTCCTTTAAACGACCCTGGGAATATATAGCTCTTAAAGGACGTTGACAGCCTCAGCCTCCATCCCTGTGAGCAAAATACCGAGCCAAAGGGGAGCTTCTTCATGCTTCTTCCCACGTCTGCTCTAGTGCCTGTAGATGAATGGAGCCACCGTGGAAATGCTCATGCCTCAGGGGCAGAACCTTGAAAACAAGGGAAAAAGGTGACACATTTATCAGGCTGATCAACACGCACATCACGGGCATCCCTCAACCATCCTGGAGACTTCAGCGATGCAGGTGGCACTTGTGCCTGCTTTCCAAGGCTTCCAAGGGTCTCTGCAGCACACCTCTCCCATCTATAAAATGGGAATTATGATACTGTCACCCAAATGCTTTGAGATGTATTCAGGAAAAAAAAAAATCATGTACAAGGGAAATAATTACTGCTTTAATGGTGTGAAAATGGGGCATTTATTGTGCAGGATCAGCCCTGTGTGTTAGCAGAGTCCATAAATCTCCCCTAAATTGAAGGCACGACAATATCGAAATGTTGCTGGGAAATGACCCGTTGCTCTGCGTCGAGGTTTGTGCTCAGGAGATTGCTTCCCGGGCTTCAGAGACAATATTTCATTGAGTGGGCATAGCGGGAGCACGTCCCCTTGGGACCTGGACTGAGAAAAAAAAAATCATGTGCGGAGCACTGAAGCATTTTACATCTGAGCCTCAATGAAAGTCAATATGAACCATTTGCTCGGCGACACGAGGATCCTGAGCGCACAAATGGGGTCTGTGGAGCCCGGAGTGGCCCTCGTGGAGGTGATGTATACTGATGTTAACTAATCCAAAGACCTCCGTGCCATCCACTGCCCAGGAAATAAAGGACTTTGAGAAGGGCGCTGATTTTAAACTTCATTACTCCAAGTTGAAGGCAATGACGGCAGTTCTCATTCTCACTGTAGTAAGAAAAATCTCTGGGGTGATGCTGCAACAGGCTGTGCATCGCACCAACCTTTCAGGAGGAGAAATCAGCTTCTGGACTGCAAAATCCTCCCTGCACCAATTAGATTCCCCCTTCCGAAACACTGTAGGAAAACCACCCACCAGCAAACATCATTTTCACAATCATTTTCGCAGCCAAAAAACCCAAATCTTTTGCCCAAGTCATTCCCCACCTCTTATTTCTCGGTGTCTTTTAAGGAGCTCTGCACCCTGCTGTAGTAAAAATTGACTACGGGGAATGGTTTCCCAATGTCATCAAGCAAACCTTGCGTAGTCAGGCGGAGGGGAGGATGTGCAGCACCAAACCCGGAGCCTCAAATAGCAGCACAATTATACTCTTTAGTGGTAGTGCAGCTCCAGGAGTATCCAGACAAACTGTGGGCAAGCACAGAGCAATTTTATCCTGATATGCCTGTCTAAACAGCAGAGAGCTCTTCAGAAGTGTTCTCCCTCACTTGTTAATTTAACGCTTGATGTATAGGAAAAATTAGAGTTAAAATATACCCAGCTGCTTCCTTCTTTCTTGGCTGCATTTGGAAATGCCTCCTTTCTCTCCACAGAGTGAGCAAAATTGCCCAAGTCATTTAAGAACCTGTATTTTTTAGGTATGTCCGTGCAAGTTAGGGTCCTAAACTCCAACGAAGGACAGACTTAGACATCTGCAGTGCTTTGAGCAGGCAAGTTCTTCAAGACCTCGAGGACATGAGTCCCGGTGGACTGAATATACTTTTAGAAAACCCTCTCCCTTGCCAATTGTCATTGCAGTCACTCAAGAAATGATCCAGCCATTGTGAGAGAAGGTGTGGAAGGAGATGTAAAGCAGCTATATAGACATACATAAAACACTCCAGCCACAGGAGCAACAAGGATGAGCAAACAGATGCTTCCTTAGCAAGTTGAGGGCCTTTCCTCCCCTGCTCCAAGGCTTTCTAAGCAGCAGCCATGCACACGTGGTGGCACGGAGAAGATGCCTGGGAAAAGGCAGCTCTGGGACACTGTCACAAGTGTTTGCAGGAGGGGAAGGCAAGGCCTATGCCAAACATTCATTAATCCAAGTAGCTGGAGACCACATGAGTCAGTGGCAGCATCTGCATCCGCAGCACAGCTCACGAACCCGTATCCTTCAGAGACGCTTCTGAGTTTTCACATTAAAAAATGAATTATTGGGCTGGCAACAAAACAACAACAAAAAACACTTACTCTGGAGCGTTATGCAACAGCCACAGAAGCAGCCCCAGGTCAATGCTAGTTAACTGTGCTGTCAGAGGAGTGAATTCTGGAATACTTATGTCCCACTCAACTGCTTTGTTTTTCCCATGGCCTGCAGAGTAAATGGAGATATTTTAGCTTGTAAAGTGCAGAGAGAAAAAGGTGGATGAGGAATGAAATCCAGCCCTTTGGAAAAACAACAGTTACAGCTTAACCGGCAAGGAAATATGTTCAGCACTAACTGGGAGGGGAAGGAGACAACAAAAGCAGGGATGTAAAGAGGGAAGGAACCCTGTCAAAACTTTGCATTTCAAAACCTGAAGGATGGGGGGTAAATTTAAGTTGGGAATACAAAATAATAAAAAATGCTGGGAGAGCTATGCGCACCTTCTAGGCCATTGAAAGTCTCAAGCAATCGATGAATAAAAGAGAAGGATGGCACCGAGGAACAGCAAAGAGAAAGACAATAAAAAAGAAATGGCACGTGCTGGAAGAGACCACTTTAGGAAATGCCCACATGCTTCCTCTCAAGTAAGTAATGATATCTTCAAATCTTGTTGCATTCTCTGTTCATCCAGAGAATGAACCCATAGCAGCCGCCTCTGCAAAGCGGTAACTTGCCTGAAACACACAGCTTTAGGACCTCTAAAAGAGCTTTCTGCATCTATGGGGCAGCCCCAAGCTCTTGGTTGAAGAGGCTACTGGCATCTGCCTTGGGAAGGACCAAGTGGTATCGACACTGCTTGGGGAAACACTGCTTGATGGTCTCTGTTTGACCAAATACCTCCTCCCCTGGTGAAGGTTATGAAGAGGTCCGGGGACCCAGATGTCGAAGCGCTTTGTGAACCTGGAGCCCAGCTGGGCATCATCCGGCATTGACGACGGATCCCCTGCGCAGACTGATCCCATCCTGGAGATGGGAGCACTGGAGGAGCCCTACGAGGCGCTGGTCCTTCCCCGGGGCATCACGGCAGAAGCGGATGGGACTACAAGGTCTATGAGTACCTGGGACACAAGGAACAGCAGAGCAGAAGGAAGTTTAAATGGACATTGGAATGCAGTGCCAAGGGATGACACCAGATGGAGGCTGAGCAATTGCTGACCACTCCATGATAAACCCCATATCTAAGCTGGTCTCCTAGTACAGGCTCAAATTCCATCTGAGTGTCAAAACTTGGCTGCCTCTTCAGGATAAAACTAAACATTACTCAGTATGAAACAGGGGAGCAAAACTTGGCATGGTCACCTAGGTCAAAGTCAAAACTGCAAATTTAAGTGGCCAAAGCATGTGAAACTCATCTTCAAAAAAGGTTGTCCGTGTTGAGCTTGCAGGACATCTGAAGTGTTCAGCGAGGGAACATGTCACCAGGGTTGGCGGGCTCTCCTCCTCCAGCCCCATCTGGTCCCTCACAAGCGACTGCAGCAGCCCGGATTTCTTCAGGCTCCTCTTCCATTTCCTCACTTGGAGGTTGGAGCATATGCGGGAGCATCCAGGCTCCCACCTGCCCACAGCGAGAACAGGTCCACCGAGCTCCAAAGTAAAGCAGTAAAGTTTACCGAAGAGCCAGCATATTTGTAAATACATCCTTGCCATGCAGTGAGAAAAAATAACACACACAAGCTTAAAAAAAACTCCATGAAATCATAAAAAGATCTAACCTCTTCATAGTTAAACATAGCTAAGGGTGCCAGCAAAGCCTCCTTGCAATGCTAGGGTTCGCCTCCAATTCCTCGCCTCCTTATTATAATTCAAACTCAGCTGGTTTCTGAGTCAAAGAGAATTTGCACTTTCTCAGGTTGTTTTTTGTTATTGTTATTTCTTTATTTTTCTTCTGTATTGCAGCTTCCAGCAGGCTTTTTTAGGCGCTAATATGGAAGGGAGTTACCTTTTCTGGGTGAAGAGGGTAAGTGAATAGTCCTTGTGTTATGATATCAAGATAGGGATGATTAATTCGTAGTTAACATCTATTTACTTCATTACCCCTTTCATCAAAGCTTGAGAAATGTGAAAGCAAGAATGAAAAATAGAAATTAAGCCAGAGCATAGGGGTATTAACACTGAATGCAACTTACTATAGATTTTATCCCGACAAAAGAGCATATAGATGTGTTATATCTTCTTCCTTTGATATGACCTCTTATCCACCTCCCTGTCCTTGGGCATAAATCTATTTAAATTTAGAGAGATCTATTTATACACACACGTGGGCGTCTGTACTTATGCATGTGCCTGTGTAGGGAGGAGGGTTTTCTCATCAGTTATCGATTAAGGCCAGGAAAACCACCTTGCCTGATGTAAAGCACACGTACAGCTCGACCTTCAGGATGGATTATAACCAGGCAGCAGCTGTTCCCAACATCCCAGCAAGGGAGATACCGGCAGGGACGTGCTCCACTTGGTCCCAAGCTGGGGACACGCTGGCTTTGCGCAACCTTCGCTTCTCAGGAACGAAGACAAGCAAGAACGCATGAACCTCTGCTCCGAGCAGAGGTCTTATCCCCAATGGGTACATGGGCCACGAGGCCAAGAGGTGCTTCTCTGTGCAGGTCCTACCTGAGTGCAAAGCAATTATTTCTCTGTTCTGCAGCATCCCTTCACGTGCAGCCCATGATGAGGGGTTAGTCTCCATGGGGACATCAGGGGACAGGCACCAGCACGGGCAGGCAGCGATATCTTCCATGAGCACCACTTCACGGCGGATGTCCCTACACACAGGTTGAGGTATCTCTCACCCTGAACAAGCAACTGGGCACTTCTGGAATCCCAAAGTGCCAAAAGTACAACTAATACCAGACTGTCTACCTGGTGCAAAGCACTGTCTGCCCATGCTTACAAAGCTACACTAAAGCACGCTCGTGCCAAACCTCTGGAGTAGCTCAAATGAGACAACATTGCAGGAATGGGAGGAAAATCCACAGTGAAGTCCAGACACTCACATATCCTCAAGACAAAATTGAGGACTTGTAAGGAAATGGGGCATTTCTGTCATTTGTGCATTTCTCACCAAAATCCTCTTGAAAGAAGCAATGTTATTGAAAGAGCGACACATCTACCCTTCAAGGTGACCTGCAAGTGAAGAAAAATTGTTCTGTGCCCTTATTTTTTGGCTTAGTTCTAAAAGCATGAAAAGTTGGCAGGGATTTGAAGCAATGTTAGGATTTCTTTGCTATTTGTTTTTCTCTCTCTCTCCCTTTTTTTCCACCCTCCAGCTAGACATTCAGTCCTTGTCTTCCCTAGGACTATAGAGCCAAAGAGAGAATAAGTGAAAACACATCTCAAAGAAGGACTCCTGGCCACACCACCCACTCGCCTGCACAGGAGAGGGGAGCACTTCGCCCTTCAAGGATTTTCTAGAGAGGTGCTTTTGTTAGCACCTATTTGACTTCTCAATCCAAGGAAATCTTGGGTGAAAGAAAGTGTCTTGAGTAAAAGACCTAGTTCCCTTTCACTGCCTGGTGGACGAGTTCCCATACAAGCGCTGGCTGGAGAGGAAGAAAGAGGGGGAAAACCATGTCTGGAAGCAGAATGACTCACACGCACAGCTCACAGGAAAGGAAGGAGGCAAAGAGATTAAAAACACAACAATTTAGAGAAATTATAAGCAATTAAACACCTGCTCTAAATCAGAATTCTCTAGCATTGCAGGGAAAAAAAAAAAAAAAAAAGGAAGAACGGCTGGATGCGGCAGCGCTGAGACTAAAACTAAATACAGGAAAAATAAAACTTGGGCAAGCCAGGGGCAGGTGCATCTCAGTCCTTCCCTCGTGCAAGAGTCAATAGCCTCTTCTCTTGCCTCCTGGTCTGTTCCTGCGACCAGCGAGTCCCCCTTGCCCTTCGATCACCTTTTAAGGATATTTTTCCCAAATACACATTTCCTGCAGAAAATGCTTTTCTGTCAAAGCCAGAAGGATCCTGGGCTGAGGCTTTTTAGGGAAGCAGCCCCAGCAAAAGGAAGACCTGAAGCAATCCCCTAGCCATGCTGCTGCTCAACCAGGAGTCTCATCATGGGATGGGAGTGCAAGGTTGTCACTCTGGGGGACACATCAAGCATGACCTGAACCTTCTCACTTACCCTCCCAGCATTGCAGCTGACTGCATCATGTCATGCAAACGTCATTTGTTCAAGTAGAAAATCAACATAAAAAGTGAATTACTCACCAGCTCTGGCGGGGGATGCTACTCAGTCCTTCCTTGATGGGTCTTTCCTGAGCATGGCAGAGGGATTGGAGGCCACGTTGAAGCTCAGGAGGAGCCCAAGCAGCTTCCCATGGCCCACAAATGCTTGTGCCACCCGGGATAAGAAAAGCAAGCAAAAGCATTAAGTGGCACCCTGAAAACCCCGAAACCGCTGGGCGCCAGTGCTCGCTCAGGGATGGCCACGTCAGCAAAAGGGCTGCAAGTGCAGAACTGCGGCCGCAGTTGAGTCCCACGGCTGTGAGTCTCGGTGGGTCGATGGAGAAGGGAGCCGGGCCGGGCCTCCAGCGGGCGCGTTCTCCATCCAGGACTGCGGCAGGTACAAGACACTCCGAAAAAACGTGCAAGCCCTACATCAAAATTCAAGTCGTTATTAAAGGAAAGACATTACAAGCTCTGAAACGGTGCTATCCCAAGGTATTAAGATGTTGGAACGCAAACCTGCCTTATTCCCCACTAGTGGTTGCATTTTAAGGAAACCTTTTAAAGGGATTATCTTCAGGATACTCCCTTTCAACAGCCTTTCCTTTAAGAGCTCTTCATGGTGCTACTCCTATTAATTATGCCATGTGCTATGACGATGTATTTATGCAGGTAACGGGTTCAAAACACACACTAAGGGCTAACATTTGGAAGCAGCGCTGCCCATATGGAGACTCAAGGCTTTGATCCGGTTTGCATTTCTTTTTGGAGCGCATCTGTGCAGGGCAGGGATCCACCAGGCAGCTCGCAGCGACGTGGTCCCGAGCGTGCTTCATCTCTGAGTGATTGGCTGGGCGCTTTATGTCTACATGGATTTTTTATTAAAAAAGAAAAAAAAAAAGAGCAGCTAGGACCCCCAGAGTGCTGGCTAAGAGCTTTTAACAGACAGCAGTAAGAAAAATTATATGTGGATCTATATCAATACCGAACTGGAGATAACGATACGTATTTTTATCTGTATAATAGGTATTTCTATATCTCTCTGTCTGTCTATCTGTTTACTTATTTTTATAATAAAAATGTAACTTCTTCAACAGCTTCTGCAACAACATTTAGACCAGAAAAGCAAGTTGTTTAGGGTTTTTTTTGTGTGTGTGTGTTTCTCCACTTTCCACCTCTGTGAAGGTCTCTGGGAAATGACTGCTGGTTTCACGGCCTCGTAGCTGCGCTGTGGACAAGGAGCAGCGCGACGGCTCCGGCTGGATACGGTCCCTCCCGACGCGCAGGAGGCAGCGGAGCCCAGGAAGAGCCAGGATGGGTTTAAACCCTTGAACGTGTTGGCGGCGCTGAATTTTGCTCTTCGGCCACTGCTGACGCAAGGGAAATTGTATCTCAAGTCGAAGCACCTTCCTAAATGCGGTGAAATACAGAGGTGACTCTTGGATTTTTAAGGTCTAAGGTGTCTGCAGGCTCCTCTCCCTGTGTATGTACATATATATACATATAGGAGCCCACAGCAGCGTGCACACCCCAGCACGAGCACGTACCATATACAGGTGCCTGAACACCCATAAATGAGACACATGATGAATTTAAGAGCATTTTCTATGTTTAAATACAGACGTGTCACTCCGGGTCAGAGAGATGATGACTTTGGATGGGCGTGCTTGTGGGCGTCACGTATATTGTGCATTACACACGTATATATGTACAGCATTCGTATGTTGAAGGTGTGTTTAAATCTATGTCCTCGCACTTATGATGTATGAATGCTGTAAATAGCTGTACAATATGTGGATATTTTATTTTATAGGCACACACATAGGAGAGAATAAACTGTCTATGTAACATAAACGTCAAGACACAGTACATACATGTTGAGCATACAAACTCTGCTGTATATATATATATACAAACACATGTTGCTACGTATATAACACCTATATTGCATATATTATTTATAGATACATGTGCATTTTTTTCCAAACTAAAATATTATTTCATATTGCTAATTTACTCAAAAACTGTAACACAAAATGCAAGCTGGAGAGGGGGGTAGGGGGTGAGGGGAAACTTCTCTTTACCTCCTTCAGCTGAATCTCTTATTATTTCTCTTTAAAAATAAAAAATAAAAAAAAGAAGGAAACTTCATTGTATATTCTAGAAAAGTATATTGGTGGGGTAGCTTTACCAGAGGCAGAGAGAATGTGCAGGGAGTGAGAAAGTGAATTGATGGATGGATGGTTAAATGAATATAAATGAACTGATACCTTTACAGGAAAATAACATTTCTTTTCTTTTTTTTTATTCTATAGATCAGTGGGTTTTGTATCTGTAATTCTTTCATATCAGCAAAGAGGAAATAAACTCCCATGTAAATCATTTTCCCCCCATCTGGAAGCATATTAAAAGCATGCCATTTTTTCCCCTTTTAAGCAGTGCCGGGGGGGGGGGGGGGGGGGGGGGGGGGGGGGGGGGGGGGGGGGGGGGGGGGGGGGGGGGGGGGGGGGGGGGGG
>JAUBNY010000077.1:557432-569216 GCA_032275445.1 Crypturellus soui | reverse complement strand
CGGGGCAGTTCAAAGGCGAGGGGCTGCGGCGCGCACGCTGACATAGCGGCAGGGCGTTCACGGCGCGGCCGGGCGCCCAATCAGCGCCGAGGGGGGACCACCTTAAAAAGCAGCCGGGCAGAGAGGAAGGGCGAGAGGAAGAGGAGGGGAGGGCCGAGGCAGCGGGAGGGGTTGCGGGGGGAGGAAGGAAGAGAGGGAACGAGAGAGGGAGGGAGGGAGGGAGGGAAGGAGGGAGGGAGGGAGGAGGGGGGGAAAGCCCCACTGAATGCACGGATTAGAGGGATGGCTTCTATGGGGGGGGCGAGGGAAAAGCCCCCCCGCATCCCCACTCGGCGTCCCGCTCCGTGCTGCCGCCGTCGGGGCTCCCGGCGCGGCGCTCAGCCCAGCCCCGCGCCCGCGCTCGGCCCGCTCCGCCGCGTCCCGCTTCCCCTTGAATAATTGCCTGCCTCCCGCGCAACGCCCTTGGGGAAAATGTTTATTAAATGGGAACAATTGTCGCCAGGCCCTGCGGGGACCGCGTGCGGACGAGCCTTATTGGTTTTTAGCACCTGCTTGCTTAACAAACCTGCTCCAACCCCCCCTCCATCTCGCCTGCCCCCCTCCTCCCTCCCAAACCGCCCCGCACTTCCCAGCGCTGCCAGAGCCGCTCGGGGCTGCGGAGGCTAACG
The DNA here is from genome assembly GCA_032275445.1 of Crypturellus soui. NCBI lineage: Eukaryota > Metazoa > Chordata > Aves > Tinamiformes > Tinamidae > Crypturellus > Crypturellus soui. The sequence continues at coordinate 568,548 of JAUBNY010000077.1, read as the reverse complement.
AGAAGTTGGCCCCGCGGCGCGGAGGGCAGCGCTGCCCCCCACCATAGACGGGGCGGCCGCCCCTGCGCCCCCCAGGCCGCCCCTCGCCGCGGTATCGGGGCGGCCCCGACGGCAACTTCGGCTGGTGCTGGCGGAGGAGCCGCCGGCGGCGCGTCCCTGCTGCGGGTTCGCCATTGGCGGGACACCCCCCTGCAATAATAATAATAATAGTAATAATAATAATAATACTTATAGCAATACTAATAGTAATAATAATAACAACCACCGCCACTCCCTCGACATCATTTGGCGCTTTCTTTCCTTTCCGCTTGCAGTAAATGACTTTCATTTCCCGGCGGAGGCTGTGCAGGAGGAGGAGGAGGAGGAGGAGGAAGAGGGGGGTTCATTTAAACCCCCTTCCCCTGGACGGGGCCGGCGGCTGCGGCGCCGCTGCCACCGGGGCGTCGCGAGCGGTTTTTTTCGTTGCGCCCAAGAAACGCGGGGCGAAACGGCTGAACCCGGACGGGACAGCGCAGGGGAGGACAAGAAGGGCGACAAAATAAAGGTGTCCTGGCTCCCCGCAGCCCACGCGTGGCCCCGGCCGTCCCGTCAGGGCGCTCGCCCCTGCCCAGCAAAATGTTACCCGTTTGCGGCGCCCGTCGTGGGGCGCCACGCGGGGGAATTTTTTTTTTTTTTTTTTTTTTTTTTTTTTCTTCTCTCCTTGTGCTTTTCTTTTTTCTTACCCCCCCTCAGGTGGAGCGCGTTTAAAAGGCGCTTTTACGCGGTTCAGCTCCGCGCTGGCGCCGCGTCCTCCCGCGCTCCCCTGTTGCCGCCCCCGCTTCGCCCTTTGCAACGCGAATCCCCCTCTATTTGCACCGTTTACTCCCAGATTCTTGTGTGTGTGTGCAGGGAGTGCACTATCTATTAAATACATATATAAATATATATATTTCATTTGTCATTCCTCGCAGAGGTTAAACAAGGGAAACCTGGCATCGTTTTCCAAAATCCCGATAGCGAGACAAATCGCTTGCAAGTGAGTGATGGCTGGAGGAAAAATAAATAAATAAAGTCATTCAAATCAGTTAGCGTTGCTTTGCAATATTAATGATAATATATATATAAAATAGCCCACCCGGTTTCATTGGCTGACACCTCTCATACATTACACACACGCTGCGATCGGGAGCTTGGGGCATTCCGGGCTGCATTTAGTTAATTTGCATCGTATCTATGTCCCCGTTAAAAATATTTTTAAAAATATTTCTTAGAAAGAGGAGAAAGGGAGAGCAAAACAGAGCAGGATTTCCGTCGAAATGCTGATATCTGCATCCTCGAACACCCTAATTTCTAACATACCTTGGCAGGACACCTGTTGCTGTGGTGTCCCCAAGGAGAGGCGTCTTTTTAAGAAGTTTGTCCTCCTTTTTTGTATTTTATTTTTTAGACGGCAGCAGTTTCTAGGGCAGCGCCCGAGAGCCGGTTCTCCTTGCGAGATTGTTTAGACACCAAAACTAATAGCGCAATTATTATTCTTGCATGACATCATGGCAACACAGAAAGATAAGAACAGGAAGATAGGGAAATATTAAAATCATATTCCTGGAGATCGCTCATTTGGAGTTAACTTTAAATTGGATGAGATCATTTAGCCCGCGATCTAAGATCAGCATAAACAGAGCCGTGCTTTTTTATTTTTTTTTTTCTCCTTCATCTCATCTTCCCTTCATCTTCCTCCTCCTCGTAGGGATCACGGACAGGCTTCTACGACTGCAGTTGCCAAAAGTGTCAGAAGAAAAATCCTAAATTCTGAGAATGCTCCTGGTCTAAATTTTTAGTTGCTAAAAAAAAGGAGGGGGGGGTATTTTTTTTTCTCTTTTTTTTCATGTTTTATGTATTAGAGAAAAAAAAAGGCGGAGGTAGGGAGGGGATTTTAAGCAACGGGAGGACATTTGGGAGTGACTTTCAGGTTTCTGGTGCTTTTCACAGCCGCAAAGGACAACGGTCTGCCCTGCCTTTCTGCGTGTCTTTTGGGTGTCTTTCCCCATGTCATAACTGCCTGGGCAGATTGCCACTGACTGCAATGCAATATTTTAAAAATATATGGAACTGACTAAGGGCACAGGCTGGATATTTGGACACTTCTCCTTCATAGGATGTTACTTTGCATGCAAATTCATACACACATTTTCCATTCAAGTGCCCCAATATATGTGTGTATATGTATACATATATATATACACATATATATCTTTAAGCACATAATCATCAGATAATATTTTTGCATAAATATGCACACACGTACAAGCACTGATGCGCTCGGAGATAACTGTGCCGCCCGTAACACACAACTTGGGGGTTATTCTCTGTGCCTGCGTCTGCAGTATTTCTTGCTCAGCCTCCCCTCCCACCGCCGCTACCACAAGTTGCGCTCCCAGAGCCCTCTGCAAGGAGAGGTTTAACGGAGCGGGTCCCCACGCTGCACACGCAGCGCGAGGCAGCGGGGATGGATGTGGCACATGGCATCTCACCACGGGAGACAGGCAGACGGAGATCAACTTGTCCCCAGTGTAAAGATCCCTCCCAGTCCCCTTTAAGCCAGATCTGTCTTACGCCCTGAAATTGAAGAGTTTGCAGCCCTTCCAAAACTTATTCCTGTTCATTTTATCTATCCATCCATGTTCCTATATCATCTCCTATATATGCTTCATTCTTTTTTATAAAATGGGGTACTATATGTATTGGCAGGACTTTTCTTGCAAGGAAATACTTTTTTTTTAATTATTATTATTTTCCATTAGGAACATCACTTTGGAGGTTAACAGTGCCTTTCCCTGGATCAGGCTCCACATGTGATAACACTGCAGGGTGACATCGGTGCAGGGAAACCTGCCCCTTTCCCTGGGCAGAGGAGCTGCTGACACCAGGCAGTTGCAGCACATTTTACATGTCTGTAACCTCCTCTTTTATTCCCCTTCCCGTGGAATAAAATTAAACATGTGTCTCTAGGAATGCTAGTATGAAGCTGATGCATGGATGTTGGATAGACCATCCAACTCTCTCCTTAGTCTTAGATAGACCATGTGGATCTCCATAACACAGGAACACCACCCAACTTTCTCCATAACATTGTGTAGACCAACATTTCCTCTCGATGTCAAGTGCAGGAGATGATAGATCTCTCCAGGAGACACCTATCTCCTTGGTGGCCCTGCCTGCACACCTGCGTGCTTGGCACAGGACTGACTTTCTAGATGTTTCATGGCCAGGGACCCCGAGTCATTGCAAGCAGCATCGTGTGAAGGACAAGCAACCAAAGCCTCAAAATGCAGAGGAGGCTTGTAAGGAAAGCTAGTACCTTTTATTGTACTAATTGATACTGCCGTAAAACAAAACAAAATACAAGAAAACAAAACAAAACAAAATACAGCCAAGGTTTCAGGCCAACAAGCTCAGAAATAGAAGCAGGAGCTTGGAAGAAAAGTGCTGGGGCTGAGCTGTTTATCTGTGGTACTTACACAGCTCCGTTCCTGGGCAGCTTCATCACTTCATTGGCCAAATAAAGGCATCTTCCCTGGTACAGGATGAAGTACAGAAGTGGAACTATTCCCAGCTACATTTCCAACCTGGAGAAAGATTAACACCCAGGGGAAAAAGCCCATGGTAGGGAAGGGGGCTGACCCGCAGGGTTTTGCATTTCAGGTGAGCCTTTCTCAGGATCGAACCCACTAATCAGTGAGAGCTCCACAAGGAACAGATGTGCTGCTCAGACGGACATGCCTGACGCCAGCTGCTGTGTTCTGCAAACAGAGGGTTTGAGCAAAGACCAAATCTTTGTGCTGTCCCCAAGTACCAGATTTTGCATTTGGACATCCAGATGAGATGGCTGGTGTTTAAAGCGGGTCTTTGCAGAGGGCTTCACAGCACATACTTGCCAGAGCATCTGTTATTTTAGTGAAGACTGGTTCAACTTGTGCCAGCTCCATTTATTCTGGATCTGCCAGGTTCCCACATGCTGGGAAGAACTTCATGCAAGAACCTCAGAGGCTTCTCCCCACCCATTGCTAAAGGATGCTGCAGCTGCTTTTTCTCCTGCAGAAGATTGCAAAGCATTAAATACTAGAAGGTATCGTCCCTAGCATTGAAATTGAATGTTTGGTGGTGAAATGTGCTGCATGTTTCACCGGCTGTCCTACCAAACTCTTCATGAGAACTAAAATTTCCCAACAGCATCACCAGGTCCTGGTACTGGACTCAGTCTCTTTCCAGAAGGGAACTATAATTTCTTCACTGCTCTTCTCACGTATAACGATAAGGCACTTCAGTTAAACATATTTATCAGCAACACAAAGCATGTGAAAAGGTAATACTGAATTCCATTCAGTAGCCAAACAACAGGCAATTTTTCCTATCAGTCCAGACCTCTTCCCCTTGTCCGCACAATTCGTCTCAGTCCCTCTAGGTAGGGGCTGGAGTATTTTAAGCATTGAAAACCATTCCCTTCCCCATGACAAATTCCCAATACAAAGGCAGGACTGTTGGTGCAGGGTAGTTCTGAGGACCAAGCACTGTCTGACACAGCCTTGGAGAAGTCCTTCCATCAGATGGTCCAGAGCAATGCAGATAATTGGCAAAGCATGCAAGGAGCTCTTAAGCACATTGCTTAGGTGCCAAATCACTAGAGACGACTGCACATTTGTGTTGCTTGATGAGTTGTACTAAGGAAGTTGTTCCTCCCCAGGGACTGGCAGGGCTGTTGTCCCAGGCCGGGCAACAAGCACTGTGCGTTGGCCTTACTTGGGCCACCTGCCTAGTGAGGCTCCAGAAAGTATGTGCAGAACCAGGGCAAAATTGCTGCTTGACTCCAGAACCTATGGGTCAATCAAAAGGATGGAGGAGGCAGAGCATTTGGGTTGAGAAGCCCCCTAAACCGTCCAGTCCCCATCATCTGGAAAGCCAAACTGGCTGGGTGGAGGAAGCAGCTCTTCCCAGATGCACATAGTCTTTTCCAGGAGACAGAGACATAATGCCCAGAAGCAGGGCAACACCAACCTGGTGCTACACACGTTGCCCTCCTCGTCTTGGCCTGGCTCATTTGACTGCAGCCTCCTGGCCTAGGGCCCATTTCCATTGGAAAACATCTCCCTGCGCAGTAAATCCAACTTTGGGGGAAGTATCGGGAACTGATTTGGGGGATGGGACAGATTATATGATCGTGGCTTGAGGAAATTATTATATTTTTAATTGAATTTTGTGTGCTATGCGCAGATACTACAGTAGTGGGCCCTTTATCAATTGTTAACATGAATACTAATGAATACTAATGCTAATCATTTGTTTCTGGAAACAAATACAAAGATATTTGATGGAAAAAAATCTCTCTGAATTTTAACACTAAAAATAATGACATGCATTGCAGTCCTGTGGTGCCAGAAGACAAAACCCTACAGTTACAATATGGTGACACAGAATATGAGATACAGGAGAGCTGCAGCTCGCATTAGCTATTCCAGCGACTAGCGCAGCACTGCTGGGCTCGAGAAAATTATTCACTTGCAGCCCACAAGGAAAAACTCAAACAACCTTGGCCCAAAACCGCAGCAAATGCTCCCAAGGAAGCTCACAGCCACGTGAGGGCAAAACCACTCATGAAGAGCAGCAAGTGGGGCCCTCAAGCAGGTCCCGGGGACCTGGGGTTGCGATTTGCACCCATCCACATCAAACTCCTCTGCACAGAGCCCTTCTGCATCCAGCGCCAGCGCATATACCTGCCTCCGATGAAGCGATGTGCCCAACTCCTTATTTATTCGCTGCAGTGATTTACAGGGCACCCATGTCTCCAGCAGCTGCTTGCTCTTTACGAGGTCTGGAGATGAAAGCAAACAGCATTTCCACCCACCCAGCCCAAACAGGAGCGCGCATTCAGTAACCCCTTCCTGCCCCTTGAGACAGGGATCCCAAGAGGAGGAATGTAGCCAGCAGGCGAAACTGCAGGAGATTCCAGAAGCCACAATTAATGAAAGACGTGGACATGTCTCACATCTTGTTCCAAATACGTTCGTAAAGGCTCAGAGCGAGGCGGGGGAGGAAAACGTTTAAGGGAGGGCCCAAACAGCAGCACCTGCAAATACCCCCCCAGGATAAATAACTAAAGTATCTCTGTCACTCGGAGCTGCTCAAATTATTCATAGCACATAAATTACCAGGTGTATTTAGTCTCTTGTTCCCCCCACCTTCCTTTTCCTACATGCTCATGAATCACTTGCAAATAGATTCTGATTTCGGCAAGTGTGTCTATTAGTCATAGTAAAGGGACGCGGCCCGGCTTCCACGAGCACATGTGGCCAACGGGCTGTCAGTAAACATAATTTCTTGGTCTGGTATACACGTCTGAGTGGGAATTCAGGTCATTTGCTCTTGCTTCTGAGCCCAGATTGTGGATGAGGCTTCTTCTCCTTCTTCTTTCCACAGGGAGACTCCATGTCTTGTCGTTGGCTCTCAAGGAGCCAACCAAGCGATACCAGAGCTGCACCTGGGACGAGGGATGAAGCACATTTAATTTCCCAGTGTTATACTGGCCAGTGAGGAACAGGAGCAGGCCTGAGGCCTGGCAGATGGGCTGTGCTCCCATTTCCTCCCCTGGAGCTCCTTGCCTGCTTGAGTGATTACAGCCCAAGCAGAAGAGCTCCAGCTTGTCCCAATGGACCTGCAGCTGGTGTCTGACCAGCTCTCCAAGGGGGAGCACTCTTGGTGCTCCTGTTATCACTGGAGCACAGTTTGCAAGACTGGGCGGTGAGGAGAACGCATGGGAAGAGGAGGAGGAGGAGCTGCACCCAGCCTTCCTCCACCGTGTCGCGTGGTCAGGCTGCTGGGGACGGACGACTTGTCTGATTACTGGCCAGACAATACCAAGCAGCGCTGTGTAACACATCCAATTACTGTAGTTATTCAGTGGGCAGAGGCCAACGTGAGAATGAAAACACAGAAGGAGCAGCAAGGTCTTTGCCTGGAGGAGTCTTTAATCAGCAGCTACAAATTTGCAGGGCAATAAGAAAGCCAGACACAGCGGTATGAGAAATTGTGTAATGATATCATGGTGTCCTCAATCAGGGGCTCTTTCTGCTTCATCTCTACCAGCATTGTGGAAGCAGTGCCACTTTTGGGCACATAGCTAACCATAGGAGAGGTCATCAGGAGTTGAATTAATTTCTCCATTCACTGCAGTCCTCAAATCAGGGCTGAGCAGTGTTAAAAAGCTCAGTCCAGAGGGCTGCCTTGGCTCCAAGATTGGTCACAAGTTGCAAAACAGTGTCAGTCCATGACACAGGAAGAGGTTTCCTCCAAAATGGATCAAATCAGAGGAAATAAATAGTCTAGCCCCTCTTTTTTTTTTCTACTGTTATTCCCATATTAATATGGGAGTCTTCTCCTGCCAGAGGCTAATGGGTTTCTAGGAGATGAACTGTCACTGAGATGAAGCTAAGGGTGGACAATGCTGCTCTCCAGAGATGCGTCCCCAGAACTGATCCCAAGTATGAGGAGGAGCCAGGAGAAGCAAAATGTGGCCAGGAGAAGAAAAACACGACCAGGAGAAGACGACGTGGCTGGATTTGGTGTCACAGCGAGGAGGTTCCTGATGGCGTGCCAAGCCGTCTGCTGATCCCCATCGCTGTTGTAACGCGTGCGGCGAGTGGAGCCATTTCTTCACTCTACAGATCAGGATTCTTTCCTAATTAATCAGCACTCATTGTTTATTTAATCACCTCCCAACAGAAAAGGGAGCCCGAAGCCTCCCTCTGTGACTCACGCCGTGTCCTTAATCGCTACCTGCTGGGTGAGCGGCAGCGACCCGAGTCCAAGGGCTTCACTCCTGACCCTAGCAGGATCCCACAAACAAAGCGGAACGGGGAGATCCAAGGGCAAAGGGAGACGGCAGTTCCAGAGAATTCAGAGCCTTTCTTTATCTCCCTTTTATTTATCACCAGGAAGAGGTTTTTTTTTTTTTTTTTTTTTGTCAGATAAAAACGCAGCAGGGCTCCTTGCAGATAGTGAAAGAGGGAAAAAAGCAGAGCAGAACTGACTCTCCACCTTGTTGATCTTCCATTTGCTTTGCTTGTCCCTTGCAAGCACTGCAGAGCTGCTGGGCTTCAACCCCGGTGGCAAAGGCTCTGGCTAACATCCTAGAAGTCCAAGTCGTTAATCCCCGGTGGAAAGAAAAGCCGTAAAAGAGAGGCATGTGGAGGCCACCCTAGTACCCAGGTCTTGGGTCCCAGACCCACATCAAGACGGGGTGGCCACCACACATGCCAAATGGCACTGGGGTGGGGTGGGAGCTCTCACATCCCTCATGGATTTTGGTCCCAAGGTCTAAACTCTGAGGGAATTTGAAAGAACCGACCAAACCCTTTGGAAGTGGAAGACTTCTGGATAGGCTCTTCTATCCGGGTAGACCCAGTAGCTCCTACTTTAAAAGACTTACTCTCTCTTTGGTTGCAATAAAGGTAGGAAGAGCCCCTTCATATGCATTTGTCCTTCCATCAAAATCCATGTTTAATTCCTGCAGACCTGAATTGACGCTATAATTACACACTGATTTTATTTTTTTCTCTTTTTTTTAATTCATTTTTTTTTCCAAAGTTTTTGCATGGTTTCTAAAATCAGAGTGCAAAAAGCTGTTGGCTGTTTGCGAGGCTGTTCTGCATTTCCTTTTTTCTATTGCTGCCATATGATATTTGTGCTTTGAGTCCTGTTTCCTCGGAAGAGCTTTTTATTCTAAGGCAGAAAATTTCAAGGATGGAAATGCATTTTCTTTCTTTCTTTTTTTTTTTTTTTTTTCTCCCCCTTGGAAAACCAGAACGTTCCTCTTCCAGAAATTTTCCATTAAAAAAGAATATATAGTTATAGCAACATTCCACATTTTGGACTCCTCCTCTAAAAAAAAGAGGCGAAAAAAAAGAAAAGAAAACTAGAATGGAATGAAATGCAGCAAGACTGTGGTGTTACCAACATTTTTCTACTTTAAGCTATTGTGTGCACAAATGCTCTGAAATATCAGTGTGCAACTGCACCCACAATATTTTAGTATCATCAGTGAAAGAGTTGGGTCCTGCCCCATCATTTTTTGCACCCCAGGGAGTTGCAGCATCACAGCTGAACTGCATCTGCTTGGAGAAAACAGGCTGGAGCTCTTTAAAGGGAAGTGCTAGCGCCCTGCTCTGCCCTTTTGGGAGCTCCCCTGAGCAAGGAGTATTTGGAAACAGGTATTTTTGCTGTGGGCAATGGGTGGGGAGAATGTGAGCACCCGCTCTAGAGCTGAGGGAGGGGTGAAGGAGTGAAATAGGAGTGGGTTGAGGACAGCGGGCCTGGGAGCAGGGCCTGGACAGGGAGTGTGGAGGTTGCTGGAGGCCTGAGATATGCAGTGAGGGGTCTCTGGTGTCTTCACTTGGTGAAATAGTGGGGCAGAAGAGACTGGACCTGCTGGGGCTTCACAAAATGCTGTGCCTTTTGAGCGGAGAAGGCAGGTCCCAGCTGCTCCAAAATAGCTCGGCGCCAGCCAAGTGAAAGGAAGCGGATTGCACACGCGGCAGCCGCTGGCTGCATTGCGGTGGGTGGTGGAAGAGCGAACCAGCTCCAGGTGGGAAGGCTTGGGCAGAGGCTGATGTGTCCAGCTATGGGCAGGTGTCTCCTGACCTTTTAGAGGGCATGGTAGATGACCTGAGCTCTAAAATGTCCAAGAACAAGCTTGCAAGAATACAACATAGATGTGAAACTTTAAGTTCTTGGGGTTCATGAGTCCAAAACAAGGTCAAGATTCTATCATGTGAGAGGTCCAGGATGGTCCTGGGTCTTTGCTGGCACATGTTGTAGAGAAGGATGGTCCTACTCTTACAGAGGAGAACCAAGTGCCTCTTTGGAAGGACCCAAGATCACCCGATCCTCACTGCAAGCCTACAGTGACCTTCACGTTCAAGTGTGGCTGCATCCGATTGGAAACAAAACAGCTCTCCCCTTGAAGCAAGAGGCTTATGCTGATATATATATATATATATATGCACAAATGCATATACATGTATATTTCTCCTCTTTCCGCATGATGAAAGGTGGTCTCCAAAGCCTGTGACGCTTCCAGCCCGTCCGGATTATCCAGGACAAGTCTCGCTGCAGCGTTAACAGGTACTGATGGTTAAGATGAAGCCCAGCAGCAAGTGCTTCCCAGAGTCCCAGAGCTTCTTCTCCGTGCAAGATCCCAGCCACAGCTCCCATTGGCTATGTTGACACATGCCATGGCTATGGGATGTGCTTGTGGCCACCCAAATAAGGTGACTTTTTAAAGTCACCTTAAAATGCCAGGCAGGGACACGGGAAACAGACACATTCCTTGACCACTGGAGCAAATCCAGGAATTCCTGAATTTTCCATGAACACTGGGCTTTTGGCCAGAGCGGGTAACACTGCCAAACTGTGGATTTCCCAGTGTTAATCTGGGGAACCGAGCGATTAGCGCTCGGTTGCCTCGAGGCCTCAGAGGCGAAGAGCTGCAGACAAGCACTGCCGCACTCCCTGCTGCTCCTCTCCGCGCCCCGTGCCGGGGCTAAGCGTGTTATCTGCCTGAGGCGCTCTGCCTGTCAGGAGCCACGGGCTCCTCCGAGACGGGGCTGCAGCACAGCAGCAGCAGGAGGGAGGAGACGCACACTTTTGGCACTATTTCTTTCAGTCTATAACATAGAAATGTAGCTGGGAGAGCTGGATGTGGTGTAACTGAAGGCCAGGCTTTCTGGAGTCTTGCTCACCCAAGAGACTCAAGCTAAAACTTGCCAGCAGAGACCCCTCAGTATTATCGCATAACTTGTCTTAGCTGCCTGCAACAAATGGATCTGCCCTAGTTGGCAAGATTTTCCAAAGACGAACTGAGGCTGTGCACCGTGGTTGGGTTTAACAAGGATGTCTCAAATTCTCTGGTGTCTCCCCATGAAGTTCCTGGGTTTACATTCCTCCCCTTGACCATTGCCTCTCTTCTGGAGTGATACGTCCCTGACGTGTGAATTGTGCTGGCTTTTAAGAGTTTGGGGATTTTATTTTATTTTATTTTATTTTATTTTATTTTATTTTATTTTATTTTATTTTATTTTATTTTATT
>JAUBNY010000077.1:536716-557332 GCA_032275445.1 Crypturellus soui | reverse complement strand
TATTTTATTTTATTTTATTTTATTTTATTTTATTTTATTTTATTTTATTTTATTTTATTTTATTTTATTTTTTGCCACAAGACCGTGTGTGACCCACTCTAAAGAGTGGGACCTTCTCTGCCCAGCATCAGCATGCAGGTTTGCACATCAAAATGGATGGGGCCAGTTGTGTCCCCATAACAGAGGATGGAGCATTTGTCCTCCCCTGGAGCCATGCAATAGGAGTGTCCTCAATGGGGGATCAAACCTTGCCATACCCACACTGGGTCACCACCCTGTGCTGCGAGCCAGAGCTGCAAGAGCTGGCCTGGAAAAAGTAAACCTTTCCCGTTATTAAAATCAATCACACCCTATATCTTGAGTCTTGCTTATTTTCATTGGGGTGACAGGACTAATCTCCTGCTGCCCTTAGGTCTATTGTCCTTTGTTTGTTTGTTTTATTTCCTTTTTTTTGTTGTTGTTTTCTCGGGGACGCTCTTCAACGCTTCGTGCTGTTCATGCTTTATTTCATCGTCTTGTTTACTCCCGCCTGACGCCGACGCTCTTTCATCTCCCTAAGACTTTCTCCCGCTGTCTCCGACCGAGTCTCCCGTGAGCTCCTCCGCCTCCCCCGAGCGCCCTTCCTCTCCGTCGCTCTCGTACCGAACCCGTGTCCCTCTTCGCGCTTGTCGCCGCTCGGCGCGGGGACATCCCGAGCGCCGACACCGGCACCGGGACCGGCCCCGCGAGCAGCGCTCCCGCTGCCCAGGAGAGGGCACTGGCGCCGCAGCCCTGGGCCTCTTTATTCCTGTCTGCAGCTATTCAACTTCCTTTATATATATATATATATATGCATATATATATATTTTCTCCTCTCTCTCTGATTTGCTCCTCCTCTCGGTGGACAAATGCCCCCCCTCCGCGCCTTTTTTTTTTTTATATATATATTTTTTTTCTCTAAGTCTCTTCATGCCAACCCACCCTCTTTCTGCTGGTCCTCCCAGCCTCATCCTGCTGTCGCAGCTTGAGATGCTCAGCACGGTGCTGGGTGCCTGTGGGTGTCCACAGGCATCCAGCAAGAGGTAGACTGAGAGGATCACACATGGGGCTTAGTCCTTCTCCTCTGCCTTGGACACAGAGATGCCCAAAATTTGTTCTAGTTTGCCACAGCCCTTGCAGATACCACAGAATGGAGGTGGTTGATGGTCACCTCTATGTCCCCTGTCCCCCTTTCCTCTTCCCTGTCTTGCCTTCTTGATGCACAGTGCAGGATGATGTTTGGTGCTGCAGCTCTGCCATCACCAAAGACCTTTCCCATCCCCAGTGTGGGATTATTTCCACCAGAATTCAGAACAGGGGCAGTCCCCGAGTGCAGCTGCTAAGTCAACACTGCAAGGAGCCTAAAAATAGCTGCCGTGTGTCTGAGCTGTGTCAGCTAAGCTGAATTTCCAAGTGCAGTTGTGCTCGGGAAGGAGACACCCTTGCTTCCTTGGGTGTTTGGTCCCACCTTCAGATGCTCCTTAGAGCATGGGACCAGACCTGGGTTTTTTGCAATTATTGCTCCAGATCCAGTAGACTGAGCGGTGGAAGAGCTGCCCACATGAAGAACAGACAGCAGCAGTAGGAGCCATCATATACTTGAGACCTTTCCAGGTTTCCTTTTGCAGGGATGAAGGGATCCTCTGGAAAACCTCTGGGGCATCTGGAGTGTGCTGTGCCGGGCACAGGACATGGGCACCTCTGTTAGAACCGAGTGCTGTGGGGACGAGGACAGCAAGGCTGGGCTGGCAGTCTGGAAGATGAACTTTCCATTAGCTCTGAACGTCTCTTTCAGTGAATGGCTCTTCCAGTCTCTTCTTACCTTAACTACGTTATTGGTGACTCTAATCAGTGCAACCTCTGCTAGAGCGAAGGGCAAATTTTCAACTACATTCGGGGGCCTGAATGCAGCAGGGAGGTTACAAACTGCCCAAATAACTCAGACTTATGGGCTTCTAGAGCTGCTAAGAGCTGCTGCTTTTTACTTCTACTTATTCTAACTGCTCCTAAAACCTTGCACCAATCTGCTTCCAACTGCACTCCACTTTCATCCTGCATCGTAGATGTCCCTCATACTAAGGAGGATCTTGTTTTGACACTTGTGACACTTGTTGCCATATGCTTTCCAGGTGGGCCCTATGTGGACCTTGCTGGGCCAAAGGATGAGGATATGAAGGCATTCAAAGGCTGGACCTTGTGGTTTGAATATTGGGCTGCAGCTTCGTTCTCCATCGTAACGTCACGCTTGGAAGTGTCCCTCACCCATGGCGCGTCAGTTGCATGGGGCTTCACCTGGAGATCACCAGAAGCTGCCTGCACTTGCCCTTTCCTGGGGTAACCAGAGTGATGGGGTGGGCGTTGAGCTGTGCTTGGTGACAGGCTGTGCCCCTCCAAACTGCACGTCTTCCTGCTGTTCTGATAGCACAAAAGTCGCCAGATTTGGGAAGGAGGCCACGGGAGGGATGCCCTGAAGGACATCTGATGGGGGAGCTGCACTGGTGTCCAGTTGTCCCGTGGCAAAGTTGCTCTAGGAGCCAGCAAGTGGCTGTTCCTCCTGCCACCTCCTGCCACCATGCCCAGAGCCCCATGGTCCCCGTGGTCCCCGCGGTCAGGAACGCTCCTCCTTTAGGCACACCGAACCCCTGCGCTGCCGTCAGGCTGAGGGCAGGCAGCCAAAACCAAATCTTCCCTTTCTTTTTCCTTTTTTTTTTATTTTATTTTTTCTCTTTTTTTTTTTCCCAGAGTGTATCACTGGCTATTGTCCTTATCAAACAAAGCCCTTTCATCAGAGGTTCTTTAACACACTTTATTTCTCTTTTATTTTGCTTTGAAATAAGCCGGGCAACAATTAATTTCAGAGAGAGAGAGAGAGAAAGAGAATTCAACAAGGATCTATTACTACTCTCGGCTTCTATTGCTGTAATGAAAATCTATTTCCTTTCCCTTTTGTGTCCCATATAATTTAATGCCCATTTTATTAATGGTCTGAAATAATTACGGAACCTTTTGTGATTCTCAAGTATGTTTCATTTAATTGTGCAATAAACGCCTAATCTCTTCCTCCATCTGAAGCTATTATGGCATTAAAATTAACAATTATGCAGCAATGCGCCCGGGTCCATAGAAATCACTCCAGATAACTAGACATATATAAATCATTCATGAGAACAATTTCTGAAAAGAGACGAAGGGAGAGAAGAAAAAAAAATTGTGTTGAGAATGACATTGGGAAGCCAAGGGCCTGGTCTCTAAGAAGATAGCAACACCTTAAAAAATCTCCTTTTTTCCCCTCTTTTTTTTTCATCCCTTTTTTGTTATTATTATTTTACTAATTGTGTTCAGTGGCACAGCCCTCTCTCCCCCCTTCCCCATTAGCCTGACGGATATTTTCAGAATTAATTAACCGTTAGCTCAGAGGATAAATTGTTCATTATCAATTTTTCACCCCTTCCTTCTTTCTTTCTTTTCCTTTATAATTTTTGTTCTTTTCTTTTTTCCCCTCTTTTTTTTTTTTTCTTTCAAGCCAGCAATTACACTCTCCGCCTTTCACTGGCAGGTCCTGTTCTGTAGGAGGTAATCCAAATGGGGAAAGTGCTTTTTCTTTCAACCCTATTCACTTCTCCTCTTCTTCCTTTTGTGGGATTTAATAACTGCCGCTGATAGGCACACTCTGGACACAGAGGTTAAGTTTGTTGTCTCAGCACTTTGCCAGTGAGGTGGCAGCTCAGGAATCCTGCCAGCGTGGCCAGCTTCCCACTCCAGCCCCAACGCCGTGGCACCCTCCATGCCATCGCCAGTCCCAATGGGAAGATTGGCCACTCTTCCCTTCGCAATATTTGCGTTATCAAGGGGAGTGCATGGAGCCCGCGACATCTACTTTTGCAGTAAATTCACTTAGAAATGTCTTTATGTTATTAAAAGTGAAGAAGGTAGTTGAGGAGCAAGAGCCAAGGCCCATCTGAGTGGTTCATCCATCCCCGACCCAAGAAGACAGCAGCTAAGTTTATCCTTAGCATTGGCTTGTTCTTTCTCCAGGTCTGACCTGCTCATCCAAGGCTTGGTAATTTCTTTATCCACCATATTTATACCATATTTACACCATATTTACATGCTTTTCATCTTTGTCCTTGCTCCATCACAATCTCAATTAAACTAAATGAAGCCACAAAAACTAAGATGCTTCTTCCCAGTTTTCCTCTCCTTGGAAAAGACTATAGTTCAATTTTCTAGAGATGTTTTTTGTCTTTTTTTTTCTTTTGATGGAGGAAGTAGATGATGACTATAAGCCAAACTTCTTCCTCAAGCTGTTCTCTAGCTGACATTATTCAGAAAAAAGTTGGATGAACGATTTGAATAACGGTAGCATACTAGAAATGAGATATACCATTTAGAAGAAAAAATATATAATCAGCAGAGATCAAGAGAGAAACAGACTCTATCAAGCACTACAATGAGCATGGTTCAAAAGATGATTAATCAAATTAAAATACCAAATTTATCCAGTGACCTCCCTCTTTTTCAGATCAATGAGGAGAGTCATGCATCATCTTTGATATCTTTTCTATGTAAAGGATCCCTTTCCTGATCAGGTCAAGAAGTCCAGCTCTACTGGCAGGTGATTATTGGAACCTATTTGGCAGTGTCATGAATTCAAAGATTAGAAGCTGTCTTCTGCTGTGTAACAAGCAAGGCCAGAGGGGAAAACACTGTTGTGTCATCAACTTGTGCACTGGGCTATCAACAATAAGTCGGGCATCTTGCTTGGTTACTAAATGGGTTCATCAGAACCTCTTTCTTCATTTCACTCCCTCCCAAGTCCCCTCTACCCGCGCGCAGTGCAGTGCTTCACCTGGTCGTAAAGGTAGTTAGGATGGTCCTCATGTGACAACTGAGAGCAGTCACCAGCTGTTGCACTTGCGTTCCCTTGAGTTTTCTCACCTATGGTCAGAGAAACTCTTCTAAGCACCCAGGATGGTTTCTGGCCACTGCCAGTGGGGTGGGAGGGCAGTGCTGGCCTGTGGAGCAAAGAGTACACCGGTCTTCCCAGTCTGGTTTCCTCTACAACAAGGTTTTGAGAGAGAGGCAGAATTAATCTCCTTAGTATAGAGAAAGAATGAAGGTGCAATGGGACGCATTTCCTCCCAAAATAACCTCAGCTCCCTGAATAGTCAGTAAAGCAAGACGTGTGTATGGAAATGCCGGTTGAGTTACATAAGATGTCGGAATCTACTGCTAGGAGAGGTCCACCTCCCTTCATAGACCACTTAGGGATGCCTGGCAACAATTTGAAATATGTGCTTGGCTTTGAGAGAGGATTTTAGGAGAGGTGTAATGCCCTGCTCCAAGTCATGTGGAGCAATTGTGGAAGGGCTGCTCTGAGTAGTCCCTACCTAAACTCTACCCTAAACTCTGGTCCATTTGTCCTCATCTTGCATTTTGAAAGCTGATTCCTTTGAAATAAATAGGTGGATTGGAGGATGAAAAATAGTTCTCCCTGCATGTATTACTATCCCTGTTGAAAGATGGAAAGAGTTGGAGCTCGTCTCCATGAACAGGAGGCTATCTCACTGCAGTTGTCTAACTGAAGGAGAATACACAACTCTTCCCGGCAAGTCAGCATCACAGAAAACAGGAGAGAAACAGGGAGGGTGCCATAGAGCTAGCAAAGACCAAGCAACAGCCGATTGCTTGGCACACAGTGCCAGTGAAGGCTCCCAGCTCCTGCCTCCTTCTGTGTTAGCATTCCCTGTGTGCGCGTGTTCAGGAGTGCAGGAGAGAGAGAAGATTGAAAAAATTCCTCCCAATTAAGACATTATTTCCGCCTCATTTAGATTTTCCTGTTCTTCATGCATTTCATCATTTTAGATAATTCTATCCAAGTGTTTTTTTAAAAAGCGCTCCTCTTCTATTTCCCCCCGGTGTGAATGATTAAGATAGAACAGGGATGATCTGCGCGTTTCCAAATTTTGCTGCCTGTCTGGAATTAAATCACAGCGGCAATGGAGAAAGGAAAGAGAGGAGCGTGGAGGTGTGTGCTCATCTTCTATCACGAGTGGAAAGGATGTGCTTATTCCTCATTCTGCTGCTGGATTACCACTTCCAGCCTGTTTTTTCATCATCCACGTAGAGGAGCAGTTTATGATCAACCACCATATGCACCAAGTCCAGCAGTTTTGAACAGAGAGCCAATAAAGCATCACACAATAAAGTTCATCTCACAGTGTTCCTGGCTAGGTACTAAAATCACTTCGATTTTTCATTGTTTCTACTTGAAATTGGAAAAAAAGAGGAGTTGGATGTGCTGTTAAAGTAGTGAAAGTTCATGTGAAAGTTCATGTGAAAGTTCCTCCTAGTTTATGGATCATCCTATTCAAGTGAACCTAAGTTATGGACCACCCTGCTCAGGTGGACCTAAGAGAGGATCCCCTGGATGTCTTATTACACAGATATCCTGAACGTAGCAAATTATACTCTTGCATTACCAAGGCCAATTTCATTTAAATGACTGTTTTCCTATCACCGACTAGTATTTATTTACTTCCTAGAGCATGTTTGAGGTTGTAATGAAAAATGATGCAGCCTCTCCACAGAGGCTGCCCCATACGTAAGACGATTAAGATAAAGTCCCACATAAGTGGCCCTAATAAAAGGAATTTATCACAAGACATGGAGAGGAAGGTATCTTTATTCACGAGTTGAATAGCACTAAGGGTTGTCACTGCAGATTTTCAGTTCTGGAAATTATCATTCATTCTCCAAATTACTGACTGCACAAAAATTACTAAATGGTGCGTTATCACTCCCTCTCAGCACGAGAATGTCTTTGTTGTATGTTTGATTACAAATGGCTTGCCCCGTGATTATCGTCAATAAATCACAGGTAAGCAGAGCACATGCCATGAGGAGGCTTGGCTGAGAAGGGCTCCTGGAGCTGGTGTGAAAGGGAAGACAAAAGCACCCTCCAGTGCAGAGCTGTGGTCTTTGCTTTGGTAATAACTCACTTCGTCGCGTTGTTTATGCACGCGGACAGCCGTGGCCTCGCGTGGCCATGCCGAGAATACATAGACGTCAAAACCACATTTCCTTACCTCTTCATAAACCCATGCAAACCAAAGATACCTGGGTGTTTTCTTTGGCTTCTGCATCCTGCCAGGAGGAATGTCGAAACAGCAGACTTCAAATGACCGGAGTGATGAATGAGGAAAACGCCAGCAGCATTTGGGCAGCCCTGGAGCAGCTTTGCTGTAGTGCTAAACACAACGTCCCTCACACATGGCACAGAGCTGATTGACCTGTAAGAGCAAAGTCAAAAGTGTGAGATAAACCTGGTTATTTTTCTAGACCATGACCATCTCTGAGGAGCCGTTGCGCTCTTCTTCTTCCCAAGATGTCTCAGCAATTCCAGTCTGAATTTAGGATAAACCCACTGATTTCTTTGAAAGCCAGTGTAAAACTTTTTCCTGTGGAAAGTCATGAAGAAGAGGTGATTCTCTGCTGTATTGAAGGGTTTTACCAGCATCCCACCAATCTGAATATGCTTTAGGATGAGCCACAGGGAAGGATCACAACTTGGAGCAAAACTGCTCTTTATTCTCATGTTGAATCTACAGGAGGCATCTTGGCTTAGTGGTGCTCTACAAAGATGAGTTTGCATTTATTTAAAAAGAAAACCATAAATAAGAAATGATAAAATAACAAGATCATTCCATGCATCGCAAAGTAGATTTGAGGCACTCTAAGTGAATGGAATTTCAGATGTGTTCCAGCAAAAGCAGGAATTGTGGCACTTTCATTGGTGCTCAGTTCTGTTACTTTAACATTAAACCCTTCAGCATTACTGCAGATAAAAAAAAATAATAAAAAAAGAAAATCTTTAGTGGATCGGCTCGGCTCCTCTGCTGGGTGAGACTCTTGGCCTTGGAAGACTTGATTCAGTTGTGGACCTTCAAGTTGAGCTTTGCTAAAGCCCGTCCTTGCTCTGCACTTGAGTCACTCATCCACTTTCCTGCATAGCTGCATCAGGAGGACGCAGAAAGGAGTCAGGATGCCCTCAAAGAGGATGGTAATGTTTTCTACGTCTGTTTTTGGAGGTGAAGGATGTTCAGCATGAGGAATAGATGGTGCTTTCCATCTTGATGAAGCAAAACCTGTTCGAAAAGTGAATAACCTGAAGGATTTCCCCAGGTGCACAATGCTATTTCCCCCCCAAATTCAGCTGTCTGTTGCCTTCTCCTCACCCTTCTCTGGTACGTAGGAACAAGGAGGGACTGTCTGAAACCTCTTGGTGCCTGCAGCCCAGCTACTCAGCCCGGGAGGGTCAGGGGAAGGGGCAGACTTGCTCACCGTTGTGTGAAAGGGAGGAGTGGAGAGCTTAAGATCTATATCAGAGCTTGTGGCTCTGGCGATTACAGCCTTATCAAGGCTCTGTCAGTGTTGACAAACACTGCCCCAATTAGGAATTAGCTTGGCAAGGCATCTGATAGAGCTGCTCGCCGCTGACCTGCTAAATGGCTTGCTCTTCCCTCCTCCCCTATTCACTTAATGGGTCAGCAAGCAAAAAGGAGGCTTTTTTCCGCCTTCCTGTCCTTGCTTCTTTTCCCCTTCATAGACATGTCCCCACTGACAACCCTGGGCTTGATGCAAGGACACTGATGCTAGTTGCTGTGCTCGGAAATGCCTAGCCTGCAGTACCAGTACTGGAACTGGTAGGTTCCAGCCCTGCATCTTCTATTCCAGAATAATCAGAAATGCAGCCTTCATCAATATGTTTGAAAATGGTGTGAAAGCACCACAGTTAGGGACTGGAGTAACAAGAGGGTACTTTTGGACTCGTGCTCAGTAAATACTTACTTCGTCATTTCTTTGAGACAGTGTTCACCTAATGTAAAGCTTTTCCAGACCTCCAAGACATGCTGCTTGGTGCCTGGCATCATGGCATATAACTGCCTTGTCCATTAATGTAATTGCACCAAGTACATCCTGACAAAGGCGGCAAATATTATTACACTCAGTGGTGTATCCACATACCCACAGTCCCAATAAATACATTTCAGAGCAAGGAAGTAAATCAGAAACACCAAGGTGCTGGAGAACATGGAAATGCTGATGAGTTTTCTGAATGGTGCCAAAGCAGACTCAGGTTCCATGGAACACCAGGCCACCATGAGAGTCCAAGTTGCTGGGTCTTCTCTTGGAGGAAGAGCTGCCAGCAAGAAAGTACCTGGTGGGTCCCACTAAGCAGCAGGTTGATGCAGGACAGGACTCAGATGAGTTGTGCCTGCACAAGGGACTCTCTTGGTGAGCAAGAGCTACACAAGAAAGGGTGGACCAAGTTGCTTTTAGAGGTCATCCTTGCTTGAAAGCAGGTTGTGGAAATCAGTGCCTGTCCTGATGTCTCTGACTGTGCTAACAACACACTGATAATGGTACCCTGGTCAACAGACGACAATCACAAAAATTCCTCTCCACCTGTGCTTTCCTCCCCTTCCTAGTGCAGCAGAGCAGAGTTTACGTGTATTTATTGCTCCAGTTTTCTCGTTTCCATTAGAGTAAGGAGGACCAGGGGAGACACGCTGTTTTGGCTCACCTTTCCACAGCAGTGGAAATTGATAAGGTTCATATGCATACAAAAGGCTCAATGGAAAGGCAGCAGGGTGAGCGGGGTCGTACACCCAGATGGATTTTTTAATTCCGGGGGAAAATAACACCACGCTCTCAAGTGATAACTGAGCCTTTCTTCCCAACTCGGACCAAAATACGATTTTTCATCTGTGCATTGGAGGAGAGGAAAATTATACAGAATTTCATTCTGCGGAATAATAAGGCTTCGTGCTGAATAAAGCTCCCATAAGCCAGTGTAATTACTGAAGGGCAGGAAATATACTTTCAGTTTATATCTAATCACAATGCCGTATTGTGTGCTGTGAAAAGGACTTATGGAGGCCAGAGTGTTGCTGGAATGTGAGCAGGCCCTGAAGACTTTCTTCTTGGCAGGATTTTTTTTTTTTTTTGCACTGAAAAAAAAGGAGACCACTCGCCAAAGTCACTTAGAGTGGGCACAAAAATATGCGTTGAAAGGGAATCTCGAGGGCCTCTGTTTCAAGCTTCAGGCTGAGCACTGGCAGCAATTTGAGCTCAGTTTGGGACCTAGATGCCCTAGACCCTCCAACCGCACCAAGCTCCGTGCTCATGGTGTGGAGTAGGAGGCTGATGCTACACACATGGACCATGACCATGGCTTGGCCATGGGACATCCAACCTCTACCCAGGGCTTGTGTGCCTCTTCTCACTTCACCAGGGGACTTTTCTACAGAATGTCTAAAGAGGCTGTGACTTCCTCCTCATCTCCTGACTGCTGGTGGCCGTGCGGGAGAACAGAGCTCACTCACATAGCTCAGAGACTTCCCTAGGTAACTGCAACTCTAATGTCCCCACAGGCTTGGTGTTGACTCAATACTTGGGCAAATGTATAAATGTGGGCACTTCTTCTCTGTCACACCATTGCTTCTGGCATCTTCCCTTGTTCTTTTTATAAAACGCCTTTAATTAGAAGCATTCTTGCACAAGCATTTGCACTCATGTTAGCTGTTTATTTGCAGTTGTGCAGAAATATTTGGAAAAATGCTATAACTAATATCATAACAATTTAAAAAAGCATGATGCCGCTATTATCTCTTATTTTTCCCCTCCTCTCTTATCCTTATGGCCAATTGTCAGATACAAAGCCCTCTTTTTAGATTAGCTGCAAGTGGCAACACCTTCAGATTGGCAGAGGCTGTGACTGGGCTGATGAGAGGCAAGCGCAGGTCACCACATTTAGCCACATCATTTACCTTATTAGCTCCCTTAAACAAGGGTTTGGCCTAATCATTGTAGGAAAGGCCTAGAAACTTTAAACAGGCTTTGGTGAATAGACTTAGGGGATACCAGGGGGAATTTCCCATTTTCCTATTTTTTTCCACCGAAGGAAAAAGTGATGAAAAATGTCAGTGAGGTAAAAAAATCTGATGCTTTATGTAGTGAGAACTTCTAAAGGGGATAATAAACCCACCCTTAGCACAGCTTGAAACATTGCTCCTGTGCCAGTAAATACGGTGTATAAACCTTTTCCGAGTGTGCATTTTATTCCAAGGCCCTCACACTAAATCCCCCCTGGCAGTCCGTAAAAGGCTGCTGTGATGTGCGCGAAGTGCCTGGGGATGCTTGAAGACTGGGGCATCCATCTGGCTTGGTGGAAGGTCCCAGAATGACCTGGCATGCCAGCACACACATCCATGCTTGACCATGATCAGCCAAGACCAAATCTCCCTTCCAGACTTAGCTGGGCCATGGCAAGAAATTTGCCCTTTATTTCATTTGTTCCTCTGGGAGGATGCTGGGCACTTTCCCTAGAAATTTCATCTTAGAGAAAGATTTCTAATTTCCATGCCACATAGGACACCTTTGTGGTGTCAGTGATCCCAACTGGAATGTGTCACTTGCTGGAGGACGGATCTCTGATTTTTCTGACTACAGTTCACTGGTGGCTCATAGACATCCTCTAGTTAACTAATACACTCACATCTTTCTGTTCCCCTCTCGTTTCCAATTGATGAGCTTCCAGTTTAGAGCAGAATTTCATGTTAATCCCTAAGTGCATGACCTTGCATTTAGTAGTCTTAAATTTCATCCCATTTCCTTTACTCTCGTCTTCAAGATTATGCAGTTCCCCGTGTATGGTATTGTGATCCTCCTTTACTTTGCTGACGGCTCCTAAATTTATAAGGTCTAGAAAATTGACAGAAAACTTAAAGCCCAGTCTGGCTGCCTCAGATGAGAAGGGTGGATGGGGGTGAAATCCCCCTGGTGCACACTAATGATGATGGATACGTGGTGGCACAGGAGAGAGCACGAAAGAGCAGCCTGACCCTGCGATCACGCTCTCCATGAAAAATCAACCACCAAAATACCTGTGTGTTAGCAATAGGAAAAAAAGGCTTATTTTTTTCCTTTTTCAGGAAAGCAACGCTACAGACCCAGCAGCTGACCTAAGGAAAAAGAGCCTTTCCACTCCTACAAGCTGATGAGATCATCAGCCATTTACCTGCTCTTCAACCAGTAGTGGAAGAGTCGGTTTGCTTGGTGGTCAAAGGCCAGTTGCCAATAGTCCAGTGACCTCCATGGGGGTAAGACAGGAGGGAGATTGGCCAGCATCGCTCCATCCATTAGACCAGGTCACTCAGAGGGACTGGTCTGCAGTGATTTTTGTCGATGCAAAGTAATATTTGCCCTGCCAAAATGATGAAGCTTCTGCTTGGGAGGTTACCGTGCTAACCTCTCCTGCTGCCGAAGAGCAGCTGCACAATTACACATTTCCTACCACAGAGTTTCCCAGATCCTTCCTGAAAAGAGTGTGATCCAAAGTTTTAATATGCTGCTTTTCAAAACCACCCGCTATGTTTTGAACGCCTCGACTCATCCAGCTCAGAGTTGATGATGATGATGTCTGGGATGCTGGTGAGGACAGAACTGTACAGACGTGTGAATCTCTAGCTCCAAGACATCTGGTTAAATGAGAGCTGTCTGGGGAAACTGTGGGACGACTTATTTTTTTCCCTCGGGCTCGTCTGCGATTGGAGACCTGCTGGTGCAAACCCTCATACAGCTGCACCCCCTAAGAGCCCCCACTTGCTTCTGCAAAATCCCCTGTCCGCGCGGAGTTAGCCCTTAACCTCTCTCCGTTTGAGACCGTAGTGCAAATGTTTTGTGCTTAGCAGTTAGCTGAGGGAATTCAGCCCTCCCAATCAGCACAGCTAAAGCATGAAATGAGGACACAGAATGAGCAAGTGAGCAGGAGGGACCGTGCTCCGCTTCTCCCGCCCCACCGAAAAAAAGGGAAAAAAAAAAAAAAGAGAGAGAGAAAGAAAAGCCTTTGCATTATTATGTGCCTCTGCTTGGACCGCAAATGCTCTATTTTTATATCCCTCCCCAGCTGCCTCCACCCCAGTTCCCTCCTCCTCCACCCGTGCCGGCAAAGTTCTTGAATCAGCAGATTCTGAGCGCGGGAGCAGTAAAGAGCTATTGAGGGCCGGGCTCTGATAGCATTACAACCATCCATGGAGCCATTTTCTGTGGCGAATCGCTGAGTTCTACCTGGTTATCTCCTGCCTTGCACATCACTTCCGAATGACATGCTCTCCGTCTGGGCAAAAATGAGAGTTTTTTTAAGAGCTGGGATTTCAATAATATGTGACGAAAGGATGAGATTACTTTCTGAGGTGGGAGAAGGCAAGAGAGGGGGAGAGAGGGAGAGAAGATGAAGAGGAAGTTCTTGGGCCTTTATGGAGTTTCAGAGCAAGGCTTCTTCCCTGGCATTAAAGGCAGTCCAGGCTGCTTTCTTTGGATCCCTTCTTTGCCTTTTCCCAGGTAAAGGGTGATGGGGGCAACCCATGCTAAGGTTTGCACTGCAGAAGGGACACAGAGGTCTGCACGTGTCCTCTTCATGGCCACACTGGATAGACCACGTATCAGGAGGTTTGTGCTTTATAGATGCTCACCAGTTAGGAGAAGAAATAGGCCCTTCTGCTTTGTAGCCACCAAAGAAGCTTCTGTTCATGCTGGTGTGTCAAGGTAAATTGTTCTGGCACATGGCTCCACATCCATAGGCATTGGAGCACCTTTTCAATTAATAGGGATGCAGAGATGTGCTCACTCACAGTGTTTGTTTACTGGTTGGTGTGAGCGACCCAAGGGAGCCAAGGGGTCTACCCAAAACTCATTAAATTCACTAAATTCCCTCATGAGCTGCTGGGTAACGAAGAGCTCACTGTCTGGCTCACTCCAGGTGGTGCTGATATTGCCAGGTGCAGGTGCATCTCTCAGGACTGAGAGGTGGCTGAGCCACACTCCAAATTTCAGAGGTTGGTTCCGTCTTAAAGAAGTCATGCAGGAGTCTCACCTGCAGGTTTTTTTCCTAGCACCTGAGTTAGCCAAAAGTCACTTGCAAATGGTGGAGCAGGACAGAACAAACCTCCGTGAGAGCCTCGTGGTGCTTGGGCAGGGGGCATGCGGATGGCTGGGCCAGGGCATGCAGCAAAGGGTGACTTTTGTGGTGTCAGATACTCCCCTGTTCAGCAGAGACAGACTCATTCCAAGGCGATAATCCCTTTTCTGCCTTCAGATAATTCCCGTGCCTATATTCTCTAGCTCAGGTGCTTATCTGCTTCCCTTCCCATCACTGCCGGCTGCGTCACTGTGTTTATCTTGCCAGCACCCTTCTGAGACAGACAGCACTGCTGTCCCCCGGGTACCAAAGAGACACCCAAGGGCAGGACAGGGAGGCTGGGGGACTTTGCTGTGGTCACACGGGAAGCCATCTGCAGAGCTGAAACACCCCCAAGGTGCTGACTAATGTCTTAAGCCCTTGTGCTTGGATGGGGGCACTGGAAGATAAAGAAACTTAAGGATGCAGTTCTTTACAGAAAAGGCAAAAACGGGGTTTGTTTTGTCCCCAGCTGCTCTTCTCCTACCAGAGGGACATCAGCTCAGGCTCAGCAAGATCATCAGGCCTTCAGAGTAAAGTGCAGACAGGCCCAGAATGGAATTTTTCAGTGCAGGAGCTGTGGTTTTGCACCTATTTCTGGAGCCCTTGTGCTCTTTGATGCTCTCCTGAGATCCAGGAGGTCCTACAGAAGGAGACTGCCTGCTGGTGAGGGAAACTTCTGGGGAGGAGGTGCAAAACCAGCCCAATGGGGACTGGAGAAGACACTTCCCTGCCCAGGAGCCTTCATGGCAGCACAAGCAGACAGCCGCTTCCAACGCTGAGAAGGTCACCAGGGCTGCAGAGCTACCTCCACCCATGCAGCGCAAAGCTGCACGTCCTCCTTCTTGCCCCCGATGCTTCTAACCCCCAGAACCTGCCAACGACAGCCTGAATCTCTGCTGGAAACGCTCTCCGTCCTCCCATACGTTTGCAACTCGGGGCAGTGAGTTGCGGAGGGGGATGCGAACGCCACCAGAGGCAGATGCGATCGCCCGCTTGTCACAGCGAGCTGCTGGCTGTCTGTGTCAAGGAACAATCTGACAAAGTGCACCGGATGAAATTTTGCTGGCTTCTGTCTTTAGATAAGGGCACTATCACTGACTCAACATATTTTATGTATAACACACCCGATGCAAAGAGCATTCAAGCATCAGGCTTGTTTAAATGTATTTGATGGTATCTGGGAAACCAGTTAACACTTCTCGGCTCGATGCGGGATGTTCCGTGTGACAAATCGCTTCAGGAGAGGCCGTCGCATCTTGTCCTCCATGCTCAACCCTCCTGCTAGCCAGGGACACAGGGAGGTGGCAAGGACGGGGTCTGCAGGTGCCTCCTTCATAAAGGTGGGATGAAGTTTTGGGCAGCTCCCCAGGGAGCAAGGAAATCTCCAGAGGGATGACCGGATTTTTATTATTATTATCATCATTGGATTTTGCAAGAATTCTTGAGAAGGAGGTCGGCAAATCACTCCTAAGGCTTTCTTCCTGTTTTCAAGATAGTTATTTATCTTGAATCTATAATCCTTGATCCAAGCTCATGTCCTAGCTGTATGAAAACAGGTAGTTCTCATGGCTAAATAACCTAATGCTCATCGATCAATTTATATTTGAGGTCCGGCCAATGCTTTGGGGATACTTGGGGGTATGGGGACTGTTGTAGCCTACGAACTACCTGGTAAGAGGAGGTGATGGTGACCTAGCGCATTGCATGGCTCGGCAATGGAAAAAGCAACGGAAAACCTTTCTGCATCCCCATTTTTGTCCTCACTATTGGTGGGCTGAGTCAAGATACCGGGTGGGTTTTGTCTGTCACGGTTCAAGGATGCTTAAGGTAGATGATATTACGTATTTGGGGAGAAAACCCCAACAATGTACATTTTTTTCGATGAGGTGGATATAGATTATTTCCTCCTACTTAAACTCCATGCTTCCCATGGCAATCCAAGGAAGGGTGTGTGCGTGGAGGGCGACTGGGGCTGGGGGCGACAGATTCTTTAGTAAAGATCAGTAGTTCCCCGTCCTTTTATCCCAAGCAAAGATTACATTTAACTCCCAGGGCTCTCTGCTGCCTCAGATCCTTTTCACACTGAGTCACTGTGGTACTGCAGATAGTTTTGGGTGTCCTTTCATTTTTTTTTTCTTTTTTGACAGTATTAAATGGATACCCCAGTGAGCCATAAATCAGGAGTTTATCTGAGAATAAATCGTATCTGTAATAGGGGACCACTTCTTTTTAATTGGACAGTGCATTAAATTAAACAGATATACTTCCTCAAAGAATATAAAAACGTGCCAGCTAGCCTCCTTTAATGAATTTTAATTTTAAACCACCTTTTCTTTAAGCAAAAAAAAGCTATTTCCCCCCTCTCTCCACGAAAAATATATATTCCAACTGGAAGATTTGCTGAGTTTTAGGGGTTGTTGCATTTACTCTACTTTCTCTCGCATTCCTACAGTAATGCAGCTGCCAGGTTGGTATTGCGTTGTGTTGAGATGAGCCTTTGAGCATCCCAGCATGCGCCTGCATGCGTGTGTGCATTTGTAAATCAAAATTACAAATGGAAAAGACATATCTGACTCTGACTGTAGGACCCAGCCCACCCTGACCACGCAGATATATAAGAATTGCTTATACCTGTTGGTTCAAGGAGTGATAAGACACTTTGCCCGCAACAGCAGCTAGATGAAGCAAGGATAGGCTGGTAAAACTTGTCTTAGAAACGCTGAGCCTCGAAATTATGCAAATTGGGGGGAGACTATATTTGAAATGTTTCTGCAAATAGACCGTGCCAGGTCACAAGTCTATTCAAAGAATCTTTTATTCATTTACTGGTGGAGAACTGGTCGGCTCAGATTGCGTTTATGAGACTGTCGTCCCCAGAGAGGCAGCATCCCTACAAGCTGAATGTCTGCCTGAATGCTGGGGAAGCCCCCCGGCTTCTAAATAACCGGCAAACCCAGTGTCACCTCCCTTCTTGCTCAGCCAGAGCCTTCCAGGAAGGCAGGGAACATCTGGGGGTCTGCGACTTGCTGCTGTGTGATGAGCACTAACTCGTGGTCCCTTTGGCTGCCCACCACCCTCATCCACCAGCGCCTTGAGGCACCACGGCCCCACGCTCTCACCAGGGCTCTGTGATAATTTTCCTCTGCGTATGTCATTAGCTGGAATCCTTATGAATTTGAATCTCTCTATTATTTCCAGCCCAGCACTTGTATTTCCCACCAACATCTCGCAGTATGATTCCTCTCCCGAGTGCCCAGCTGGGTCACTGTAGGTAATAGCTGGTTATTAGCTCAGGGCAGAGGCATCACGCATTTGCAGCCAGGCACAAGAAGATATTACAGATCCAAATATATCATTATTTCAAACATTTTGTCCTTGGTGGGCTTGGAATAGATAACATTTTCTTCCTCTTCTCTGATTTACTTGTTACATTGCTAAGAAACCAGGACTCGAGAACATACAGAAAATTGTTTATCCTCTTCATTTCAATCCATAGGTATGTTGGTATGATTGTTTCTGTTTGTCATCATTTACCTTGAAATGTTTTTAAATTTTATTTTTCTATCTCTTTTGCCACTCTGTTGCTCTGTGGTCTCATTGACTGAAGATCTGCATATTCCTCATATAAGTTATCCATTGTTCTACAACTTAAAAACTTAATATCATACATAAGGCATTTTTCCTCTTGCATAGTGAGACTGGGAAATCGGTAAGAGAGCCTCTCTTTTCAACAGAAACCTTCCAAATGAAAATAAATATACATTCCCCAGTAAAGTGCCTGGGGAAAAGTTCTGTTTAAAAACCTGCCGGTTAACCCAAGATTGGCCAGTTGACACGGTTTAGCTCAGAGCCTAAAAGGAGCATCGGGGCCTCTTTTTCCATGTTGCTGAGACATGGAACCATCTGGTAGGATGCACCCAAGCCCTGACATCTCTTTCTTGGCACCTTTCCCACTGGGAGAAGGTACCTTTAAAACAAACTGGGAAGAAGGCAAGAATTCCTCATGGATCCTTGTGCTTCCCATCAAGGTAGAGGGGAAAACACAAGTCTGAACAACGTGCTCCATCTCCCTTCGGTTCCCCCACGCCTTGCTGCCTTTGCAAGGTGGAAGCTTGGTTTTACGTCTGTGCTCACCTCTGTTACACACCCGCCAGGTCAAGTACCTTGCCTGGGTAAGGGAAAGGAGGTATGAATTTGGATGCATATGATAACAGCAATATTGCACAGCCATAAAAGCAGGAGGGAAGGAGTGGTATACCATCTAGTGTGCACTGCTCGGGTAATAAAATGGTTGTTTACTGCTTCGTTTAAGATGTTAACTTCTTACTCGCACTCCTGCGCTTTTACAAGGCACCACTAAAGGAGAAAGGAAGAACCGAGGCCCAATATTTAATTCTCCTCTCTTTCCCATGGAAGAATGCTCCATGATGCCATCCCCTCTCCTTGGCATCCCCTTCTGAGCAAGGTACTACCTCCATCCATGGGGGACATGGACAAATGGGTCCAGGGTGTTTTGGAGGGGACACCAGCAGGTCTTCGAAAGTCCCAACCCACAGAGCCCCCCAGGTCCTCCCAAGTCCCATTCTAGAGTCCACTGAGTCATGCTGAGCCCCACGAGGCCACAACGTCCTCTTGTTTGGCAGCATCTAGACATGATGGGGATACCTGGACCCCCACAGAAACACCAACGCGAACACCCTTGTACCTCTGCAGCCAGACGCTTCTGTGTCCAACCGGCAGGTCTTCTCCCACCCTTCCCCTCTCCAGGAAGGGAAAGTTGGGAAGCGAGAGCCCAGCCTGGCACGTGGCCAGGGCTGGCCTTCTGGTGTGATACGCTCTTGGAATTTATTTAAATCAGTAAGACGAGAGGACAGTTCAGAGCACTGGATTAATTCCACTTTCTCCCTCTTGCGCTCTCTTTTTTTTTTTATTAGGAAAATAAAAGAGACTTTGAAATATTAAGAGAGAGTGGGATTAGAGCCCTCTCCTGCTACCCCAGTCTTTCCTCCCCTATTAATTTCCACTTGATTAGAATTCTTTTTGAAGTATTTAAATATGGACAATAGGAAAAAGGGAGGGTGAAGTTATTGAATATCAGTTAAACTGTATTAATATAAGCTCAGTTCCAGCTTTTATATAGATACTTCATATATATGTATAGTTTCCACTAGGAATAAAGTAGATCTATCCCTCCTCCCCTACCTAAAGTAATTATGATTTAAAAAAAACTATAATGAAACTCTTAAACTTTAATAGCCCATTTATAAATCCCCAGCTTAAAATTTAAATGCTTTAAAAAAAGTTTCAGAACTGTAGAAATTTGATTTTTTTTTTCTTAACATAAAAGGCACTTTTATACGGTGAAACTTTTGAAGCAGTGCAGTGTCTCAGGGACGCGCACCCATGGCCTCAGGGCAAATTGAGGTGCTAAGTGGGGCTGGCAAGGAGGCTGCAGAGCTTCCTGGGCTAACGGCGTGCTGGTCTTGCCCCCGTGACACCGAGGTGGTCTTCGTGTCCTCACTGAAGTCCGGAGATTGGCTGCAAAACGTCTCTCCCCCACGGTGTGTCCCTCTTTTTTAATGATGTGGAGATCTGCTGTGGTGTAGTCATGGGTCATGTGGTGGGTCATGGGCCCATGGGGTGGATGGCCGGAGGTCCTGAGTCCAGGAGGGTCTTGGGTCCACGGGGTGGCCAGGGCTGGTCCTCACTGTCATGAACTTCTTGACTTGTCACGTGCCAGGAGCCAAGCCATTCTTGGGGGTTTTATTTATAAACCAGTACTTTTATAAACCAGATTTAGATATCTCCATTCAGCTTCATAAATCCTCTTGGCTAACCTAAGAACTGTGGTTTGATTTACAAACCGTGACTTTTCAGATCAGATTTAACTCGCTGACTGACTTTTGAAATATTCGATTGGCTTCTAAGTCAGAAGATATATTTACAAATCCTAAAACAGATTTACAAATCCTAAAACACAATTACAAGTCATGCCAATAAGTTCTAAGCAAAAAAAAAAAGTGCTCATTTAAAAATCTTTTCTTTGCTTTTGAAATACAAGAGGTTGATTTATGTCCCAGGATGCTGAGGTCCTGTGTCCTTTATGATCAGCTGTATAGATCCATCTTGCTCATTTGAATCAAAACTCTGACCTATAAATCTCAGCTGGCTTTGTCACTGCTGATTCTCCCCATGTTTTGTAGTTTGCCTGTGAACTCCGCAGAGAATCCCACGCTTTTTCCAGCTGCTTCTTGAAGGTGCTGAAAAGCCCGTCCCAGTGATCAGGCACCTTCCACCAAGGCTGCCCTGGGTGGTAGGTGGCACAGATCCATACCAAGGCCACCATGCAGTCCACCTCGTCTCCTTTGGCCTCTGGTGTCTTCTGTGCCAGGGCTATAGGTTGGACTTGTATCTGGCAAATTCTAGATAAAAACGCCTGGATGAGAGATCTTCTCATTTAATATGAACCAAATGTGGAGGTGCTGGAGAGAGTCCATTGCAGGGCCACAAGGATGATCAGGGGCCTGGAACATCTGCCCTGTGAGGAGAGGCTGAGGGAGCTGGGCCTGTTCAGC
>JAUBNY010000077.1:466531-536616 GCA_032275445.1 Crypturellus soui | reverse complement strand
GGTGACAGAGCACTGGAACAGGCTGCCCAGAGAGGTTGTGGAGTCTCCTTCTCTGGAGATCTTCAAGACCCGCTTGGGCGCAGTCCTGTGCCACGTGCTCTAGGTGACCCTGTGTGTGCAGGGGGGTTGGACTAAGTGATCTATAAAGATTCCTTCCAACCTTGATGATTCTATGAGTCTATAATTCCAAATCCTGCCACCACCAATGAAGGCCATGAGGCATCTCTAGACATTGATTCATTCTTCCTCTCATGAAATATTCAGCTTAGGGGAGTCACCTCCCTTCCTGATATAAAGGGAGCCATTTTATATGAGGAAGGGGGACCACTGATGTCACCTAACTTCTAGTTCAAGGATAAACCATGATTTGAACCCCACCATCACCACCAAGTTCTACTCACTCAAGAAGTGATCACAAGGCCCGGATGGCTGCTACCTCCTATGAGAGCCTGACACCAATGGGGCATCATTGTGGCCTGGTGGGCACTGCTTGAAAGCAAAAGAGGAAAAAATTTACATATTTTCCAAGTGTCTTGTCACTTCACTGAGGTGATGGTCCACTGCATCGGATTCAGCAAAATAAAATTGTCTTTCAGCTAAGTTTCCCTTGCAAACTGTACCTAATGCCACAACTTTCCCTCTTCCATAATGAATGAGAAACTTAGAGTAAAAACAACCCATCCATAATGTCTAATGTTAAGATGTTCAAAAACACCCTTATAATTTAATGATTTCATTTTTTTTGTGCTCCCTAGTCCTCCAAGTATGTATCATAGAGCAATGACTGGCACTAATTCATTTTCCCCTTTGCGATCACCTTTAAAGGAAAAAGAGCATCAAGAATTTTCTACGAGGTGTAAACATGAGGAATAAAAGGACAGGCAACAATGGAGATTTCATGGAAATTCTTGCAAATTTGGGCATGTAAGAGCAAGGCCTACAATGAAATGATAGGCAGAGATTTCTCAATGACATTTTGCAGAAAGCTGCAAAATGCAGCCAGTCAATTTGGGGAAGGAATATTAGGATCCTAAGGTCAGTGGAGGAGGCCAGCATTACCAAAAAGTTTCTTTTATTAGGAGGAAACAATGAAGTTAAGAAATAATAGCCCTCCAAATATATTTATTATAAGTAAAAATAAATATTATTTACAATATAATAAATGAGAGCATAAAAGGCTTCCTTCCTATTTAAGGAACATGTGGCACAAATGGTGCTCTGGCTAAACCTTGATTCTCAAAGAATCTTTCCCTTGGAGTCCAGCTTCCTTTCTCACACCAAAATGCCCAAGAAAATGCCATTTCCATTTTTCCCCATATAGACAATTTCTCTCCTTATTATAGTTCTCCACCCACCTCTTCCGCCACTAGCCCTCAGGGGCTAATGATAATAATATTGCAAGCCCCGTGATAAATATTGTCATCACGGCGTAACAGGCAGCCTAAAAAGGCGGGGGGATAAATAATAATAATATAAAAAAAATCCATTTATCTGTGAGCATACGAGTGTGTATGAGAGAGAGAGAGAAAAAAAAAAAGAGTTAGCTATTAAAGATCCCACATAGCCACAGGCAAATTCTAACATCGTCTCCTTGCGGAGACCTTTTTTTTTTGAGCAGAGATTACTCTGGCGGTTCAAGGTGCTATCGAGCTCTAACCAGGGACAATTACAAGGCTCCAGTTGGAGCGTCTGAGACGATGCTCACGTCTGATAAGGTTGAAGGGGAATAATGGAAGGAGGGAAGTGATAATGGATTGCTGAATGGGTGGGTTGAGGTATCATTGCCATAGAGCCTGGAGACAGAGGCAGCTGCTGATGCAGAGAGGTTTTTTTTTTTCATTTTTTCCCCATTTTGTTTCCATTTTCCCTGCATTAGAAAAAAAAATCTCTGAACATACACTTCAAAATGATTTCTTTTCTTCCTAGCTCCAAGCAACACCAATAATACAACTCACCAACAAGTTTCACGTGGTAAGAACGTTCATAGGACAGGTCTGCATGCCCTGCCTCTCTCCTCACTGTGTTCAAGTGGTTCAGAGACGTTATTTTGCACTCTCTGTACATCAACACTTTGCTGAGGACTAGGGCAGCCTCCTAGATGCTCTCAGAGCACCCAAGGAGTGACCCGGCAGCCCATGGGATGCCCTCAGCCAGGGGATCAGGGCCATCCACTTGGGTGTAGGTGGGAGAGAGAGACAATCTGTGCCCTTGTGGCCAGATTGCCATGGCCATTTTCAATGTGGTTTGATTGGGCTGGGGTCCTCTCCTGGCCTGTCCAAAGATAGGACACCTTCCCCTCCAGCCTGGGATCATGACTTGTTCTCCATCCGTTCACGTGGAGAGGAACCAGCAGACCTTCTCATAAGGGATAAACTAGGGATGAGGAAGTAAGGGATGAACAAGTAAGGGATGCCTTGCACTAGAGAGGCCAGGATGGGCTGAAGCCTGCCCAAACCCCCCTTCTCTGGCCTGTTCTCATCAATCTGTAGGGCAGGTTTAGGTCTTCATAAAGTTAATGTTGCTGGTAGAGTGGAGAATGTATTAATGGAGCTTTCACTCTATTTTTGCTGAGATCTCCTTTCCTCAAGCCATATCCTAGCTGATAATCACTTTGATGCATTTTAATATCAAAAAGCTTATTGTTTCTTCTCCTTTGATTATGACATTCTTTTCTCTTTGGCAGATTCTCTCAAGTTTCTCTTTCCTTTTCAGAAGAATAAAATTTGATCGGAGTGTGATTTCCTTCTTTTATCAAGAGAAGATAGACCTGCCTCTACCTTTTCCTCTAAACCCCTGAAAGGCACTGAGACTCCACAGCTACTGCCATCAGGAATCCCTCTTTAAACAGAGCGACATTTCTGGAAAAGAGACGTGTAAAGCCTTTCCTACCCCAGAGGTCACAACACCCCTGTGATATGAGCAATTATGAGGGTTCTTGTGTGAAGAGAACATGTTTTTATTTATTTATTTTTTACCAGGCCTCAGAAAAGATGTTCTCAATTTGCTTGTGTTGCCCGCAGCTGGCCAAAACATGGGGCAAAACACCTTCAGGCAGTATCTTTGGGACATTTTCAAATGTTGAAGAGTGAATCACAAACCTAGGCTGTCATCTGCAGCCATGTCCTGACCAAAGCTTGCAGAGAGGTGGTGCCAAACACATAGCAAACCCCCAAACTATGTTATTTACCTTAAAGAAACCACAGCATGTATAAAATGTTCATTTTGGAGTGGAATTACCTCACCTGTCCTTTCATATTGACAGTGTCAGTAGTTGAGCTGGGGCGTCAAGACTCATCCAACAGCCCAGGGTGACAATTGCCCCTTTGAGGGGTACAATTCATCCAGTATCTTCTGAAGGTCAGTTTTCAAATGGGATGGACCATGACCCAGAAATGTCCATTTCTCTCTGTAGACCCTAAAGCAAATCTAAACAGAGAGTTCAGACATAAACAAGTGCTCTGCTCCATCTCTAAATTCAGTTAGATCGTTTCTTGTTTGGTGAAAGCAATTTGGCAGGTCAGAGGATCGCTTGCTCTTGCAGGTCTTCAGCTCACGTCTCCTCATGCACAGATGCTCCAGGCATCAGATCAAAAAACCACCAGGGTAAATGGACCAAGGATAGCAGCAGCATTGCTCAGCAGAGGCACAGGGACATCCAGGGGCTCACTGTAGGGCAGAAGACCCCGCAGGTAGATTCTCAGGAGTTGTCTGTTCCTGCATGCAGAGCTGCCACTGCCCCTGTCACCCTTTCTGAGCACTTGGATGGGATGCAGAGAGCAGCGAGTGTCAGAGGAGGGTCTGGAAGCAGGGTCAGGAGGAAGAGAGGGGTGTAGAAGGTAGCCTGGGAGGACCAGGAACCCACAGCACATCTTCCCTGAGCGCACATATACATGGCAAAAGACAACACATGAGCATTTCCACTTCATTGTTTAAAAAAAGAAGAAGAAACAATAGAAAAATCTGATTTAATCTACAACAGTTCAAGATATTTGGTCCTTTCTTTCATGGTACTTTGACATGTTTTTTTTGCCATGCCAAATTTTTTGGGTAAGCTTGATGATTTAAAGCGCCTTGAGCTTCAGCTCGAGCATTGCCCAAACCTTCCTGTCCTTGTCCAGCATAATGGTTATCAAAGCAACAGGCAGGGAAAATAAAAATAATAATAAAACATCAGGTAATAGATGGGGAAATTCCTTTGTGCTGTCTGCCACTGTATTAAACTAAAATAAAGAACTTCTGTGTGCTGCCAGGAGAGGGGAGATGATACCTGTCCAGGTTATACCCCGGATACTGAGTCCAGATGCATTTCAACTAAAATCACCTGCTTAAAAAAAGAAAAAAAAAAGTTGATTTTCTTCCCAGCCCTTGGAAGTGCATCTATTTGGTGTCAGGCTGAAAGAAGACAGCGTGTAAGTAACTGAGAAAGTGTTTACTCAGTGAATTAGTTCAGCTTTCATTGTGCGCAGAGGATTACGGCCTCAGCAGTGGATGAGCTCCATTTCAGGCTGGAGTGGCTCACTTAGCTACCTCCAGGGCAGGACTAATTATCATAGGACTTAGGCCATTAAAGGGCTTTAACTACCACTGCTCTCTCCCAGGTCTGGATTAGCTGTTTGCCTCCGAGCAAGCCACCTAGATAACCATTCTTCCTAATGGTCTGCTTTGATTTCTCTGCCCCCGCTGCCCACCCCTTTCGCTTTTAAACTTTGCGGGACTGGCAGATCTGGAACAATAGCTAAGAATATTAATACCGGTGCTGCAAAGTGGCAAAGGGGTTTCGTTACAGAGCTTTTTCCCCCTCCCTCTCTTATGCTTTATCGTGGCTCAAGCAGTTTTAGAAGGACTATTTTGCGCGGCAGCGTGGCCTCACCTGACTCTGGTGGATTAGGAGGGGCTACTCAAATAGCATGACCCCCAAGGGAAAATACCAAGATACCCACAGAGCCCAGCTCTGTCTCGTGCTGTTGTCTACATGAAAATAATGCTGGCAGAAGGCTTTGTTCGGTGTAGTACTCAGCATAGAAATAGCAAAAGACTATTGCGCCCTGAGGTGCTAAATAGTCAAGATGAGAGCAAAATTATTACCCCATTTCACAGAAGAGTACAGAAAGCTTAAATGGTTTGCCCAAGGTAAGAGATGGAGTATGTAGCAGAGGCTGGTCTATTCCTTATCATTAAAATGTTTGAAAATTTATCTCATTATCCTTCCAACCCCAGTCTTCTCAGCTCTTCTGGGACACTTGCACTTCTGGGTGGTTTTCAGGCTGGAAGGGAGGTGATTGAAGGGGACATGAATCAAGGCTATAATATCACATGCAGCCTGCACAGACAGGACTTGTCTGTTCACAGTCACCTTCAGTAGAAGACCTCAGGTGGACATCAAAAGAGGTTATCAGGTAAAAGAAATAGGTGGTTTTTCGCAGTGCAAAACCTGACAGCACTTTGTCCCAGGATGCTTGTGCTGAAAGTATAGGTGGGTCCAGAAGTGTGGAAGAAAAGTTCTTGAAGTCCTGAAGCACCAGTGGCTGGAAGCTGGAGGAATAGTCCTAGGAGATACCACCATATCCATTCCCTGTTCATTGCTCTCTCAACTCTCTCCTCAGCATGTGCTTTTGCCAGTGACTGGAGAATTTCTCCAGTGGTGGATTTCTCACCTGCTCTATCCATGTTCTCAAGCATGTCTTGTGGTCTTATGTCCATGATCTCAACCACAAGGCTGCAGAGGTGCTCAGTTTCATATGGTGTCCATAGTTTTCTCAAGGTCAGGAAGATTATGTGTGCGTGTTTCAGAGAAAACACACGTTGAAAAAGCTCAGATAGATGAAAAACAAAGCCCAGAAGAGAAAACTTGGGACAGAAACTGTGCACAGATCAAACCAGCGCAGATTATCTGAACAAAGTCACACACCTGCAGCCAGGTGTTGCCACCTATACAGCCATGAACCCTGCTGGAGCCTGCACCCAGGACAGGGCTCCGTTGTGGGTCCTCATTCCCAGCACCCTGGGAGCATGCAGGGTTTGGAGGCAGCCTGTCCAGCAGAGGATTTTTATTCCTCCTTGGAGGCTTTCCCCATCCCTTTGTTCACATTCTTTATTGGCTAACTAGATTATACATTTTATAACCCAGCTGACAACTTACACAGTGTTCTTTTTTCATAGCTCTCATGTCTCTTGTGGATGGTTGAAACATGCCAAAATTGTGTTCCGCTGCTTCGTCTATATGGAAATTATTTAATTTTTGCCTTCCTCTGATCTCTTACTCTGACAATAATGGGGTTTAGTACTTTCCCTTCTTGCCCCTGCTGCAAGCGAGAGCCAGGCTACAAGACAAACTGCGTGCTGGAGTTCAAGTTATTTGTTGTTTGCAGATGAATGGATCTGCCTTTCATTTCCTGCCATTCTGAGTGTTAAACTCCTTCTCCTTGTCATTTAGCCTTGGTTGACATCTTCTGCTTCCAACTCTTTCTCCTCTCATCATATCCAAGGGTGATTGTGGCAAAGCCCATCGAGAAAGACAGAACTGAGGCAGCTTATTAAAGGCAAGTGCTTGTGAAGCAACAGGCAGGTAACCTTAAAAAAAAAAAAAAAAAAAAAAGAGAGAGAAAAAAAACCCAACATTTCTTAGAGAAAAATCCATCTGAAGATTTCCTCTGCCAGGACCTGATGACCATTGGGCTGTCATGGTGGATCCATTGCCTGGACCCAAATTTGGTCCCCTCGGTGTCTTCTGCTGTCAGGGACCTTGGGGACATGTGTTACTCTTCTCTCTTCAAGAGCAGGAACAGGTCACCAGGGGCTGTCAGGAATCAAGAAGCACCTCCCCACTGAGGGTTTGTGACCATGTCCTTTATCCTATGTCATCTGGTGGTTCAGTGCAGATGTTTAAGCCATCCTTGCCATTTCTCACCCGAGTTTCTAGAGCATGGCAACTTTATAGATACCTTCATGTTATGCCCAGCCAAATTTAAAGGTGTTCTTGCCTTTTCACGCTTCCTTCTGAGCGGTGGGATCTTTTAGACTGTTGGTGTGTCCCAGTCTTGGAGCCAGGAGACTAGACAAGGAGGACGGCTCAGATGATTGACTTTGGCCACAGGATTTTTGTTTCTGTGTATGTTCTTCTACCAGGTTAACGGGTTTGCTACTGCATTTCATGAGCAGGGACAGTTCTTCATGGCAAGTGAGAGGATTTTATGCTGAAGACACAGAAGACACTAGTAATGGAGGAAATTGGTTGAACACATCATCCCTCAAAAATGGCTTTTCCCAAAGATTGACCCTAAAGAAGACAGCTCTACTGAGAACCAGAGAAAAGACTCTTGGAACAAAGGACAACATTAGTTGCCACCTGAGAAAAAGCTGCCCTAGAAAAAAAAAAGAATAACCCATTCCACATACACACAATAGCCTGTTATGGGAGAACAGCCAATCTTGTAGCATAGGCACAGACCTCAGCCCTGGGAGGAGATAAGGAGGACCAGGGGCTCTTGTGTTACAGGTCATTTGCTGGGCCCAGCTCTGCGTGCTTCCAGCAGGCACAACGGGCGCTGTCACGCACTGTCACCGTGCCTGCACGAGATAAGCTGCGGCATGACAAACAGCTGGCTGAAGCTCAACCAGGCAAGATGGGAGTGATGCTTCTAGGAAAAGAGAAGTGATTCAGGCTTTTTCTAAGGCAGTGATGAGATCCTCTCCCCCTGCATGGGAAGGGGAGCGCTGATGGGCTGGGGCTGTGTGTAATCCTCAAAGCTCAGGGCATGCTAGTCACCAACCTCTGGTCATCCAGGTCACTCTTCCAGTTTTCCCCTTCTTTCTACAAATAGACCAGCGTGAAAATCCTTTTCTCCAAGATAAGGCTTGCATCACCTGATCAAGAAAAATAGCAAAGAACAGAGATGCTAATGAGTTGGAGCAGACTTTCTCTCCTTACCCCGGTGTGAACCCACTTTGGGAGCACAGAAGTTTCTATAGGAACTAGAAGGGCCCAGAAGGATTAGAGTGCTACACAGAATAGAAGAAACAGTCATGGACATTCAAGGAAGAAGAATCTCCATATGTCTGGACACATGAGCTCTTAATTAAGTGAAAATCACAGAGAGGTGACTACACATATGCTGCAATTTTACACTCATGCAAATTCCTATCCAGATAAAAGTTCCTACAGAACTTATAACACCTAAATTAGTCTGCAGCTTCTCTCTCCCACTAAATTTGATTGACAAGATTCAGAAATTTTGGTAAAAAATGAGAAAATAATGAATACAGGCCTTGTTTCCTTAGGAATCAGGTAAAAATAAGGAGAGATGAGTGACAATGATCTGTTTGCCAAGGTGATGTATAGCTAGACAAGTAGTACAGAAGATCCATTCTAAGTGCCTGTATCTGGAGTCAATTAAATTAATTAATTGCCTAGTGTTTGGAGCAGTTAGCCAGATTATTGCAACTACAGCTGCCTGGCATGGTTTATCCAATCAAATTTGAATTTTCTCTTTCCTATGTAGTCTTCACCTATGCATGATTTTTATGAAATATTAGGGTTCTTTTCTAATGAAAAATTCACATGGTCTCAGTCTCGCTCCATGATGGGATGAAGACCAAACAGCAAAACTGCAGAATGCCTCAGGAAACAGAATTTGTGTTTTCTATCCAGCTCTCACGGAGGAAAGGGCAAGAAGTTTCCTCCCTGGCAGCTCCACAACAGTGTCTCTGAGGACAGCTTCCTCCTAATCCCCAGTAACTGCAAGATTTCTGTGCCCTGAAGCGTGAAGGTTTACGTCTCTTCCAAAGTGTTGAGCGTTTTGTTTAAAATTCAGAGCATTATAGCTTCGAAAATAGCATCTGGCTACCCTTCCCACGGGTGCTTGGGCAACACAGATCTGCTGACTCAGGTCTTTTGGCAAGGGCTCTTTTTGTAATGGTGCTCTGAGCTTTGTCACCCCAAAGGTGGCAGAGAGAGTGCCTGGGCATCCTTCTGATGGAAGCAGGGAGGAAAGGGATGTTGAGTGACTTGCTTCTCACCTGAATATCTGGATTGCTGGCCATTCACATCCAATCTATAGGGTAAAATATGTCCACGAAGTAGAATCCTCAAACCTGCTCATGAGCTCCTTGTCCATGGACCAAAGCAGATGGTTGCCTTCAACAAACCACATTTAACATTGGCTTTCATGATATGGATAGGTCTCTGGTGGGATTAGAGGAAATTGTGATCACCTCTAGGCATGGTGTGGATGGAGAAAAGCAATTTGATCCTGTGTTCCACAGTGAGGCTGCTAGTCGGATACATCTCACCTGGGTTGTGTTGTGGAAAAGGCACTAGCAATTGTCATCCAAGAAGAGACCTTGAAAGGCCAACGGTGCTCATTGGCCTGCTCCAGTTCACATCTACTTAGAGAGCCCTTCTAGCACCTGTACTTTATTTTCTGACTAATGACAAAGTTTCCAAAGTCTTTCTTTGTCTGGTTCAAAGCTTCCTGTGATGCTGCTCTCCTTCCAGGAAGCCCAGGTGGATCTGGGACACGATCTCTGAAAGTTGGACCACCAACCGTTCTGCCCGTTAGAGTTAGACATCTCCCTCACGCCAACCACTTTCTCCTGTGATGCAGAATGCATTCAACTTCCCAGCAGGGCACAAAGAAAATTCAAGCGTTTCTACAGAAAACTAAATGTGCTCTCATGGATATGTATAAAACTGCCCACGTCTGCGTGGTGAAGCCGCGTTTTCTCCTCTATCGACTTGCTCCTTCCTCCTCTTAACACGTGGAACAAATGTCTCTTTTGGAGCGTGATGAGGTAACTTGGAGAGGTCGGCAGAATTGCTGCAGTTAGACCCTGGGCTGGTTTTATTTTTCTATTGAACCTTGATGGAAACGCATGCACAGCAAGTCAGGGCCTGTCCCTTTTCCTTTCTCCTTTCTCTCCCTCTCGCTCTCTCTTCTTTTTTTTTTTTTTTTATTTCTTCCAGGAGTGCTGATGATAAGAAAAGCAATGTCTAAATCTTCTTAATGGTGTTTATGCAAGCAGTTTTGCTTAGCTGCAGTCTCTGCCACCCCCTCCCTCGTCTTCCCTCCCCTCCCATCTCCCTGCTAATATCGCTGCTTCATTCCTTTCCCTGTTGGCTATTACTATGGACTACAGCGAATCTAAAACTAAATAATCCCCTTAGTGTCAAGTTTTCTGGGCTGAGCAAATAAATCTAACCAAATGCATTATCTAGGTAGAGGAGGCTGTTGTAAGGGGGGAAAAAAAGATAAAAGCTATTTTACTTTAAGGCAAAGAGTAAAACCATCATTTTTCATTTGCATTGTACTTTTAAAGTTTTTTTTTGTAATTTTATTTTAACTTCACTGTTCAATCCCTTTCTCTTCCCATTGTAATTAAAAAAAAAATAAATGCAGCAAAGCTGCTGATTTCAGGCATTAAAGAGAGGGAGAAAGACCCCAGATAAGGTGCCATTCAAATCCCCTTCTCAGACGGGTAATTCTGATCAGCAGTCTAAATAAATAAACCCTTCCCCACATCCCCTTTCCCCGGAGGAGGGGGACAGAGGATATTAGAAAACTCATTTATGGGCAGAAGAGCAAATGGAAGATCTGCATGAGGCAGGGCTGGCCGGAGAGGGCTGCTGTGTTTTTCATGCTGCCTCATATCCAGGGGTTGGATACACTCAAGAAAGGCAGGAGAGGACCCTGTGCATCCATGTATGTGTTTGCTGGGAAAGAAGGCATTTTCAGCCAGGGCTTGGGGACAGGACTAAGCTGAACCTGGGGACAAAATGCATCAAGGGCGAGGGACTGAGTGTGCGACTTACATTTTCTTCGAAAATGTCCTCAAAAATGTGGGGGAAGTCATGTGCTTGTATATTCCCTTCTGCAAATCCGGGGCAGACCCACAGACAGCATAAACTGATGGAGCCTGATTGCATTAGTGACAGCCAAAAATCTGGTTTGCATCGTCCTCATGGTCGTCTCAGGTATAAACAGCACAAACAACCCAGCCCTACAGCCATTTCTCTCTATTCACCCTCATGCATACTGGGTCTTATCAAGGCATACTGCAGTAAGAAGATGCTCAGCTTGGCTTTTGCAAAACCAGAACCTGACTCAAACACTTCTGTAAAATCAAAGCGCTGCTGTTTTGGCTTGCATAAGTGAAAAAGTGAATGGGCTGCTGGTTTGGGAGTCAAAAACTTGAGGATGAGCAGAAAGGTTGCAAACTACTAGAGCTAGATAATAGCAAGTTCACTTCACAGACCTCAAAGTCTCTCCTCTCTAATGCATTTTTTTTCCCATGTGAACTTCAGCTTTGGAATAATGAAGACAGTACCTTTCTCTCTGTATTTAGTTTAATCCCTTCACAAGTATCTTCCTGGTCCCTCTAGCTAGACTGTCTATTTGAGCTGCCCTTAAGATCCATGATAAAAGTCCCTCTTTATTTATT
Source organism: Crypturellus soui (assembly GCA_032275445.1). NCBI lineage: Eukaryota > Metazoa > Chordata > Aves > Tinamiformes > Tinamidae > Crypturellus > Crypturellus soui. The sequence goes on along the minus strand of JAUBNY010000077.1, from coordinate 525,180 downwards.
TGTACAGATATTACTGATTAGAACTGATTTTTTTGCCTCTTTCCTCCCTCCCAATCCTTTTTTTTTTTAATGACATCTATGGCCCTGTAATAGACATCACCAGCAAACATGAGCCAGCTCTTGACCTGCTGTTGGCCAACATAGCAAGGAACCAGCTGAGGATGGGGCTCAGGTAATTTCCCATACAGAGATGCAAGCATCTTGCTCGTTTTATTCTAATACTCTTTTAAACATCTGCAGAAAACTGCCTGCTTGACTATGGATCAGCTCCAAAAATATGCAGAGGAACAGCTGGAATTTTTGATAAACAAGCTGAAATCTATTATCTGAAAATATCTCTTTGGATTACCCAGGTGCCCAAAGATATTCTGCAATTCCTTTAGTGGTCTTAAGGCATCACCAATACTTCTTGTTCCTGGAAAAAAAGCACCAGATACAATGAAATGCACATGTATATTATTTTCTGCAAAACCTGGGTGCAAGGGTTAGCACTCATTTCTGGCATCCAGAGAAATCTCCAGTGTGTTCCAGGAAGTTCCTGCTAATGTGTAAAGTGCTAGTGAATGTGCAGCGATACACACTGACCTTTCTGCACTGCCAGAAAGTCCTTCCATATCCTGAATTCATGTGTGTGTGTTGCCTTGAGTTGTCTTATACAAGGTTTTGCTCTACACCATGAAATAAGAAATGACTTTTTAAAGAAAGATTTGGTGGTGTTTTTTAACCCATTCCACTTGCTGCTGTTTTTCTGTGCAATTGTGAACGACCTACATTCACTGCCCAAGATATCTGTCTACTCTTGAGAAGATTTTCATGAAACTCACTTTTTGACTCCTGTCCTCCTAAATGTCCCTTTGGCCATAGCAGGAAGATCTTGGAGGATGGAGTGTCTTTGTCAGACTTTGGGTCATGGGGAGTAGAATTTTGTTGCCCCAAAATTACACCTTTGTTTTTCCACTTTGGAAGTATTCCTTCAATTTTCTGAGAGCAAATGACTTACGAAAAGGTTTGTAGATATCATAGTCAAAAATAACAATCAAATACGAAAACACTTCAAAATGCTTATGGTTTTCCTTCTTTAAAAAAAAAAAAAACACTGTCTCATTTTCCTCTGATAATGCTCTTTCCTCTGTAGCCATAGCAGACAGTGAGGCTAATATGCTACATTCAGAGTGACTCTTACACAAAGGCCAGGACAGACCTCAGTGCAGGAGGATTTCTTGATAAAGTCGCTACACGTTACCCACAAAAAAGAGAAATGATTCCAAAAGGGAATAGACTTTTAAAGATAAAATTGATGAAACTTTTCAATGTTCCTCTGATGGCTTCCTCAGGTTTTCCCTCTGACAGTCCTGAGGGCTGTCACCAGCTTCTCATGGTGACATTTTTTACTTGAAAAGACAAGCTATCATCTATTTTTTTGGTCTAACTGATCAATACATTGAGCAGAGGGGCTGTTTTAAACGCCTCATCTCTCTGCTGTTTTAATGGGTGAAGCTGGCTCCTGGAGGCATGTGGTTGCAGCAGGAGTGGAACTAGTGGCTCTCTGCTCTGTGCATCATTTGTAAAATCTCATTTTTAGTTTCCAGGATGTTAAAGAAAAAAAAGAGCCCCAAAGTGGTGACACAAATGCAAAAGGGATCATCATGAGTATGGCCTCAGAAGCTATGAAAGACTTATAAAAAGTAAAAAGCTTCTGAAGATGTTTCCAGATCTTCATGGGACCTCCTGGACCTGTTGGCTGCTAGTATCTGAGTGCAGGGACCGCATCTTTATTCTGAGCAGACATACTTTTGCTCTGTCTACCAGCCAGAGAGCTTCAATGCACAGGTCTACCTTAAATTCCGTTTTTAGCAACACGTTTGCCTTTGTGTTCAACGCCAATATCCAGCTTTAACCATTTAACCATTTGCCAAATTTGTACTAGGGAGCCTGACACAGCTCACAAAACGCCAGATATGGCCACGCAAATGCTGAAAAGGTGCAAAAAACACCCCCAAATCAAAACCAAACCCAACCCAAACCCTTCCCTCGTCCTGCTGGCTGTGCTGATCCGTATGCAGCCTCTCCTCTCTGCAGGGCTGCACAGTTGTCTCCTGCACAACTTGCTGCCGCTCGGGACCCCCTGGTCCTTCTCAGGACCCCCTGGTTCTCTGGTCTCAGACCCCTTTCAGGATGCTGGGGATGGCAGTGCAGGATGTCCCATCTATTCCTGCTTGATGTTCAGGCTCTCCTTTGGCAATGACACAAGCTCTGCGTGAGTCTCCAGCCCCAGTGGAGCCCTGCGTTGCTTTCTTGAGAAGTGCCACTTGCATCGTATCTTACAGAAAGGTCAATTTTACAGAGAGCTTACATTTAGACCTATGATTTACAGTTATCTTGGATCTTCAAGGCAAGTTGCCTTGAAGAGACACTTTTTCTGCCTCTTCCTCTTTTATGTAAGGCTGAATCACCCTTGTCTACTGGGGTACCCTGCCAGGTGGATGCTTGGGCTGGGGCCGGGGCATGCAGCCAGCATGGATTAAGTCTGTCATATGATTTACAGGGTTTCTGGGTTCAAGCCTGGAGGGGCTGCGAGAAGAGGAAGGAGCCAGGCAGAGACAAGACAGCTCCTGGGACATGAGGCAGCAAGAGCAGGATTTGCTGTGGGTGTTTCTGCACGGTGCATTTTGTTGACCCAGACCAGACTGCCTCCAGCACAACCCTGACTATCTCTGCACCAGGCCAGTGCCACAGTGGGCAGCCTTAACCGAGTTCTCAGACTTAGACTTAGAAAGAGGTCGGTCTTTCTGCACCAGAACTTCTCTTTTTGCAGTTTCACTGCCCTTTTCTCCCCATTGGGCAGGTTTGTAAATGGGCCCAAGAACTGGATCCGATACAGCTTTTGAATTTCCATCATCATTCTGTGCTGATAATTAGCATATAATAATAATAATTAGTCGTAGTGCTTAGGGGTGGTGGTCCTTTCATTTCAGCCGCAGGAACAGCAGTGATTTGTCCCCATCCCTCTGGTTATGAGCGCCAGAGCTGCTCTTCTCCCAGGGCTCAGACACATCATTGCAGCGGAACAAGTTCCTGCACGCTGCACCCTCCTGCTGCTGCTCTCTCACCCCTTGGCAAACTCAGCTGCATTCAAGATGCTTCAGTGTAAGCGGACGGGTGTTCGTCCCCACACTTCAGGACACAGAGAAAGCCAGACTTCTCCTGTGTAGGGTAGAAATGTGCCCGTGGAGGGCCACGGTGTAAGACACAACACGAACTGCCCGGCGAACTGCCTATCGGCCAGGTGTCTAAGCACAGGGTCAGCCAGCGACTAAGGGGACAGCAGACATTTAAATGCTGTTATGGATCATGCCACCCACACTCAGCTTCACCAAAGTCTTCATAGCTTTACATAGCGTCTTATGAGCCCTTGGTGACCTAATTAATTAATTTTCAGACATTGCTGCACCAGATCTTTGCCTCTACCAGAAGCAATTCCTCTCACCATTACTCCAAGACAGACCATTTACCCACAGGTTGCCCTTTTCCTCACAAACATTCCCCAAACTCAGAAAGTTTTCCATGCATCCTTATTCTTTTACGAACCTGATGAATATATTTTTGTTGTCTTTTGCTGGTGTGTTGCTGCAAGGCAAACCTTCCTGTTGCTCCGTGTGTCCCTATGCACTCAGCGTCGTACATCACTGCGCTCCGTGCTGCTCCGCATCACCTTGCAATCCCGGTGTATCCCTCTTGCAATCCCACTGTATCCCTCTCCCCTGGCTTTTGTGAGCAAGCTGCATATCCCATGTTGCAGCACCCAAAATCAGCTAAACACTTCTCGCTACTGTCTTGCACGCACCGTTTACCCAGATGTTTGGGCTCGTCTCACTGTTTTTTGTGTCTTTTTTTTTAATCCTTATGTTTGCCGTAGGTCGCTAACAGTTTGAGGCTGGTGACAGATGACAAACATGAGAAAAAGTCTACTAAAAATGGGAACCTCTTAAATTACAGTGCCAGCTTCCTGTCACTGTAACATTCCAGGGCTGGGAGTGTATGATGGCTTTGACCTTGATTATATTGATGATAATCCATCTGTACAAACACTGTGTGTGCGTGTGTGCGTGTATATATATATTTATATATGTATATGCAGTGTATTTTTATATATGCACACTATACACACTATATATTTTTATATATGTATATATATGTGTATATATATACATGTTTATATATGTTTATATATGCATATAGTGTGTGTATATATATATACACACACACATGGTATAAATATATATAAATATGCAGAAAATGGAGCCACATTTTACTTTGTGTAGTCTTTTACGACCACAGAAGCATGGAACTGGAAGGAAGCATCCGTGTCTGCTAAATAGGAGTGTCTCTTCATTGGATTCCTTTTATAATTTAATCTAGTTTCATTTTAATATAAAAATAAATATATAAAAATAAATAACTAAATATTTTATGTATATATATATATATGTAAACTAATGTTTACCTGCTCTTGCATTATTTCTATGTAACTTCTGGCATGTCTTCTGGGATTTTATAGGGGTATAAGTTCTGGAATCAGCCCTAAAATCCCACCTCCCCATCAGCCACCTACAGTTCCCTGGCCTGTTGCTGCCTTCTGCCAGGTGATTCCGTCTTTAGGGAGGTTTCCCAAGCAATGGGTGATGGCACAGCTGGGACGAGCAGCGTTTCCCAGGGAAAAACCACAGATGTAGCACCAGAGATCTGCAGGAGCAGGAGAAAGTCACAGAGGATGAGATTATTTTATAATCAGCACAAAACATTCAAAAAACAAAAGGAACAGTTTTAGAAACTGAGATTCCCCTGAACGCATCGCTTCTACTTAAAATTTTGTTACAAGGTTGTCCAAAAGCTTTGAGAAATGCACACAGCGCATCTTCATTAAGATAAAGCCACACTAGGCCGAGGGAATAGCGAGAATTACAACTCATTCAAAATACCCTATGCTACAAAGGGAGGGATTTTGGACGGAGATGCTGAAGGAAGAGTATGATCAAAAACTGGAATGGGAGTTCTGCGCGGGCCGGGAATTCCACGTCGGCATTGACAACTCCCTGTGTTTCAAGCAAGAACGAGCCCCGCACAAAATGAATCACTGGAGGGTTTAGACTCATTTGAGATAGATCAAAGCACCGTTGTGACATCGTTTGCTGTCATTATTTACAAGAGAATTTATTTTAAATGGGAGAAAAAGTGGTTTTAGAAACACAAAGCAAACACATTTCCTCCTCCAAGTGTGAAAGTGGGACATGGTACGAAAGTGGGTCTCGGATCTGTCATTAACTGCATTTCCCTTGCTGTGTTTTCTCCTCCTAATGCGATCGTTGACAAAAAACAGCATGTTTTTGGAAGCCCATAGGTGTTAGCGTGGTTGCTAATAAAATAAGTGGATCTGTCCTGTTCTGATAGAAACTAAAGTATACACAACAGTGAAGCTTGGTTTGACAGCTGTTCTGTACCCTCTACGGAAGAATAAAAGAAAAACAATAAACTAAAAGAAGAAAAATGTGCTTATATGCCACATGCAGTTTTCCTGTATAACTTACTGCCTTTATATCCAGTTTAGGAGGAATTCAGGCAAAGATTGGCCTTTTACATGAGGAAAAGAGCAAGACACAATAATGATTTAGGAGAAAGGGTGTTTGGAAGAGATGGGGGTCTCGAGAGGTGCAGCAATGATGCGGAGCAGAGGGTGAGATGGGGTTGCAGGGCTCAGGCTGCAGGGTGATGCTCGCGGTACCAAGAGCATCAGTTCCCATCTGGATCCACTTGGCACGGATGCGTGAGGCTCCTGCATTCCCAAAGCGGAGCCTGCAAACTGGCTTCTGACCACCTCGCACATCCCGGGAGCTTCCAGACCCTCCCCGAGCAAATTCCCGTGCGTCACTCAATCCATGGGATATTTGTAGTCACCAAGTCCACGCTCTAATCCATCCGCTTTCAACCAAGCATCCCGGGAGGACTCTTGCCCAAGCGCACCGATGGGGACGAAAAGGGATGGAAGAGGTGGGGGAAAAAAAGCAGAGGTATTTCTGAGATGCTGATTTAGAGGGCTATTAAAAATGCTGCCTGTACAGTCTTTTAACCCTCAAAGATATCAGATAACTTTTTTTCCCCCGGCTGCGAGATGAAGTGGCTGTCATTATCTGCGAAGGTCTGTATCATATTGGAATCTGCCAGCGCAGGTCAGGGAGTCCGTGGTGCTCTGGTCCCGGCTCCAGCGCTGAATTACATTTCCCAGGCACAATGGCTGCAGAATGGGTGGGTGCTTTGTCATTTAAACTGCATAAAGAGGCAGAAATTGATTTTTATTGTGGATCTTCATATCTAATAAAGCTCTGAGGGGCTCTTTTCTTCTCCGATTGAATGGCCATTGAATGCTTTCAATCTAGTTCTGTGTTTCATGCCTAAACTGAATAGTGGCAGGAGGAAAATAGATGGGGGGAAGAGAGGCCAAGTCACTTTCCAGATTGAAAAGGATACAGAAGGGAAATAAATAAAAAAATAAAATAAAGTAAAAATGAATAAAAAAAAAAGCTATTTAAGTGAGAAGGGGAACTTTCCTGATGCTAAGAAAAAATTGGTTTTTGCAATGCCTGCCAGCATGCTTGTGCTTGCTGCCACATGCATGGGGATGCAGCCACATGTGGCTGCATGGTGGTGTGAAAAGACCCAGTGCTCGGAAAATGTAACTGCGGAAGGAGATGGTACCTGCTTTTGAATGAGGGCTTTGGGACTGGAAGTTTGCCTTCACCTGGTCAAGACCTTTGTGCAGACTTCATATCAAAGAGCTGCTCAGCATCTGTTGCCTTCAAGAACTGGTGTTTTGCTTGGGTTGCTGTAAAATGGAAATGACTCCATTCATGTTGATATTAATTAGATGAGGGATGTTTTTTTTCTGAGAATACAGTGGTTTTTAATGTAATTAGTACCTGTTCATCACATCCTCATCAAATCAACCAAGAGAAAATAATGTATAATGGCTTTGCAGTGACTCTTTGATATATATTGCTCATTTAGTATTGTTACCCATGGGAAGCTTCATTGCGATTAACAAGATGATCAGTAGAGATAGCATTAATTATTCTCACTGATGATCTGATGTAAGGTTCTAAGAAGTCCTCCTGGAGCACAAAATCCCAGAAAAGTTGGGGTTGCAGGGGACCTTTAGAGATCATATACGTCAATCACAGAATAACTGAGATTTGAAGGGAATTTGGGAGATCATCTAGTCCAGCCCCCTGCACAAGCAGGACATGTTGCCCAACACTGTGTCCAGACAGCTTCAAATATCTCCAATTTCCAAATTTCCAATTTGGAAAGATTCAAATATCTTTCAAATATTTTCAAGGATCTCCATCAAAGACTCCATAGCCTCTGTCAGCAACCTGTTCCAGTGCTCAGCTACTCCTAAACAAATTTTTCTTACATTTGTGTGGAAAGTCTGTGATTCAGTCTGTGCCCCTCTCTTCTAGTCCCATCACGTCCCTTCAGATATCGAAATGCATTGATAAGATTCTCTCCATCAGTCTTCTCTTTTACTGGTTCAACAGTCCCAGCTCTTAGCCTGTTCTCAGGAGAGATTCTCCAGCCCCTTCGTCATTTTAGCAGCCCTTTGCTATCTGCTCCAGCAGTCCCCTGTTTCTTGTCCTGGCGAGCCCAGCACTTGACCCAGCTCTACAGCAGAGTCTCATCAGGGCTGAGGGGAAAATCACCTCCCTAGACCTTCAGGAAAGATCTGGGCAGTCGGAGGACTGCTGGTGATTGAAACGGTGCCTATAACTTGGACTATCTCTCAGAAAACCTTAGAGTAAATCAGTTTTTTTCAGAGCGAGAGAAGGTGAACTGCCAAGAAGTGCCTGCCCTACACTCATCCCACATCAATGTTCAATGTAATCCTTGTTAAAAGACCTGACATTCCCAACACGGAGCATTTGCAAAAGTTGGGCCCCAAGCAGCGAATCTCAGCTGAAAACAGAAGAGACAAAAATTGTCGTTTGTTCCTGCAAATCCTGGTTGTCTTTTCCATGAGCTCAGGGGACTCTCAAAAGGCAGCGATGATCCAGAAAGCCAAGAAAACGCTAGCTGCACTGAAAAAGGGAGAATAATGCTGGAAACGTTTTAATGGAATTACAGAGCTGCATGATACACCTTCACCCAGAATAATATGTTCTATTCTGGTCTCCTTGCCGCAGAATGCAGACATGAGAAAGGTCTAGAGGAGGGCAGGGGAAATTATTAAGGGCATGGAAAGACGTCCATGCAAAGAGAGATTAGAAAGATCATGGTTATATAATTTAGAGACGACATGAATACAAGAAGCCATGAGAGAGATATATCAAATAATTTGGCTTTTCCTACTTTGCAGAGCTTATGTGAACCCAGTCAGCACTATTTTTTTTTTCTGTCGGATCCACGCAGGACTCAGACTTTGCAAGCAGGGAAACAAACATTGCAGATGTGGAGGATGCTCTCTGGGGACTGGTGTGTGCTATTTGCAATTCAGAATGAGTCATTTTAAGTAATGCCTTCATGCTTCTGGTATTAGATTCAAGGACCTTTAGACCAAGGAGGTTGGGAACCCCTGTCCTTTGATTCCTTTGGGAAAGTTTAACTCAGAGGAGGACTGTTTGCTTTATCAACATGTGAATAACACGATATTTTCATCACTTGTGCATCTCTGTTATACTTATTTTTCTTCATACACCCTTCCCGGCTGACAGGGTGTCGAGGTCTTTGGTCTGGCAACATTGGTCTGAGCAGCTCTACGGGGTGGGATACGATTTGTGCCCCTCCTTCCTGGAGCTCCAATAAGATAGCACAGCTAATGGTCCAAATTCCTGAAAATCATCCAGGAATTGCAAACAGATAATCCAGCCCCTTTCCCTAGATTTAGCTTAGAGTCTGCCTTAATTTGTTATATGCTGGAGACATCATTTTCTGCAAAAAAATATCTAGTGAGTTTAGCAAACTTGGCACTGCTATGTTCATGTAGAGCTCTGTACAAAGCACTTTTTAACTTCCTACAGAAGGTCTCCTCTTTCACACTCCATCCAATTTCTAAAGGACCGAGAGGCAACCAAATCCTTGTTTCCAGCCAAAGACAAAGACAGAAGAGAAGCTTTTGACCTGGAAATTGTCTCTCAGCAGAAAGAGGGTCTGTCTCCCTTCGCGGAGAGCGTCTTGTGTAAGCGCTCTGATAACTGTTTCAAGCAAAGCGTTTTGAAGAGAATGTGAATTTTGGAGAGATACAAAAGGGCTTGTGTGCCAGAACACTCATCCATTTCTTTCAATTGTACTGGCTAGTCTAATAAAAGGTTATTAGATCTCTCGGTACAAAGTCGCCTCTATTGATGGGAGCACTCATGACACCCTTACGAGGTGATCCAGACTCCGTGCCTTTTTAAACAGCAGCCTTAGACAAAGCCTGGGCATCTGAGGGCCAGAAGGAAAAGAAAAAGAAATCCCACAATGAATGACAAAGGTATGAAGAAGACAGACAGCAAAGGTACAAGTAAAAAAATAATCCAGATTAGATATAAGATTCCAGAGGGATTTGAAAGAGGTAAATACCTCATCTAACCTTAAAGTACAATGAGTCTCCAGGAACAGAAATAAAAGCAGAGATCAGTGGGATGCCAAGTGGTTTGTTCTCTGGTTCCTTCAAGGAGTGGAGAGGTCTCCAGCACTCGGCAGAGTGATTCCTGTTTGCTGCAGGTTCTGCCACGGTCTATGATTAACAAGTCTAGGACACTCAGAAGAGCTGATGGGAGTCGAAGTGCAGCCTTGAGAATGGGTCTGGAAGGAGATGTTCAGCCTAGGTGATAGCCACAGGGACAAACTCTCCCAACGGAGGTGCTGAGTCCAAGCTTGGGATAACAGTGACCCCACAGTGCTTCCCTGAAGGCTTGGAGTGTACAGACAACTCTGAAAACACCAGAAAGACTCAAGCAGACTTGGCATGTAGAAGTGCTGCTAGACAGTCTTAACATCTTTTCTTACTAGATCAGAATAAACTCAATTTTGACAGTTTGATTCCACTAAGGCAGCAGTCCTCAAGGCAGATGAAAAAGTGAAGTTTTGGTGAAGTTAATTAGTGGCAGGATAACACGGAAGGCATTTGAAGGGTGGAAGAAGCTGGATAAGTTTATGGTGCCTCATAGATAGGTGTTATCATGCTGGCTCCTGAGTCAGTGGCAGCCAGGGCAGGAGGCCAGGTCGAGGCTAGGAGAACCAGGGCAAGCAAAAGCACATGAAATGTTGAGACTGGTTGATGTTACGCTACCAGGGCCAGCTCCAAGCCATCGAGGCTGCCGTGAAGGAATATCGGAGCAGATTTGCAGGTGAGAAAGAGACTTTTTGCTAGAATTTGAAAAAAGCAAAGCAGGCCCAGACGATTCTCTGCTACATGAGGAGCAAAGTTGCTGAAAGTGGAGGTGTGGTAGGTTAGAAACATAACTCTTCAGTGAGGAGGGATGCATAATCACAGGCCAGCTGGCCGTTAAACTTAGGTTGATAAACCAAGCAGGTTTATAAAGTGAGTGGATGTAACAGAGTGCTGTGAGTTGCTTAGCTTTATACTGCACAATGTTCTCATTAAAACATTCACGGCAGGATGCATAATGTCTCCAGTCTGAAAAAAAAATACATATATATATATATAAAAGACAGGGATGAAATAAAGAGCCAGAGCCAGAGCTGAAACAAATCCTCTTTTGAATATCAAGTCTCAGTTATAGGTTATGAGTCCTCTAAAAAACATGGCCTGGAGGATAGAAGTAGCCATAAAAAGACATCGTTATTTTTGTTATTCGTGGTCAGCAGCTGTGCCCAAAGCTGAGGAAGACCAAGGAGGGATGCTACACTCCGGGGATTTTGGGACAGGTGACCCCAGCTGTAAGGGAGCCTGATCCAAGAGGAGGGATGCTCTGGGGGTCAATCGTTGGGAAGTTTTAAGAGTGCAGGATAGGATCTGCAGGTGGAGTGGCCAAGGCCAGACCGAAAGGAATGATAGCAACTGGTTAATGCTGCACATTGTGCCCCATGACACTGGTTGCATTTGTCAAGCTTTAATGCGGCCGGGGGATTTTCTCTGTTTCTCTCTGAAGCATCCTCCCTTGTTAGGAGCGTTGCAGATACGCGTCACTCATGCTGGATTTGTCTGACTCCTTGTCAAAGCGCGATTTATTCACAGAAATCTGTTTTGCCATAGAAAACCCAAGAGTGCCTTTTCCCTGCGGGGATTTGGCTGTTCTGTGTCGCTGTGAGGTGCTGCGTGGGCTGGTTGCCTTTCTTTGGGGATTGATGCTCTTTTATGCAGTGTGAGCCGCCCTGCCTTGGCCATACCCAAGTCCCTGTGAGGCCTTTAGTGCAGCCCTCCCAAGGGATCTCCAAACTTCCCAATATTCACCTTCAAACCATAATATGTTCTTTCTCCTCCCAGTCAAGCCCATCTCCTCACTGCTGACTTGGGACACTCATCAGGACCTTTCTATCATTCTCCATTGGCATGGGCTAAAGTGGCAATATCAAAGCTGGGTGATGGTGTGCGTGTTCCCTTTTCATTGCATTTTCTCCTGCCCCGTTATTTCGCCTTCTTTGCTTTCTCACAGCAGAGCAGTCACCTCTAAACAGCACAACCAGGTCTTTTTAGTTAATTTTTTTAACCACTGCTAGCAACACAACTTTGAGATCGATGGCCTCCCCTTCTGATCTGCTAGGACAAAGCACAAATCCTCTCTTTCTACGTGCCTGTAAAGATTTTAGATGAGGAAAATATCTTCTCAGAAATCCACATACACAATATATGATCTCTTAATGCCACTGAGGAGGTAGAACTGAGCAGTATTAATGCTGTAATTCTAAACCTGCTAAGTAGTTTCTTTATTGTTCATATTGTGTTTGCTTGTTGCAATACTTAGATTTTTGCTTGCTGGTTCTTTTGGGGGTGGTTAACAGTTGACTTTTTTTTTTCTCCAAAGTGTTGACATCAATTTTAGAGGCATCTCTAAAAAGACCCCTCTAATCTGTTCTTCAAGCCTGCCAAGTTGTGACTTGTATTTCAGAGTTGTCTTGATGGAGTTTCTTTTGCCATGAACTCAGATTATTATACTGCAAAAGTTTCATTATTTTGCCAAAACTCCCACTTGCAAGTGCTCTGCTGGAGTGCGTGCCACATCTCAACCCATTCCTCATTTCTATTAAAAAATATTCAAAATGATGCGGGGAATAGAAGTTTGAGTTAATTACAAATTATTCTCGATTTCACCAGCATTTTATTAACAAATCCACATTAATCCAGTATTAAAGCAGGGCGGGATTATAGGATTTCTCTCATCTGAAGCTTGGAGCAAGGGAAGTCTATAATAAACCTACCTATTCATTTGACACAAAGCTGTTCTATCAAATCTACCACAACATGTGGCCCACCCCCCCTCCTTGTGACATACATATGCAATCATATACAATAGAGCCAATATACGTTGTGATTAGCTAGAATGGATACACACCTTCAGGAAGAAAAGGCATCCAGGGTAAAAAAGTGCTTTCCCAGCACCTCTAACCCTGGGGACACTTTTCTGGCCTGCCAGGTGACCCTCCAGGGCTGTTTTCCATCTCATGGGAGCCTGACGAGTCCCCGCTCGAGTCCATTTCCACCATCTGACAAGCTGCCCTCATAGCAACTTGCACACACTTGCTTTAAAGCAAGATGTGATCATTTTAAAGAGTATTTCCCCTGTAAATTGCTGTTTATGCCACAAGGAAGGACATACGGGAGGAAGAAAAGGATCTGAGTGTATTTGAAGAGAGATGGAAGAAGGAAGTAGAAGGCACCAGACAATTTCATCTTGATCTTTTCACGGTCCTCGAAACAGTCTTGCAAGTTTGCACAGCAAGGAGCTACCTAAGGGTCTGAAATCTTTTGCTTTGAGATATACTTCTTTTAATAAAATGTACGGGTCAGAATTTTATATCAGCAGTGAACTTTTTACTAAACAGAGCATGATGGATTGCCTGTTCTGCTCCTATTTAGCTGCCTCCCAGGCACATTGACCGCCTAAGAGACACACAGGTGATGGGGCTAGGAAATGGGGTTCCCTCAGGCTGTTTCTTCAGAGTTTGGAGCCACCTTTACTTTCTTCACCCTCTCTTCACTCTGCAGCTCCTTCAGGTGCTAATTCATTGCCTACTTCTTCAGGAAGAAGCAAATTTCTGACTATTCCTCTTCTATGCATTTCCGCGTCCTTTCAGACAGACTGTGTGCCCACATGCCTTATGCGAATGTGTTATATCCATGACCACATTATACGTGTATCATCTTGAATGATCGGGTATGTGTTGCTCCTGTTCAGAGGGCAAATCTTTTTGTCTGCAGCTAAACAGTTCATGGACTATTTGGCTCGCAACATTTCTATAACAAGAAGCGTTGCAGCCATAAAATCCTCTGGCATAGTCTCCAGAGGCACAAGTCTCTCCAATGGGGCAGGAGTCACTTTTATTTCGGTATAAAACTACTAACTATCAAGATGTTGCTGGCCCCAGATTGAATCTTGTGTATCCGTTGAGCCAGGCCAAGTCATAGACAAAAGTCACACCTGGAAAAGGGGCTTGAATGCTCTCCTTTTGATGATGCCTGTTCAGATGTGTCTGTGGCTGGATTTTTGGCTGCATCTCCCAGGGAAAGATGCAGTGCAGAGATATACAAAGCTATAAGGTTTATCTCAGGATGGTCATTCTTTGCCAAGATTATATTCTTCACCTGTAAAGGTGAGATATCAGTCTGTGTTCCTCAATCTGCGTTCCTTCAAATGGAGCTTTTCCAGCATCTCTTGGCAAAGACCTTCCACCTGGTTCCACTCTGCCCCTTCCTCACTGCTTCAGGCTCTCTCTTCCACCCCATCCATGCACTAATAGGGAAGTTTTCTACCAGCATTCGAACACCTGAATAGTAGTGAGATGTTGCTTGGAAGCAGCCCTGGGACAAAAGGTCTCCTTCCCTCCTCCTTTCCCTGGCCATAGAAGGGAATTGTCAGTCAGCTCCTGCTTCCTGCCATGTGGTGGTTGGCTTGACATGTCCTCCTTAGTGCTCAGAGCCTGGTCAGCACTGGCTCCCGGCCAGACATCTGCAGATCTCCCCCAGGTCCTTGCAAAGCCAAGGCCAAAGCACAGAGAAATGAGCAAGCAGAGGGATGCTCCTATCTGAAATGCAGAGGAACAGGAGTCAGTTTTGGCTGGATTTTAAGCAGATAAGAGCATCCACACACTTTAAAGCAACATTTCTAATCATTATTTCCTGCCATGGCTAGAACACTTATCCATGAGGAATAACACCACTCCAGAGAGCTCCTTTAGGAATGACTTTAAGGAGCAAAGTTTAGTTTTCTTTAGATGACGATTTAATGTATTCTTTTTGTTGCCAGGTCTATGGCATCTTCATCGCAGGCTCCATAATCATCTCACTGATGGAAGATAGGGGCCTTTTGGTGCTCTGTAATAGCAAGTAATTTGGAGTACAAACAAACCCTTTGTGACTGTCACTTAAGGAGCTGCCTGATAAACATGGCTGGGGAGGGAAGCTGACATAAATATATGAGATTCCTCCTGCCCATAACAAGTGCCAAGATCCCAGGCAAAATGCACCATCTGTGTCAGGTCCTATTAAGTAAATTAATGTTCTGGATTTTCTTTTTTTTTAAAAAAAAATCAAAACATAGTAAAAAGAGAAAGAGGCAGAGGAACTTCTTTACAAATTAGTCACAATTTGCAAGAAAAATGATGCCATCAGGGGACTTCCAGAACAACAAATAAGCCCAAGACAGAGGCATTTGTTAAGTGGACCATTTGTATCAAGAAGTTTCTTCTCTTTCACCTCTTCTGAAGTTCCCTTTTTGAGGTTTTCGCAGTGTAGCTTGAGATAAAGATGCTCAACCCCCTCCTAACTCATCTGGGGCCAGGAGCTGGGGCAGTGATGCCTCATGAGCAATGGGAAAAGCATCCAGGAGACCTACAGTTTGCTTGCAGCTTTGACCCCACCTGCCTGGAGGAAGACAGCTGAGTTAGCGAGCAGGCTCCTGCATGGATGCTATTTTAGATGTCACCACCAGAAGTCCCCTCTTGCTTTGGCAGAGGTTGATTATGTTCGGTAATTCAGAGCGCTTCCCAATTCTGTAAGGATGAAGAAAGCAATGATCTTGGTTCACCAAGCAAGGTTCTCCCCCAGCTGCTGGTCCTCAGCCCTCGGGGAGAAATTAGAGTTGCAGCACTTGGCCCAGCAGCCAATAAACCTGGTGATGGTGGAAAGGGTCCTCTATGGAGCCAAGGACCCACACGAAACAGGGCAGCTCCTGTGCATGTCCCCATGGGGCTGAGCTCCTCTCTGCTTATCTCTGCCAGCGACACGAGCCCTTCATTCACCAGCCTGCCCCAGATTCCCTCTGAACTCACCATTAATAGAGCCAGGCTCAGGCCATTAAGCAAATCTAAACAACATGCTGTACAAGGCTTCCTAAAAGGCAATCTCAAAATAGCTTGCACTCTAATGCAAGCGGCAGACAAAGCTGAAGAAAAGCAGAGGAGCAGCCACCCTTCAAGCTAAAGCATGTTATTAAGGAATATTCCTTTTTTGAAGTTTGTTGATTTTATTTTTATCATATTTTAGCACAAACCCTTTTCATGTTATAAATTAAGTAACTGCTGCAGAAGGGTTATGGGTGTTTTTTTTTAGATGCATTTCCTATAGAGAGATTTTTAAAGTTTCCAGTACAAAAAAAATAATAATAAAAAAAATCATGGAAAGCTGTGTTGAATTATGTGATACATTGAAATTAAAATGAAATTCCAAATTATCTTGCAGTCAGGGCCTGATGTGGACTGAGTGATAATAAATAAAGGTTAAAAGGACATTGGCAAGTCTTTTTTCATGGCTTTCAATTTTTCCCCTCCCTGTTGTTTGTAAAAACCTCTTAGAAGATTAAAAATAATATTTCTTTTCCTATTGATTTTTTTTCTTTTCCTACATTTGAAAACAGCATTTATTTATTTTCTGTGTTTCTAATGCAGCTGATATTAATGTGGTTTTATTTGTTCTCTGCTTGACTTGTGCTTTTGTCTCGCAGAGGGGCTCCGGTGTGGGAAGGGGGCTCACCAAAGGGACCTGCAACTGCTCAGCGCCTTCCAGGGTCAAATGTCCTCCAAGGGCCAGGAGAAGGCTGATGTCACCAGTAAATATTTTGACCCTGGAACAGTCACCCAAGAAATTCAATTCATTTTACTTTGGCACGTGACATCCCCAGGGCTAAAGCTACCTCCTGGTCCAGAGGCTCCATCCAGTTGTCCCCTACGGTCCTGATGCTGGAGTGATGAGAAGATACCAATGTCTTCTGAAAGGAGGATCAGGGCTGGAGTTTGGGATGAGGTTTGCTAGGATAGGCGCGTTTTCTCACTTAGTTGTTGATGTTGCTTTTGTTTTGGTTGGATTTCTTTGGAGAGAGGTTTGAAAGAGATCTAAACTTTAAGACTTTAGACCATGTAATGATGTAAACTGTAATGGGCATCACAATCTTCATTAACTGGAGGGGGATGATTTTGATGTAATAAATATTAAACTGTTTCAAAATGCATGAGCAACAGAAAAATGAGATGGTCTTATGAATACAGCCACACTTTAAGACAAATATGTTTGGGTATTTGAAATGGATGAACTGTGTGTGCCTCTGAAGATGACCCATTTAAAACTTTTACCAACTCAGTGGTAGGATGAGAAGAAATTAAAACTCAAGTACCTTAATCAAGAGGAGGGGCTGTGATAAGATTTTAAACGTGCTGAATAAGTGATTTATTATTAATTGTTTACTCAGACATAGCCTAGAGCGACATAAGCTGCTTGGACCTGGTATGGATTGGGTACATGCACCTTTCTACATGGAGTGGGATGACACTTCCAAATCACCTGTGAAACAGTGACACAAATTTCAAGGTCTTCAAAGTATTTCATCCCATTCTGACATGGATGAGAAAACTATTCCCCATGCCTTGACGCTTGTCTGAGCCTCCTTGGAGCAGCTTTGACCCTTGGTCTTCACCAGCCCCTCTTCCAGCCCAAGCTCCTCATCTTCCCCATGAAAATGCCATGGGAGAGGAGTATTCAACGCTAGTCAAGGAGAAGTCTCAGTTTCACACCTTTCAGTCAGCTCATCTGTCTACCTGTAGGAAGAGAAAACGCCAAGAAAGATGTATTTTCTCATAATTCATCAAAACAGCCATAGCCTTGTTTCTGGATGCAGTGCTTCAGGTATCATTTAATACATTCGAAGCATTAAAGATATCTTTCTATCTCGATGTAATAGATGTCCGTTTGAAGCTGAGATTTGGCCTTAACAGTGAGTTATGAGGATCAGTTCAGAGAAGAGTTCAAGTTTTAAAGGCAATTGTCTTTAAATTAAAGCAACAATAACTTTAAGTTAAGACAACAATATTTGATTGGTTCATTGATGCAAAGCCTCCCATGCTTTAACCCTTTGATTTTAAGAGACCTTTATGCTTTATTTTTAAGATTTAATTTATGCTTTAAATTTAAGAGACCAAATATGTGCTGAGGTGGAGATATGGACTGGATATTGGACCAGTCCAATCCCTTTGGACCTGTAGCACTTTGTAGCACCAATGTCCCCCTCAACTGAAGCAAGCAAGCAACCAAACAACCCTTTGTAGCAGCAATGTCCCCCCCAACTGGAGCAGGAGGGCACTTATTTTTCAGTGCTTCGGCATGTTGCTAGCAAAAGGAAAGCTGTTAATTTCAACATTTTTCAGCATCTCTTGGGGGAATAGCAGTAAATTTGGGTATGAGCCTTGGCTTCCCCCCTCCTTGAGTTGGTGAAATGTCCATGAGAGACTGGGAGATGATCAGCTTAATGGAGCCTTCTCTAAATCCCCACAGGAGATGCACATGAAATATGCAGTATCCATCATTTTTTCTGAAAGGGGGGAAAAAAAGGAGGAGAAAAGGAGAAAATAAACAAAACTGCCCTAATTTTAGGTCAGCACTGGAAATCCAGCAACAAGTCCAAGCCTGTCTCGCTTTAAACCCCAAAGTTTCGTCAGAGCAGACTTTCTTATCACAGTGCCTCCAATGTGATACTTTATTAGCATCCTCGGCGGTAATCCCGACAAAACTGAGGGGGGAAAAAAGTGTCAGATCAAAAGGGGGAGCGCGAAAGCGGGCGGCTAAGCAGGTTGCTGGGATTCTAATGATCGCTTCCTTCTTTCTCCGCGTGTCACGCGCGACATCGCTAAGCCCGGCGCGGCGCGTAAGCCACACAAATAGCCATATTTGTTCACATTCATGTGACTCCTGCGTCGGAGCTGTATTTCCTTGAGTGCGCCACAATGGAGAGTTGCTTTTAATAGGGATCAACTGGGGGAAAAAACAACTGCAAGGGACTTTTCTCTCCCTCTCCCTCGCTCTCTCTCATGCGCTCCCCTCTCTCACTTCTCTCTAAACCTTTTACACTGCAGTTGAACAAGCCTCTGGATAAAGACTTTATCCAAAAACCCCCTCTTTAAAGTTATTTCAAATTTCTCTGCAAGGCTTTCAGAAATCTGTTTGTTTGAGGGCAGAATTAGATGTGACCGGCGTTTTATTGTGACATAAAACCATATTTCTTCCCTGGAAGATTAAAAAATAAAATCGGTTAATAAGAAAAGCTGTCAGCAACAGAAAATGGCTGACATAATCCGTTTATCCTCCGAGCAATAAAGATATTGGTCCTTGGGAGTCTATCCTCTCTCTCATGTTATTTCGCCCAAAACATTATCTTCCCAGCATTCTGATGGATTAAGAAGTCATATGGGAGATAGCAGGGAAATGACAGATACAAAAAAAATAATATCCTTTCATTTCCCCTCCTCCCCACACTCTCTCTCTCCTTTTCTCTCTCTCCTTTTCTCTCTCCCGCCCCTCCTTCCCCTTCCTCCTTCTCTCTTTCTTTCTGGATCCCCTTGGAAAAGTGGCCGATCTCTTTATTCCCAGAATCCCAGCGCTCTATGAGGATCCCGAAAGGTTAACCCAGGTGTGGTGGAGAGGAGACACACGCAACTTCTCCATGCAGCACGTTTGCTGTTGACAGCACTTTGGGGCTCTTTTTTGTATTTTAGGTGCCAGTTGGGGTGCCTCAAAATAGGGCTTTTCTACCAGCTCATATAGCTGGCCACCAGACCTGGATATCTCCTGCCTTCTGAGGAATGGGAGCCCCAGCCCTTCTGTTCCTTTTGTCTGGCCACTTTCTAAAGGAAGACAAAGCCAGGGGTGACATCTACCACATTTTTAGCGTGGAGGCTACTGGGACTGGTTCCTTTTTTGGAGGACAATGTCTACAGGTGGAAGAAACCTCCATCATGGTCTGGAAATTCCCAGTCCTCTCTGTGATGGCACTTGGGAGGCTCTGGTGGCTTCCCCAGACTCGCTTGTCAAGAGGCAGCTCACACAAAGACCAAGGACTCCCTGAAGGCAGCCCCGGGAGCTTATCCTACACCAGCTGTGTGCAGGTCTGGTTCGTTATTCCCTCTCCATTTCCTGCTCTAAGCGGATGCTCTGCGATATGGCCAATGGGCTGTGAATTTCATTGAGCTTAGTTTTTTCAAGACATGAAGAAATGTGGGTGATACTGCCTGGCCACTCGAAGGAGGGATGGTCCTGCAGAGACGGGTGGGAAGGTGGATTCTGCTACATCCAGAGGTTCAGGGCCAGAACCAACTGCCTATCTGGAGACTGTTGAGGTTCCTAGTGACAAAACGTGATGCAAAGCTGAGGTCACAGGGCTTTGGGGGACACTGCTTTGATGCTAGCACTTCCCAGAACTACGTATCTGGTGACTTTCTGCCCTACATGAGTAGACTCCGAATTTTGCCCTCTGTCAGGCTCTAAGAAGACATTTCTGGCCACCTGCTCATGCCCTGCTGTTGTTCTGCCAGGCTGGGCGGCTCTCCAGGGCCAAAGAAAATTTTCCAAAATGATTCTAGAGGGCAGGGATTAGGGCTGGGAGGGACACGGGATGCCACCTAATCCAGTGCCACTGCCGAGGACAGGATTGATGAGGTCTAGAGCATCCCAATAATCAAGACTACCCAGCCTCCTCAGGCAATTTATTCCAGAGCTTCTTTCTCCATAGTCCAAGAACACCTTTCTTTCCTGAACATCTAAATTAAATCTCCCATGCTGAAATGTAGAGGTGTTACTTCTCTCCCTTTCTCCAGCAGACACAAACAGCAATTTATTGTCTTTCTCTTTTCAGCAGCCTTTTAGCTAGTACAGGACTATTGGGAGAGGAAAGGAGCGGGAGGAGTGATCTCTTTTCCCTGTCCCACTCATTTCTTCCAGATAAACCAGCCATAGTTCTTTCAACTTCTCCTCCAGCACGATGTTTTGGAGACCTACGGCGTCTTTGCTTCCTGTCCTGCATTGAGCATGGGAGTACCAGAGCTTAATGTTATATTTGCAGAGGACTCCTCTGGTCTTCTCTTCACCCACCTTTCTCCCTTGGTTCTCCTTGGTTCAGGATCCTCTCTCCATCACAGTGACTGGAATGTGCTGCCAGTTGAGTTTTGTCCAAACAAGTCGAAATACATGAAGATGGAAATATTAAAAAGCAAAAAACCCTATCCTCTTTTACAGCTTACATGGAAATTTCTTCTAACTCTTTATATCTTGTTCCTGTTTTCGGTGAGCTCCTTCTCTTCCTTCTTTTGTAGACCAAATTGTAAAATGAAAAATACCTATTTCGCTCACGATAAAAAGTAGATTTTTTGGACCTTTTATTTTAGCAAAAAAGGAACTTATAAACAACTGTAATGTTCACTAAGGTTGAAAAAGGGCAGCGTGGAGCTAGGGGCACAGTTCTCCCTGAACACTCTGTGCCTGAGGAACAAAGCAACTCAGTTTCCTTTGGTCACACTCTTTTCCAATGGCCAAAGGACCTATGAAGTACAAAAAAAAAATCGACCAGGCAGGAGACAGTTTTGCCAGGCTGAGAATTATTTCAAGATAACATTTTAACCCTGTTGTTATTGGACTGTAGTACAAGCTAAATAAAATTTACTTAAAATAAAAAGAAACTGAAATGGCTTGGGAGGGGGCACATTTTTTTTTTTTAAAAAAAAAAGACTGAAATATTTTTCTAAACTGGACTTTTCTGCCAAAGTTTTGATTTCTGAAATATTCTCACAAAAAGTATATAACATAAAAGTATTTTTATCAACCACTAATCATTCTTCAAAGACCTCTAATGCCTTTTCTTTCATTTAATGAATGCAAACATTTCCATCATGTTTTTCCTGAAGCTAAAAGAGAGCCTGCATGTTCATTTCTGAATATTTGAAAGATCACCCACATCCTGGAGATGTTGGTAGCAGGGTAAAAGTGCCCAGAAAAGCACCAGAAAAATTCAGCATGCCACCTCTTATGCCACTGCAAGAGTCAGGCTCTTGGACACGTATCTGCGGCTCAGGGATGTCGCCGACAGGAGCAGATGACTCAAAAATCCTTCAAAACTTGCTAAATAAGTGGTTCACCCTTTCAGCATGGGCCAACATCATAAAGACCCATCCATGCAGTTGTAACTCTTACCTACATCCAACAGTTTTTGCTCCAAGAATTCCCATGCTCCAGTTGAGTTTGGAAGCAGGTAAAATCCACAGTTTATATATGGGGTTTGTACATGAATAATAATAATAATAATAAAAGACTCAGGGTGAATACGCACCATTGACTTTTCCAGGCTAATGCCTCAAAAATTACTTTGTCGCATGACCCCAAAATCTGGCCACAAACCCTAACCTGGGCTGTCAAAACACATCAAAAATATCAGTATATTTCCAGTAAAAAAGACTCTTTTGCAGAGGAGAGCTTTAAGCTGAAACTGATGTCCAACCTTAGCTCCATCCACCACTTCTATGTCTGTCCAGACATGAGCAGAGGTTGAAAAAACATTGTTATTCCCACAGTAGTTCCCCAGCGGGATAAAAATAGCCCACAGATCCTTCTCAGAAGCTGGCAGACAATTCCAGGGCTTGCCAGGAGTGAAGAATCACCAGGTGGAAATATATAAGTCTGTGGAAAAGCTAGAACAGCCGAGTCATCTGCCTATCAGCACCAATTCAGGTAGCTCTCTAGGGAGGAGGTTGCACTGATTACCAAATAAACAGAGGCCATTGACTGCAGGGATGGAGGGAGTTGAGTATATTTGCTTCCAACTGAGCAAATTTGTCAACAGTCTGTTAGACACATGATTACCATGGAATTACATGTATTACATTGCGTATTTATTCTTATTTTTATTTAAAATATAGATATTCTCTAGGGCTGCATTCAGATGAAAAGAAAGGATTAAATGCAAGGAACAAAACTGGGATTCAGTAGCAGCTGAACATAGAAATAACAAACAAAATGCAAGGAAGTGGAGGATATAGTTTAAAAACATGAAAAGGGTCAAGATTTAAAGAAGAGAGGGGAGATGAAAAATCAGACCTGGCCATGTGGCTACTTCTGAGGTCCTAGGATGAGATGAGATGATGCTCCAGCACGTTGTATCTTTTCCACCAGACCTCACATCCCACTGAACTGGGTCCCTGCTCTGCAAGTCCTGAGAGCCTCGGGTTTGCCTGTGTGTGTACATTTAGATGTATTCTCTCCATGATTTATAGGGTTTTTAAAACTTTGAAAGGGCTTTACATTTAGCCAGTCTCACTTTGGGCTGATAGCCCAGGGACTTGCAGGATTACAGGGTATCTTCTCCCCCTAGGTTTTTGTCACGCGTGACCTGGCCTTTCTTGAGCCTCCCCTTTGGTAGCCTGAGTGGACTGAGCTGGTTTTGATTCCCGTTTCAAGAAGTGTTCTCTGCCAGCTGGTCTTTGCTAGTTCATATGGAGAAAAAAAATGGAAGGGAGGCTACTTCTCTTCTGCCTTGAAGTATCAGGCACATTTCCCCATTAGTAAAAGGATGGTAAATCTACCCTTTTCTATCAACTGTCAAGCCGTGATTGGAATTGGTGACATATTTGAGAGCTTTGGCACAACCAGTGAAGCCAACTCGTGACTTAGGCTTAGTGCCAGGCTGCTCCTCTGTGACTCTGTTGCTGAGGTCTTGGTGTCTCCCAAGTTCTAGGCAGTGAACAAGACCACAAGTATTTTTGTTTTCCCCTAAGGGACTCCTCAGGATGCTGTTAGGTGTCATAGTGACTGGATCCCAAGCTCATCCTTCCCTAAGGTGCCAAACAATCCAGAGAGCCTCAAAGCGATGCTGACCTTCAGCATTTCCACCCATGCCAATGGCTAATAATTAGGTGGCTAATACAACCACCGCTCCGTTGGCACAGGCACAGCGACCGTGAGGAGGATGGAGAGGAGGCGGCACAGCGCAGCCTACACGCACACACTTACACACGCTCACAGGGATAAAAAAGGATAACTGGATCCATGAAAATAAGCCAAGCGCTGCCATCGTCGGTCTAAATGCAGATAAGTATTGTACTGAAAACAAAGATTACTTGTACTTTGTAGATAGAGACGTGTTTTGTTACAGGATGCTTTGTATGGAATTGGGTCACAGCAGAATATGAGCCAACTCCCCCTGCCGCCCGCCTCCTCCCAGCCTCCCTCTCCGCCTGCCTATCCTTTGAATCTGGAGCCAAATCTCAAGGGGAACGGAGTAGAAATTGCTACAGTTTTGCCGTTTTCCCTTGGCTGGGATTTGCTTTTCATTTATGGGGCAATACTCATGCCTCTCTGCCATTCATCTATTAATTAATGTCATTGATTATTAGCAGCTCTCTCTCAGCCTTGTGTTTTCAAACCTCTGGAGGGAAGGGGGGCGGTAGGAGGTATCCAAAGGATACATCCAAAGGATGCCCAATGCAGATGACAGGGGAAGCATCGAAGCTTTGTCATCTCTTCCTATTCTGTCCCTCCTGTTGCCACAAATTTGTTACTGCATGTCCTCTAGCCTGGTTCATCCTGCGTGCCCATCACTTGACTTGACCTCCTTTCCCTCTCCCGCATAGGCAAAGCACCTGTTGTCCTTTCAGTATTGTTTTGTTCAGAGACCCCAAAATATGTGTACCCAATATGTGTATGTATACCCACATATTGGGTACATATATTTTTGGGTATTACAAAATGATCTGCCCTTCGGGGTTACTGCAGATGGCAAGTCCACCTTTTGGTCACTGTTCCCTGAACAATTTAACTTTATCCTTCCAACTGTGGCAATTAACCAGAGTTAACACCCCTGATCTTGGCCAAAGAACATCTTTCTACATCCTGAGTTTCTTCACATTTCACTCAAGATATGACAGTTGTCAACAGAAACCAATGATCCAAAAAAAAACCCGCCGATCTAGCTGCAAACCCCATGTGGTCCACACATCACAGTCTTCCATGGTTCCAGAAGCTGGCCCTTCTTCAGAGGGAATACGGCCATGAAAATTAAAGCACAAAGCACAGTGTTCAAATTCTGACCATATTCACATGCACATTGTTTTACTGATAACGTTTCCACTGTCTGGGAAAGGTTCTCTTCCTTCCAGCTCTCTGACAAAATGCTGCTTTGGGACCACTTCTCAAAAAACCAAGCACAGGTAGCACTGTGCCCACAGATGTCCCTCCCACAGCTGGAGAGCAATGGATGGATTTTTCTCCAGCTATGAAAGCTAAAAATATCCTTTTATTTCCTTCTCTCTCTGTTTTTCTCTTTTTCAACACAGTCTCTCACAGCCATCTGTGGGGCTCTGAGAAATGGATCAAACCAGGACCCAGTTCTGAGGCACTTGACCTCTGAGACAAGCACCTGAAGGTGGCGGCCCTCCAAACAGCACCTCCAGGAGACATGAAACATCTCAATTCTACAGAGCACAGGGAGGTGTTTTGACTTAATAGGTCTTAAATGGACCTTGGATGGGCATCACTGCCCAGTCTGTGCCTGCTGGCAGTTGGTCGCTCGGCTTATTCCACCTAAAACAAGTCAGTGACATCTGCCAACATCGTGAAAATGGCAAAACTGAATCTGTATCTGTGGTGGGTTTCACATTGGCCTCAAGCACCTCTGCACAACTTTTCCAGCAGAGATAGGTCACTTTGGTGGGACACCTCCAACAGCCACCGCTGTAGTCCAAGCTGATAAGACCATGAGTTACAAGACTTCAAATCTGCCACCTGAAATGATATTTAAGACATTTCATAATTTCATAATGACATTTCATGTCTCCAGAATGACCAAGTAGCAAAGATATATTTTCCTAAACTCCAAGCATGGGGAATTTAAAGAGGATTCAAGATGTTTTTCTCCTGTAAAAGCAGGGTTTTGCAATGCTGAGTCAGGGCTTGTTTTTCCCTGCACATCGCACTTCATCCCGGGCCTGATCCAGCGACCATTAGAGCTGATGAATCCAGCATAGAGAAAAGACGTCCTGACGTGGTACAGCATAAAGTTTTTATTGGTGCCGGTGTGGAATGAGGTGCATAACTCACCGGTGCGGGTGCCACTTGTGAGTAATGCGCCCATTCCCCGCTCCCGCGGATAAAACCTTTATGGCCTACCATGGTGCCAGGCATTGCATCTAATATATGCACCGCCGTAATGACGAGCACTGAAAACCTGCTTTTTTTTAACCTCTTTTCTCCCCACTCCTTCTGCTTCCCACCCTTCAGTGCCCCCGGCGCCTGCCTCGTGGTGCTTCACTTCTGCGTTGTCAGTGCGCGGGGAAGCCGCTCTATCGATATTCCGGACAAGGTTTTGATTTGGGGGGGGAAAGAAGAAGGGAAAAAAAAAAAAACACAGCGAGCGGCATAATTTAAAAATCAAAGAAATTCATTTCAGTAGTAAAAGGTTAACAGCCTTTAGGAGGAACACTTTTTAATCACCCACGTCTAGACTCTATCACTCGAATCACCGGCAGCAGGAGTGAAATATGGCTAAGCCCCCGTCACCAAACAGCACCTAAAGACTGTTGTATTTAATCATGTCTGTGCACTAGTTATGGATTTTCATTATGATTCCCGATGCTGTTGCGCTGTGTAAAATATTAATATCCATAGTAATGATGCATGAAGCTTGGAGTGTAATTTCTTCACTCTCCTTGTCTGATATTAAATTGTTACCACTTTATCATTTGTGTAGAACTGCACGTTTCAATTAATCTTTCCGTATCAGCAGCCCTGATTAATATAGATCATGATTCATAAGCTTATCGTCACTATAGTTTTAACAGATCATTTATAAAGATCTTAAATTTCAGGGCTTGGGAGGCACAGCCACTCTGTCCGAGGCTTTTCTCACTTCCTGTTCCAGCAGATTTCTCCATTCAAACAACTAATTCCGGGAAAGAAAATTAGCCAGATAAAAATGCATGTTTTTTTTTTTATTGTATTCAGAGCTCTGCATCAGCCATGCCCCTGTTTGCTTCTTTGGAAGGAAGGTGCATGCGGGCAGGACCTCCCCAGCCTTGGTCTTCCTCACTACGCTTGCCTGGTTCATTCCCACTGCCCTTGAGAAGGGCATGGGAATTCCTTGGGCTCTCCCACAGGTTTTGCAGCTCCTCAGCTATCGCTGTCCCCATTTGATGGGCTTTTCTAGTGCTACCAATTTGTGCTAGTTGCTGGCTGCAAGCGTGCCGATACAACCAGGTTTCCTCCAGCGAGACTTCCTTCCGCAGAGACCATTCCCAAAGCCTCCATCCACATGGGATAGCCCAGTTGCACGGGAAGCTCATGCAGAAATCCAACGTGACTTTCCCAAGGCAACCTCCTCCAAGCTGGGATGTCAGTGCAACCACCGTGAGCTGGCAGCGATCACACCTCGGCTTCACAGAACCATCCTTGCGGCCGAGGCGCGACACAGACCCTGCAGCGCGTGGCACAGATGCTCGCTGCAGAAATTAATGGCTAAAAGCAGCAACCCACGCGCAGCTGGGGATGAATAGGCAGCATCTAGCATGCGGGAGTGTCAGGCTCTTTCGGGACACTGTTATAATCGTGGTAATGAAGAACAGCAACCAATTAGTCATTTTTTAGTGGATAGAGATGGAAAAGAAGCATTAGATAGTTTAAAACATCCATCAACGGTCCCTGTCGAGGCTTCTGTATATTCTCCAGGGCTTTGTCAAGTGGTCTTAAGTGTCTCAAATAATAGAGAGACTCAGGAGACTATTTAAAATCCTAATAGGAGATATTTTTTCCTTACTTACATATTTTCCTTCCTGACAGAGCCCCAGAATTCCTAATTAGAGCCCTCAGCTCCAATTTGCAGAGGAGTCGGGGTTAGAGCAGCTCTGGGAATCCCGTCGGGAACCGCAGGGAGCAGGTGGGAGGCAGGAAGGTCCCGGGGGCACCCAAGCAGATCCGTGGGGTTTTCTCCCTCACCTTGAGCTCCACGTTGCTGAGCCCATGGAGAAGGAGCAGAGCAGCCCCCCTTCCTCGTCTGTCCCTGGGAATCCTGCCTGCGGCAGAGAACGCCAACAGCCTCCTCTCCCTCTGGACCTGTGCCCAAATTGGCAGGATTTTGGAAGCACCGTGAGGTTTTATTAACCTCCTGCACTCCCTAACTAACCAGGAGGAAGGGGGGAAAAAAAAAGAAGACAAAAAAAACTGTGAAGTATGCAGCCATATCTGAGATCTATACAGCAAGACAGATCTAGTGAGAGCAGTCTTTAGGGCATATATACATTACCAGCCTACAGTGAAATATAGCCTGGAATTTGTCTCCAAAGATGAGATAATGTGGCCACGTTAACAGCTGCAACTGTCACTTTCGAGTGAAGTAGTGTGTATTGTGTTGAGTACATTTGCAGGGCAATTTTCCAGTCGGAATAAAAGGCTTTCTGGGGTGAATTTTGCTTGGTTTTTATCCATCTATCTAAGGTTATTTTTATATATATATTATACAAATATTGACTGGTGCTGAGGTAAAATATTGCACTAGGACAGAGAATAGTTCCCAAGTCTCTCTACATATATTTTGGCCTCAACTACAGCCTCGGGGCAGTATATGCCTTTTTTCCCTCAGGGTATGAGATTTTACTTCTCTTGCTTCTCAGCTGTTTTATTATCCCTTTGTACATTTGTGAAGAATAAAAAGAGAGGGTAGTGCTGGAGCTAGAGGCTCCTGCACCAAGTAACAACCTGCAGAAGAGTTTTGCCTGAAACGTGAACTCACACTGCTCCGAACTGTTTTAAAAGTGCTGCCTAAAATATAGATAAATATAATTCCTTGCAGGTTGTCCTCTTAAAAAAAATAATGCAACATAAAAAATTGTCACAATTACTCCACACAGCAGATCCAACAGAGATTGCCAGGCTCTCTGAAATACCTTTTAGGTAGTTTACCCTGGGCGATTTGTGTGAGAAAGCCATTCCGGTTGAAGACATCACAGAGGTTTGGCTGTAGCAATGGAAATTCCTGATACTTTTCCCCATTTTCATGCCCTCCAACTTCTTTAGGTTCGTATGAGAAGGAAGTGTGTCTCCAAAGCTGATGTACGAACCTCTTCAGATGCCCAAGGAGAAAGACTTGCAAATTAGCCTCCTAAAGCTTGGGTACCTCTCTGTGGACTTGCTCTGAACTAGCTAAAAATACTATTAATAAAGAGCATGGGGACAAGAGTGAAGACTGGTGTGCAAGGAGGTGATTTATCTCTGTGTTGGGCATTAGTGCAGAACATCTGTCTGGTGCTGGGCTCCGGGTTTCACAGAGCCTTCACAGCTCTTAGTTTGGTCCATGTCTTCCACATGAACCTCTACAAGACTCTCCATGCTGTTCTCAAGCTTTCTGTGGCGTTGGAGAGGACAAAGAAGAGCTCCCAGCTCAGGACCCCACCTGCTAAGCACTGAAAGCCTCTTTTAATGCTCTGCATCTCCCCCAGGAAGAGTTACAGCCACCCAAAGCTCCCCTGGGCTCACAGCAAGCCCACAGTGGTCCTGGGTATGGAGCAGTCAGAGACTATCCAAATAGGAAACAAATCACCGGCAGCTCCTATAGCCACACGCAGAAATTAGAGAGACTCACTATAAGGTCACAATAAATCAGTCCGCTGACAAGGAGATCTACCCTTTGTCCAGGGTGGAAGATTTATCGGTGACCCCAGGCAGGGGCATTTCTTCCTTGATTTGTTAAATGCTGAGCAGAAAATGGAGCTATAGCAAGAGCCTGATGAGGACCTGATTGCAAATACTTGTGCTCCACCCCAAGCCCACTCCTTACCCCACTTCACACATACATGAACTAGTTCTCCGGATGCTCTATGGTGTTCCAAGAGAGCCTCTATTTTTCAGTCTGCAATGAACTGGATTTTGCAGAACTCCATTATGTGCTTTGTTTTCTTGATTACATTTTAATCAGAGGGTTCCCTGTCTGGAGAAGCACCTGTGTGCTGCCAGAAGAACGGAATTGGTGGTCAGGAGAGGGAAACATGGCACTTCCCAAGAGCTCTGGGAAGAAGGGAGCGTGAGCAGAAGTGCAGCCAGAATCACCCTGGGTTGAATCTGAGAAGAAAAGTCTTTCTAGTGCAGGTTAAAATGCAGGAGAAAGTCCCAGCAGTGACCCAAAGGGAATGAGATTTCACAGAAACACAAAGCACCAGAGTGAAGGACTGCATTGCCAAGACTGCTTTTTTGGTGCATAGTTGGATGAATAAAGGAGGTTGGCTGTGGTCTGCAATTAGGAGAGAGAAAAACTGCAAGAACATTGACATAGGGTGAATTTTGCCTGGGTGAGTGCTGCCAAGTGCTGTCCAAATGCTGGTCTGACTTATCTGACCATGAGGTCTTGGCTGTCTTCTCTACCACCTCCATACTGATAGAGAAAGGAGCTCCAGCAGGACACGTGGACCATGCATATAGTTACGGTATGTCTTCCTCCTCCATAGCCATAACCTGTGGAGTTTCAGGAACCACCTGTAAGGCGATTTTTGACGTGACTTATAACAGCAGCGGACTAAAGTAAAGCCATGCTGCCGTCCCACCTCCACCGGAAAAAACAGCACAGACATTGAACACAGCAGTGGGCAATAGAAGGTAAAAATCAAATGATTCATTTTGGCATTGTGTTACAAGGCTTGAACTCATTCATCAAAGCTCTTAGTTTTCCGGTTCTACATGTTTCACTACTAAATTATTCCTTAACTGACTATTGTCATGATTTGGGGAACTTTTGACGTATAATAATTGCAAACACACCCATAAATCTCACAGTAAAACCTTACTATGAGAAGCCTGCATAATCATAAACAGTAAATATTTTGTTATGGCAGTGGTTCATATGGGAGAAATTAGCATTTTGCTTTGGTTTGGCCCAAATGTGTTTGATTTCCTTGGAGGTTGTTGGGGATTTTTTTTTTGATTCAGTCTCCTGTAATATAAATAATAATGTAGCCAGATGCTTAGTACATAAACACATGGCTGATGAGCAAAGGGCTGAGAAGGATAATGTTCATCATCTTGAAAATACTGGGAAACAAAGTTACCATTTTCAAACTGCATAAAATGCTTGTTATCATCCTGGCAGGATCACAACCTGCCCATGGCCAAAGGAATGGCATGGAGTGACCAGGATAAATCATTTGGGAGTTTATCATGCAATTCTGCATTTTTCATATGTGCATTTAAAAAAGATGTTCCCAGAAGAGGACTGGAATGTGTTTGCCTGTCTATACCTGACTGTCCTTACTCTTCTTTCCAAAGCAGAAAACCAGCAATGGCCCAAAATCAGTGCAAGGGAGGACAGAATTGGACCCCACATGGTGCTTTCTCTCCTTCGACTCCTCCATCTGGGTTTGTTGGGAAGGAGATTCAGCACTTCCTAAATGGGACCAAAAGTGACTCTGCTGAGTATCCAAAGAGAAGACCCTGGAAAGCAAAGAGGTTCCTCCTGAAAATGAATCACTTCTTTCATTCAAGAAAAAACTGTTTTCTATGTTCATGGGAACCATATCTGAGTAACAATTTTACTCGGAGTTAAGAATCAGAACTGGTCACATAACAAAACATGGTATGCTAAATATTTATCCCTTCTGTGTGTAAATTTAGGAGGTTCAGAGTTATCACGTTATGGGTTAATGCCTATTGTCACATTTTCCTAAGGATCCTCCTAGATTCCACTGAATTACAACTCTGATAGCACTGCATGACCAATAGCTCACTTGTGGAAAAGTCTATAGCTATGTATGAGAAAATTCCCAGCATCCTTTTCTCCGGAAAAATCTGCATATAATTTCACATTTTTGTTCCATTAGTGCCACCTATTGGTAAGTGCACATGCCAAGCCACAAAATAGCCACAGGGACATGGGACACTCAACAAAGATGGTGGTCATGATGGCATCATCTGGGACCATTACAACAGCAAACTCTTTTGCCCCATCAGGGCCTTCAGCTCCATTGACCAATTTCCACCAAGCCAAGACACAACCCTGTAACTACGCAGCTTGCTTCTGTTTAATAGGGAGCCCTGTTGATGACTTCTGCTTAGTTTGACCACCACTTTTTCTTCTGGGGTTGTGGTCACACCACCTGGAAGATCTAACTACCTGTGCCATAAAGACAGCCGAATATGGAGGCTGAGATGTGATTGTCATGGCAGTCTCTCCATTTCTGAACACATTAGACTTTCAGAAATCTCTTGTTTTCATACTTGGTCTGGCACAGAATGTTTTGGCCATCCAAGCAGCCTCATGTGCTAGAAGGAACACAGCAGGGTCCTGGTCACGACAAACTGATCTCCAAGAGAAGCAATTGAGCACTGAACACATGGAAAAACCTCTCCTTGCAAAAGAGATGGACTTGTGCAGAAGAATGCTCTCTGGGGGCATTGACCTGCCTTGGGTGCCCTGCTCGTACTGCTCACGCAGTTCAGAGTCCTGAGTACCGATCCTCAGGGCAGATCTCAGGTACAAGAGGGGTGCAGGTTTGGGCAACACAAATCGCCAAGCTCTGAATGAAGCATGGGAAAGTTCAGTAGGCCAAAATGTTCTCCATCCTCGGTATCCATGTGTAGGGCCAGCACCCAGAAGGAGTTAACTAATATCACCTCCAGGAAATTATAAAAATCCTGTTCTATGCAAGTTAATTTGCTTTCCAAGTTGACAGCTGCTGCTTTCTCTATTGTCCCACAGTTCAAACAAAGCACCTGATTCCCCAGCTGTGATCTTCTTGCCAGGGATGTCACCCAGGTTTGTGGGGTGTTAGTGACAGGAGAAAGAGTGCAGAGGGTGAGGAGAGGTTATGGTCAAGGTTACCCCAGAGAAGCCTCCAAAGTCCTGCACCTGGGGATCCTCTCTTACGGGCTCACCAGCATGGAGCAGATGGCAATAAGCCCTGGTGTCAAGACATGGCTCTCCAAGCCACACCAGGCCATGGATATGGCCCATGCCAATGGGTAAATTAGGGCGATTCTTGTCATGAAGGCACTTTCTCCAGGCTGTCATGCTAGGGATGATGTAAAGAGATGATTTTCCACAGCATTTTCAGTTAAGGCTGGAACCAACCCAGAGCAGCGCTGTTGAGCTGTCCTCACACCTCCATGTTATCCTGCCCAGTCTTTCCCAGAGCTCCCCTTCTCTGATCCCAGCACAGCCCTTCCTGTCCCTTACACTTTCATTTCTGTTTCTTTACATCTTTATTAAACTGTATAGCTACTTTGATAGGAAAATTGAAAAGAAAAAGATATGAGGAACAACAAAAAAAAGCCATAATTATGAAGATTCAATTTAATTTTAAAGGTTGTGGAAAGAGGAAAAAAAAAGAAGCAGGAGAAGAAGAAACCAAATTAATTTAGCAGGAAAGCATTGCATGAAATATTGTTGGAGTTTAATAACCATGCAAAGACAGATGATATGTGTGGAAAAATTAGTTGTAGGACCTCATAATAGTCTATTAATATTTTCTACAGGCGCAGAAACCCTTTGCTGAACGATTGTAACAAAGTAATCTTTTTTTTTTTTAAGACATTAAAAATATCTTCAAAAGGAGAAGACGGCAGCAATGAACATACTGTACAGAGTGGAGACCCCAGTGAGGCACGTCAGATCCCGGACTAGATTCTGCGCTGGCTGGTTACTCTCTTTCTGCTTTGCCGTGATCGAGAGAGAGGGTCTCACACCAAGGGACAGGGGACAAGGCAGCTTGGTAGAAGAAGTGGCTCCTTCCTCTTCCAGAAATCCCCATACTCCCTTCCAAAGAAAGACCTGCTGCTCAACCGTGTCTCGATCATTCTTTCAGAGGAGGGTGCTCAACATTTCTCATGTGTTTCTCTTTCAAAGGATTTTCTTCAGCAACGCCAAAGGTTGGCATTGGCCCTGGGCACAAAATGTAAGAGGCCAAGGGCAGAGTTTATCAGTGGATCTGATGAAGAAGGCCACAGAAGGTCCCTTGACAAGAGGACACGGCCCTCTCTGGCTTCCCCAGCCTCTTCAAAGAGCTGTGCTCCCTCCTTGACCCTGACATTGGGTCTGCTGGACACAGAGGACGTGAAATCAATGAGCAAGACCCAGTTTTCTCCTGATGGCCAGTGCCTTGGGTGCCTTACAGGAATAAAGGGAGCAATGTGAACTTTAATGTGAACTCCAGGACTCCAAAAGTCATAGCGAAGCTGTTGCTCCGCCTGGAACCACCTTGGATTTGGGTAGCAAGTCCAGGATGGTGCCAGAGCAGGGCAAGACCAAGGCAGCAGGGCAGGCTGGGGACTGCACGGCCTCATCATCCCATGCCAAGAGGTTGTCTGGTTGCCTCTTGTCACACAGGGATGAAGCACAAAGCACCAGGAGGGGACACCAAGCAGCACTGAAATGCTGAGGCGGCTGTAAGGAGCCCGCGTTTTCCAAAGAGAGGGCAAGGGGAAAGGGTGACCCCATGGAAAGCTCATCCCCGTCTGCAGCATCATATTAGCAGTCCCTAGAGATGCATTCACAACATTAGTCCTCAGGGCTTGATGTGCTGATGAAAGGTCAGTAAAAAATTGGAGGCTGAGATAAAGAGGAGCAAACATATGATAGCACAAGGGTGTGCACAGTTTTGTTTGGAGGTAGAGGTAAAACCCTGCCCTTGAACCACCAGGGATCCCTCCAAAATCAGCACTAACCATCAGCTCAAGCCACGACTGCGCCAAGACAAAGGACGGTCACGGGAGCAAGGGCAGAGGGAGCCCCGTCTGCAGACGCTTTGACTTCGTCTCTCCTAAGGATGTATTTCCTTGGTTCTAAATGGGATTTGCTTTAGCTCCAGACAAAAACCGTCCGGATCCTGCAAACTCAACTAGGTCACTCCTGCAAGGGAAAAAAAAAAAAAAATGAAATAAATGAAGTGAAATGAAATGAATAAAAAATAAAATAAAATAAATCCAGGACAAACCAAACTGCAATTCCTCATTCGGCTTCCCCTTTCTCCTATTTTAATCTGTATAGTACCATCCAGTTCCATCCTCCCCCTTCCCCCTTTTTTTTAAATACAGTCTAATCCTGAGTGTGAACTGATGTAGTTTGTGTGTTAGGGGGGAAAAAAATCTCTCTCTCTTTCTGCCTTTTTTTTCCCTTCTTCTTTCCTTGGCCCAGTTCATTATTTTTCTTTCTTGTCACTCAGTGTGATAGGTTGAACAGAAGTGCACAGATGAGCACTGAAAACGGTGTCACAAGGCCTTAATCTAGTCTTTAATGCCTGACTTCAGAGATGTCATTTATCTTCTAACTGCAGCAGGCTTCCACCAACTTTATCTCTAATAATATATTGATGGATTAAAAGGGTCGGGCAGGAGACCGGGCTGGAAAAATTGCTTATTGACATCAAAATACAGTGCCCTCAACCTGATAAACATGGAGGGGCTCGTGTATCTCCCAGAATAGTTGGCGTTGCTATAATTTTTTTTTCCAGCGTGTTTCTCCTAGGTTCACCGGGTGGTCCAGCAAAATAAACAAACGGAACAAATAAATAGGAAATATAGTTGCTGCATCGACATGAGCAAGTGGCAGCCTGGTTATTGCAGTAATAGTTTTTTAATGGCAGCGCCACGCGCTGTTATTTAGCAGTGGCCACGAGCCGCATTTCGGAGCAATGGGAAAGGGAAGGGCTGCATTGTTTCAGCAGGGATGAGGGTATTCGGAAGCGCACGACAAGGGGTTGCAACCTCCTAATAGCATTTCAGAAGGCTGCTTTTCTCCCCAGTGGTGCAAAGGCAGGGAGCCGTCTAGCGATCTGTACGGCTGGAATGCAGCCCTTGCTGCAGAGCCCATGTCCACAGAGCAAGGAGAAATAAACGGAGGGGTAGAATCGGCTGCCACACGGGAGCTCCAGCAGAAGTGCCACCCGTGACCCTGCTGCAAGCCTGGCAGAGAGGGGCCCGATGGGGAAACTCAATATTTTTTTCTGATCTAACACAGCCTTTTGCCTGCCCCAGATGCAGCCAGAGGAAATGTCCCCTTGGCTCCTCAGCTATGCAGGCATTGGAATTGCCACCCATGCCTCTACCACCATCCCCAGGGTGGGAAAACCTGACACTAAATGCCTGATTTACCTGTTTTTTTGTTGTTGTTATTTATTTGTTTTTCTGATCTCAGCAGCTCTCAGAGCACAGGTAGCTTGGAGGACACTCCTGCAAGGTCCTTCAAAACAATAATCTGGGCTTTGACCCATCTCTTCCCAAAGCTCTGGATCCCATGTCCTCACCAAAGGCAGCAGAAAGGTGCTGAGCATAAAGTTCGGGAAGAAAAAATATGTTTATTCCAAAATGTCAAGAAAGCCTTGACACTCTCTGAGCAAGATGCTGTGTTTGGGTTGGGTTGGTTCTCCTGGACATTTCCAGCCTGGATTGCAGCAGTCCTGCGCCTTGACGCATCTCCTCGCAGACATGGACCACTCAGCTCACCAGCATCTCCAGCCACCCTGCAGCCACACGTGCCTCTGAACCACTCTTCTGGGAAGCCCACAAGCAGCTGTGGGATCCGAGGCAGATGCAGAGATAAACTTTGCCACTGGAGAAAGCATTTCATTTCATTTTTCCTGGAAAGAAATTCCATGAAAATTGATCTTCCCACAGAAAATTTTGATTTTTGGTAAGACACGTTTTTGTGATCAGGAGTTGCCTCAACTCAGAAATATCTGAGCAGCTGCAGCTACAAAGAGAGTCACAGCTAATTCCCTTATGCACTGAGAGGGATTTGGTGTTAACACAAGTTTGACAGTCCTGGAGGAGGTGGTCAAGTTTGGGATTTCATCATTGCAAGAGCTCTTAATTATCAAGGGTTTGGGCTGCGTCGATCATGCCCCCCAAATTGAGCAAGGTGGCTTAGAGCTCAGTAGAGACCATGTTTCCCATTGAAGTGGTTCTGAGCCAAAAGAGATGGGTTGAAGCTTGAAAGAGATCACGTTGAGTGCAGAGATCTCAGGGATGTAGACCCTGCAAACAAAGATCAGGGACTGAGCCTATGTGCATGGACTCTGGAAAACCACTGCCAATAACCACCATTCCCATTTGGGAAACACGAGTATTTGAACCCTGAGGAACACAACCACCAGTAAAAATGAAGAAACATAAAGCTTGGGTAGGTTCTGATGAGCAACCCAGCAATAACTACAATAGCAAATGCTTGCCTGAGAGCAAATGCGGGAACATCACAATGTCTAATATTCCAGTTTATCTGAAATGCTGGGTTTATCAGTAGAATTTATGAGCTGAGATGCCACAGAGTTGCGGGAAGCCGCCTCTAGCTGACCACCCGGTTGGCAGAGCATCACGGACGCTTCCAGCACAACCAGGGCAGCTCAGCCGCCTCCTCCTGCCCCTGCCACTCGCTCCTGGCTGGATTTTATCCAAGCACCACTTTCCAGTTTCACTATGGCAAAGACTATCACAGCACATTCTCGCAATAGGTAATGAAAATGACAATCTGTGAGGATTGCTATATTTTGAATAAAAATTGAGTAAATTACTGTAGTTAAAAATAGCAGTTTAATACTCACTTTTCTGTTAAGACAGAAAGAGATTTTTTGCTAACTGTCATTCTTTGCACATTTCTCTTTTTTCAGGCTCTTTGGCAAGCAGAGAAATGCCCCAAAGAGAGGAGTTTGCTTCACCAGAAATGGCGTTCTCTGAAGCTTTCTGTAAAAAAAAAGATACTGCATATTCTCTGAGATATTTTACAAACCATATTTTTCTATTATTCCCTTTGCTTGCCTGATCACTTTTTGAATTTCCAACTAATCACACGTGATCCCTTTCCTAAAGGGTGGAGGAATCATTTCCCACCCCAAAGCTACACATTAAAGTTTTTGCAAGGCCAACAGACACCAAAATGTGCTGCAGATCAGACCTGAGCCACATCCTGCACTGAGATCCTGCCCTTTCCAAACAACCATCCTATAACTTGATAGCTCCATCTACAGCAGCAGCACATGGAAACGCAATGCTAGGGAAACACCGAGGATAATTCTTCATGGCCATTGCAAGAATAAGAAGCCCAAATCTAGTGGCAAGCTCACTGCCCACCTCCTAAGCCCATTTGTCATTTTTCCCCTCAAAGCTCATCAATTTTTCCCTGTTTTATGTCATCACATTTTCCTTGGGAAATGTTATCCCATTTCCTTCCCAATCTGGTGAACTCTCATTAAATGCCTGTTGCCAGGGCTGGCCATTTAAAAAAATCTCAGCCCCACACTTAGTCATCCTCACCATCTTCCTATTCCCCTCCAGAAGCAATTGCCAATGATATAATGAACAAATTCCCCAAAGGCACAAACACACACGCTTATTTGTTGTACTTCATCCTGAACCTTACAAGGTGCCTTCTCTCTCAGACTGCTTTTCCTCCAAAGAATCATATTGTCAAAACCCTCATTATTTTATAACTTTTATGCCTCTCTTCTCTTCTCACCTTGTTAAATACCGCTGGTGCCAAGGAGTTCAGTAGCTCTACCATTTTAGCAACACCATTGATTTTGTCTCCCTCTTCATTTATTAATGGAACTACTTTCTCTCTAGTATTCCCTTTTCCCTGATATAATTGTAAAAGCTCTTTTTATTCCCCTTAAGCCTTTCTGCTCTCTGAGCTGGCCTTATCTTTTCCCTGCAAGCCTTAACTGACTGTATATTCTTGTTTAGTTCTCTTCCCCTTCTCCATTTTCCACTATAGGTTCTTTCTTTGCACTCGTATCTTTCGACGGTGCTTTGTTATGCCACATAGGATGCTACTTGTCCTTCCATTTATTTCCGCGGGAATAGTAGCGTGTTCTACTCTATGGGGCCATTCTGGCTCTTCTGGCCTTTTCTCACCCCTCTGCAGTGAACACAACTCCTCAGCACACTGGGTTCACACTCGCGAAGCTTCAAATCCCATTCACATCCAGCACCTCTGGCCTTTCCTGGTGGCACGGACCATTCATGTCCTTGTTCTTGCTCCTCATTGCAGAACAACTCATCTTCACCTTGCCTTAGGATTACATGAGTTTGTCATGCTCCTTGCATAAGCAAAAGTTCCTTTTTCATATTCTTTGCATAGGTAAACATTCCATTTCCACTGCCGCTTGGGCATCTTCAGAGTTAACATCAACC
This sequence comes from Crypturellus soui, assembly GCA_032275445.1. NCBI lineage: Eukaryota > Metazoa > Chordata > Aves > Tinamiformes > Tinamidae > Crypturellus > Crypturellus soui. The sequence goes on along the minus strand of JAUBNY010000077.1, from coordinate 486,569 downwards.
CATGACCTAGCAGGAAACAAAGGTCTCTGCCAAATTGTAAAGGTTCTTCACCTGCAGTTCAGAGAAAACTCTTGCTTCTGAATGCAAGGTCTCATCCAAGTATGGAGAAGTTTAGAGTATAATATTAATTATCAGAATAACTAGATTCTGCAGTTGCCCAATGGGAACAAAGATGGAATAGATTTTACTGGAGAATCTATGAAATTCCTGCACAGTGTTTTTTTTTAAGCATTTTCAGTGGCAATGAATTTGCACAAAGGACTCACACAAAGAAGTCATTCTCATTCTAGACTTTTCACCAGTCACTGGCTTTTTGCAAGTGGAATATCTAAATATGCAATAGCTTAGAAGAAAAAAATCACAGTACTTTTTAAATGGATCATTGTTTCATCTCAAAAAATCAAAGCACTTTTTTTAAAGACTGAAACAGAATACTTCCATCGAATTTAGAATGTGAAATGAAACCCTTTATGAAATCGTAACGAATTCACACAATCCTTTTGCTCAGTCCGTATCTACATTTTTCTGTACAAGATTCTTTTTTTCTTCTTCTTTTTGGTAGAGTCAAGGGAATTATCAGAAGACCAGAAACACCTGGGGAAAAACTGAAGAAGTTGGTTTTGCTCAGATGGAACGGGAAGAGGAACACCTTCATAATCTCTGAATACAGAGAAAGCTTATGGAAAGGGGAAGGGATCATTTTTCCTCCCTGGTAGGTAAGATAAGTAGTTGCAAGCTTAAACTGCAGCAGGAGAGGGTAAGTAAGGCTGGATGAGAACAGAGCCTTCCTGACGATGATGCTACCAACGTGCTGGGACAGGCTACGTGGTCTCCTTCAACAGGGGAGACTATTTGAAGACTATTATTTTGTCAGTCCTGCTGCCAAGGTCTACCCTGGTCCTTTCCACCTCCATTTCCCTCCAGTCTCATTGACCCTCCTGTCTTAATAACTATCACTCTGCAAGACTCAGCGTCTCTTGGATCCTGCATTGTGGATCCTAGAAAATGCAGGTTTCTATAAAATATTATCAAGAACATAAAGGATCCAGGCAGTGAAAACCAGCTAGAGCCATGAGCTAATACTTTCATGTGTGAATAGGCCATCGAAGGCGAAAGCTGCCAAGAACGGTATTCCAGGCAAAAACAGCCCCGGAGGGCTCCAAGCCCCCGAGCAGGCACGAGGGAGGGCGGCAGGATCCTGGAGGGAGTTTGGCAATGCTCAAGTGTCCCCTGGTGTGCACAGAAGTTATAGCATAGCTAATTACAGGAAATTAAAGAGAAAGAGATATAAAGAGATTGTCTGGGCTGCGAGAGCCCTGGGAAGGACTGGCGGACGTCCCGCTGCACAGCCACCGCGATTAGACTTGCAGAACAGAGCTGGAAAGTGGGGCTGCACAGAGGAAACTTGAAACTGTGTGCTAGGAAAAGGTTAATTATAACCCATTTGCTTCAGCCCTTAATTTTCAGGCATTGAATATGTATAGATTAACTGAATAAGTAAGTAAAACCAGAAGAGATGCTCCGACTCAGGCTGATAAGAGACCATGAGAAAGCAGATCTTGTTTTCAGCTCACTCTACCACAGTAAAGATGCTTATGCAATGGCCAAGATACACATCTGGTTAAAATAAATGTTCCAGATCAATGTTCAGTCAATGCCATCTTTCAGGAAACTTCTGGAAACTGGGAAACATGCAGTAGACTTAGTTGGCTTTGTAGTGCAGGTTCTTAGTCAAGCTGTACGTGTCTTCTTGGGCTCAGCCCTTTGCTGGGCTCTGACTTCACTGACCACTAGGAAAAGTCCCAGGGCTTCTCAGGCCCACAGATATCTAAGGAGCAATAGGAAAACAGAAGGAGCAATAGGAAAGTCCTTGACGTATGGTGCCCTCTTTCCAGGAGACTCTCCACTTTGCAGAGGCCTTTGCATAAGGAGAAGATAGAAGTGGTGAGGAAGCAAAAGAAGAGAGGAAAGAGATGATGGGGCTGAAGAAAGACTGTAAGAAAGGAGAGATGAGGAGAACTGCATGCACCCTTGTGCACTGCAACCCAAGGGCAGGCTTGGAACCACCTTCCTACTCAGTCTTTACACTAAATCTACCCTTTGCAGATAGTTCATGAAGGTCTCCTATGTGATGATAGGGATTTGATGCACGATGAATCCATACTCAAGAGTTTTAGGTAGTCTGTTCTAAAAATGCCCATAAATCAGTAGGACGGTGGCTTTCTGCTCCATGACTCCCCACGCTCCTCATGTCCCGCTGCTAACAGGCCTCCCCTGGAGACCACCTCCTCCCTAGTTTCATCATCCTCCATAAAAAGATTTATGGAGGGCCTGGTCTTGTTAAAGCCAGGCTGCGACCGCAGAGCCTGGATTTAGCACCACGAAGATGTTATTTACAGTCTCTCCCTCTTATGAATGAGATTGTTGCTCTATCAGCATCAGCCACTTGTGCTATAATCGTGCCTGCGAGGTGCAGAGGACACTGTCCCATGACTATTTCCCTAATAACTTTGGAGGCTGCTTTCTTTCTTCCCCCATAACCAGATTGGCCCAGAGCTTGTTGCAGTCGATACTAGCAGCAGAGCTAGACACAAGTGCCAAGATCTCAGCACCAGCTTGGATTTCACATGGCAGTGAGTACCTGAGGATGAAAAGTGCCAGGAACACAGCCAACACCTTCACCATTGCACAGACTAGCTATAGAGATGAGCATAGGTATATGGATATAAATAGAGATATGGGTGTTCAGGGTTCTGCGAAGGTACGTTTTTGACATAAGATATTGTTAAACTTGACACTTCTAGGTTTCTGCAGCTGTCCTTAATGTCAACTGTCACTACTATTACAAATAAATAATAACTCTGTGTTAAGGCTAGCTAGGAAATGACACATGTTTTAGGCTGAGATAATTTTATACCCATTCAGTGCACCAGTTTAGAAGAGAAAAATCCCAGAACAAAAGTGAGTTTTGCAAAGGGCTGTCCTCTCAGTCAGCCTCAGGGACAAGCTCAGCGAACTCTCCAGTGCAGGAACGAGCTAAGTAGGAGGTCCATGGTGGGTACCAAGATGCTCAAGGATACAGAAAGGTGGCATATGGCTATTTTTAGTCACACGCACCTTAAAAGAGAGATGATGCCACCACATCCTGATCAGTTGGGGTTTTGTCCTGGTGGTTTTGCTGGGAAGCATCTCAAGGTTCTCCATGCCTTCAGGTTAGAGGTGCACCCAAATTCCAGTCGTGCATTCCTGTACCCACGTGTTTTAAGCATTTAAAGCAAGGGACATGGAGGACAGAGGTCCATGTTTGTGGAAGAAAGAAACAATAATCCCTTTGGCAGCTTGATGTTAGAAATAAATAAGTAAATAAAGGCTTCTAAGCTGCTCTAAAGCTTAAATGTCAGAAGTAGGCCCTGGAGACATGGATTAGAGGGCACAATGAAGGTGAGGCTGTGAAATGAACATCGTGGATCTTTAGGAGATTGCTAATAAGAACGCAGAAACGCAAATCTCCAGGAGCTGGTACAAATACACATGTGACTCTAGTCATGTCGAGGAGTCTCACAGCAGAACAGCTGACTTGTTGCCTGTTGCAGCAAAGTGGCTTTATCTCTGTGACTGTTGGAGAGCAAGAGGTGCCCCCCTATTTAGGGAATTTGGGCCACTGTCTTTTTTTTCCTTTCGGGTGGGGACAATTAAATCATATGCAACTTAGTGAATCCTGACAGCATCTATGGATCTGATTGCCTCCTATCCCCACTTTTCTACTCAAAAAAGTAGAAAGGATTCTACAGGAATCCAGCCCAAACCGTCTATGAGCAGGTGGGCAGAGATCAGCAAAAAAAGAAAGCCAAAAGAGTGTTGCATGTAAATTTCTCATCCAGGGAGGACTTTCTCCTCGTTGACCAAAAATTGGAATTGCTTTTCTTGATTTGAGTTTATAAGTTGAAAATCAAGCCCCAACTCCAACCAGCTCCAAGCTTTATGCTGCGCGTGAAGACCACGCTACCTTGCATGCACCCTTTGCATGAAAACAAGCACATGGGAAGTGGTTTGTCACCTCAGGACCCAGCGAGAAAGGACTATCATCCCCATAACACATTTTGTACCTTGTCTTGAAAGCTATGGAGCATTCAGTCCTTGAGGATCAACCAGCTGCAACGGTCTCCTTGAGAAATGGGAGATGTTCAGAAATGAGCCCGGATTTGGGAACAGCTTCCTCCCCAGCATCCTCTTCTTGCCCATGGCCTTCTATCTCTTTTTGCAAATGGTATTCTTGGATTTTTCTCCTCCCAGGGTTGAATTCAAGTGAGAAGAACATGATCAATAAAACCTAAACAACATCAAACAGCAGTTGGGAACAGGTAGAGAACATCAATAGTCTCCTAAAACTGCCTTTAAAGCTACTACGTTTGGCCTGACCTTGGTTTCTGGTCTCTTGACAATGCTGCTAGCAAACACGGTGAGGTTTCTGAAAGCAAACAAGGACCCAAATTTTCACTGCACCCCAAATCCCTGTGCCTTTAGGAGACCACAACCAGCCACCAAGGAGAAAATGTGCAGCATTAAAGCTACCGCTGGGTGGTTTTGCATGATGGCTCCAGAGCAGCGGAGACAGGGCTGGCTGCCATGGGCACATCCCCGCATTCTTTCTCTTCGGAATCCTTTCTTTTTCCCCCTTTCTCATACTGTCTTTGCTTGCATTTCAAGGTTAAAAAAAGTCAGGATACAATAGTAAATATGTAAGATTAGCTCCTAAAATATGTTAGCAAGTGAAAGCTAAAGAAAGCCAAATGAATTTAAAAAAGGCTTTCTTGAAGCTTAGAACAGAGACAGTTCTTTTGATCCTTTATCACACCATAACAAAAAAAGCACCAAATGAGATATGTATATATAATATACACATAATATATATATTTATATGCTCTGTGTGCGTGAGTGCGTGCTCGTGTGTGTGCATATGTGTGTGTATGTGTGTATTTTAATTCACACAGGCTTTCCTTTCTTTAAAATGCTGCAAGAAGCTTTTTTTTTTCTTTCTGCAGATTTCTTTTTCTTTCTTTTTTTTGATATTTCAAAGCTGGCAGTTCAGTAAATGGCTGGAACTGCCACATCTCTGTTCTTGCTAAAGAAATCAATGCTAATCCTATTACTGGCAGTTATCACCTATCCCAGAAACCGCGGCTAAAAGAAAAAAAAACCACTGAGATGTCAAAGTAGGAAAAAAGCATGGGGGAGGGGGAGAAAGCGCCCTTCATTCACTTTCAAACAGTGATTGTTTTCTTATTTTTGATCATTTTTTCCTGTTAAGAGAGAAACTAAACCACCAAAAAAAAAAAAGGCTGGGGGAGGGAGGACAAAAAAAAATCTATGTTCAAATAACATTAAGGGTCTGATTTAAACCTACGTGCCCACATGCAAACCCAGGCGTCACTGAGAGCTTGGGCTGCTGTTGGGTGCGGACAACCTGTGTCCTCCTGGCCTCCACCAAGCTCTCCTGGCCTGACTGAGGGTGCCAATCCCATGGGATTGCCCTGGGGCCAGTTCTGCTGTGGAGCAGAGGGGATTCAGGCTCTTTTTTGTTGCACTTGACTCAAAATATCCCGCTGATAGAGGAATTGGGAGTGTTGGACATCCATACTGGTGGAGATGGGAAGCTTAGGGTCTTTGGGCTGGTTCGAGCGGTGGCCCTGCTTCATGCTGGTACAGCTGGGCTCCTTGGGCTCCTCTAGGTCTACGTAGCGCTCTTGCTCCTCAGCATGGAGCAATGTCCTTGGTCAAGTCACACTCTTACCTTCGTTTCTACAATGGGTCTCAAGGCCAAGTATCTCCAGACACTTAGGCAGAGTGATGCAGCCAGCACTTCACCACCTGCATCCAAGCTTGGTTCCGCACAGCTCTAGGGCAGACACCTCTAACCTCTACCCCGGCCTCTCTGCTTCTCTTCCCATGCAGTCCTAAATACCTTCTCCATTAATCCACCTTTGCTTCCAGAAGCAAAGAAGTTCAGATTATCAGTTCCGACCATGAGAAGCCAAGTTGTGTCCACTCCACCTTGCTGAAAATGAGGGTGAGCACCTAAACTACCACAGGTATCCCTTCCAACCTATCTCTTTACAAGGAAAATCCCTGTTCATTCCTGCCACTGGCACTTGGGAGGACCACGCTGGCCACCGGGGCATCTCTGATAACCTCTCCAGGCATCTCTATCCTCCTGCCTTGCCTGTCCCCATGGGGCTCAAGCTAAAAGTGTGACAGCCAGCTGAGCCCCAGGGGACAGGATTGGGCAAGGACAGCAGTGAGGGCTCAGTCTCCTGTGCCCTTCACGTAAACATGTAAAATCATATCCCTGAATGGGGCTGGGGATGCAAAGGGTACGAAAGAAATACAGTTGTTTTGTTTTGTTTCTGTAATAATTGAAGAAATTCAGTGCAAATCACAAAATGTGATGGTGAAACCAAATACACACTTTGCAGTGACCAAAATCATGGCATCCAGCCCCGAGTATGAGCTGAATGGGGGTCCCTATCATCGTCCATCGACCTAGAGAATGGCTCTTGAAAGAAAGGCAAAAAGAAACAGATTTTTCTGTTTCTCCGTGGTTGATGAATCCTTTTCCACCCTCTCCCCTAGGCTTTCACACCAGCATGAAGAAGTGAAGAACACCTTGAAGCTGTATTTCAAATACCCAGCGATGGCACGTGGCACCTGAAGAGTCCAGCCTTGAGGGTGGTGCTGATCTCCTCCATCTTAAGCCAGCCGCATACCAGGCATGAGTTTGTCCTTGCAGAAGAATGAAGACAGACCAATGTGTCCACAGCAGGACAGCACATAGGAGAGAGGACAGGGATTGCCATGGAGCAGTCCATTTCCCTCTGCCTGGGTTACCCTCTCAGCATTAATTCAATGATGGCTCATTCCAAGTGGGACGGATCCCACTCAGAGGACTGGAGAAGACTCCAGCTTCTTAAGCACAGGACTTAGAGATATATTTTTTTGATATAATATTTTTTTTGGCTGATTTCTGCTTTAAAATAGATAGATAAAATAGATGCTCAGGTGGTGTGAACAGGCACAGTCCTTCAGGCCCCAACGGGCTGGGCTAGCAGCTCAAGCTGAGCATCAGGCCGGGAGTATTGAACCTAATCAGATATGTTACCAGAAAATGAAAGCCCGTGTAATTAGAAGTATTATTCACTATTTATACGATATCAGCTCTCTCCCAATATCAATATTAGGCAATTCTCCTTAGGACTATGTGGGGTTTTATTCACTTTTGTAGTTCTATCAATAAGCAGACGGCCCTGCTGGAAACGCTGAATTTGAAAGGCATAAAGCATCTCCTAATTAGGGCTGCTAATGAGGGACAGAAAATGAAAACTCTTCTCAGGAGGAGAAGTTTGCCCTTTGCATGTGAGAGCAGGAGAAATTTGGTTGCTGGGGAAGGAGTGGTGCTGGGATTGGCCTGCCTGGAAGCACAAGAAGGCCTGAAACACTGCTCAGAACTAGCTGCCCCCAGCAGTTTCTTATGGGAGATCCCATGGGGGACACCAGGGATGTCTCCGAGGGATGAGTCAAGTGATTCCCTGGGGTTTCTGAGAGGATTCAGGTCTCAGGAGCAGAGCAAATACAGATGATTTGTGAGGATAACTGGTCCCTGCTTTCTCTTCGGCATCACATTGCGACACGTTCCCCAAGCCCCGCCAGCCCCTTCTCCCCCTTCCCGCCAGCCTCCTGCCAGGCTGCTAATGTGCGCTGAAGAAACAAGCCTCGAATGTGAACAGCGAGCAACAGAGAGAGACGCAGACACGGTGATCCACAGCAGCACGGAGCGCCCTCCAGGCAGCAATCAGCACCTGCAAAGCAGGGGGAGGAGGGATGCTCTGGACTCCGGACAGCAACGTGATGCTCCAGCTGGACCTGCCTGCTCGTGGGTTTTGGGGAAGGGCGAGCAGAACAGAAGAGGCAGCAGGGGTGGTTTGGGGAGCTGCAACGCTTAACGTTCCCCCTTCAGCAATGTTGACCCCTCGGGATACCCCAAACCAGGCTCAGATCCTGGTGCCACCAATAGCCGGTGCACATGGGGACCTTTGGATCTGTCCCCGGATCTGGAGACCTGGGGATCTTCCCTGCTGTGTGGGTATTTTCCCAGTGAAAAGCTGCTAAATGGTGTCAGTGACTGTCCGCCTATCTCTGTCCTGGTTAAAAGAAACCATCAGCTCAATGCCAGTGGCATTTCATCACATCTTCAGCGCCGAGGCTGGCGCGAGTTGGGGATAGGCATCTTTTTAATTATATAAATGAAAATAAATAAAATATTGTGCCCTCAGGCCCAGTGCAGAGTGTGGCGCCTGATAGGAAAGCACTTGAAGGCGGAGGGGGAAAGACAGCGCTCGGCATTGCACAGGAGGAAGCGATGCTGAAGAGTCGGACCCACGCCGGGAAGCCTGGAGGAAGCCAGGGACTGTCACCAGAGCCGCTTGAAAGCCTATGGAGAGGGGAGGAATAGCCCTGGATCAAAAAACACGAGCAAAATAGGGCAACAGGGTGGTTGGGGCTACAAGCAGCATCATTTTGGATGCTCCTTTACAACCAGCATGAGCGTGGCAAATTGCTTCATACAATTCTCCAGACTCCTCCTCGATAAGGCGTTTGCAGCACCACAGTGCAAGTTGTTCAATCTGCACCAATTCAGCCCATCGTTTTACACGTAATTGCTCCAAACCAAATGAAAAGTGAGTCTTGGCACTAGTGACCCAAATGGTCAGCCGAGAAGGGAGCATTTGACTAAAATGTGGCCGGTTGTTTAAGTTCTGGTTATTGCTGGCACGTTTTATGCTGTTGAACTCAAAATCTCCTGGTTTAGGAGGAAAGAAAATAGAGGCAAAGACTGGAAATGCATATGATCATTCTGCAGCTGCTTTTTTCAAGATACACATTAGATCCAGTGCGAGATATTGGCCTGGGAGTGGGAGATTGGTCAGACAAACATGGTGGTCAAGGGTCCATCGGTTGTGCCCTGGCACCTACAGGTGCACAAAGTAGGGGACATGTCCTGCACCAGTGCATAATTACTTTACCTCCCATCTTAGTTTTAAATAGTTCTTTGTAAAGTGCTGTCCATTCACATCTCCGTGTCCCAAAATTGTGCATCAGAAATGACGCAAAATCATATTTCTATTAATTGGATATTCTGGGCTTACAGCTCACCCCATGGAGGGTATTAGAAACCACATCATCTACAATATAAAATAGATGTTTGTGCACAGGGTGTAATTTAATGCATGAGATGCACAAGGTCTTCCAGCAGCGAGTTTTAAACAACAGCATTTCAGCCTCTAAAGTGCAGCAGCAGGGGAAACATTTTCCATGCTCAGTTTCTCTGCTATTGGAACATTTGTTTTTTATTCTGAATATTTCAGCACATCTATTTACCTGGCACTATATTTAGTACCACAGTACCAAGATGGCATATATAAAGATTCAATTGCAATTCCCATCTGATGTCCCTTCCCTCTCCTTTTTACCCCCTTTTTTATGTCCGCACTCTGAATTCAGCACAAAGTTGGTGTGTTTAATTTAAAAAGAAGTAAAACGCGCCAGGAGACGCCTCAGACCACTGCAAATCACCTACTTTATAGAGGCAGTAAAATTGTGTATCGGATTAAAAGTGATGCTGATCTGAAATTTATGATAACTTTTAATGGCATTATAATTTTTTTTCCCCCGCGCGCTCCATCACTGCATCGTTCGGATGCGCAGCACAGCGAGATGAAATTGGTGAGGGGAGAACATTACATAGGCAAGTGTGGAGCAGCGGAGGGAGAGAAGGAAAGGAAAGGCAGGGGAATAACACAGGAGCCCTGTGAGCTGCTGCCGCCTCCCTTTTCCCAAACTCCGTCATACTGCACCACAGTAAAACAGCAACTGCTCTAAGTGATTGTTTTGCTGTATTACGCGAAGCCAAAAACCTTTTGAGTCATATTTTGCGGTGGAACCTGCCTTTGCATCCACGCATTTTTATCGTTCTGCAGCAACACGCATAATTTCAAACAAACAAGTGAACAAACCTAACGGTAACAGCCCGAAATCTCTTATCAATCGGTTTTACACTGGCATAACTCCATAAACTTCAGTGGAATTAATCTTGATTTATGCTGTTGGGAGAGCAGAAGCAGAAGCAGGCACCGTAAATAGCTACATACCCCTGCGAGAAACTTAAAAGCAGGGAGCTGGAGCCAAGAGCGCGGCTGGGCTCCAGACAGGCCGAAGGAGGGAGGTTGTGGCTGAGCCCTGCTCTTCTGTCTGCTGTCAGGAGGGCACCTGAATTCTTCCCACTTTGCGTTTTGTCATCAGCACGCTCATGTTTGGGGGAGAGGAAGGAGATACAAGGGACCACTTTGTTCTTCATAAATATGCACTAACTTTGCCTTAATCTTCCCCTTAAAGTACTAGGGAGGATGGAGGAGATGAGTTTTTGCTCCAGCACACCAACACCAACCCAACAAGTCTATATTTTCTGGGTTTCCCCTTGTTTCTTCTGTTTGGATGGGCAGTGCAGTGTGTTCTGCAATCCTCTGGACCTCCATCTACTCTCCATAAGCTCTGGGAGAAGTTGGGTAACAGCTCCAAGAGCTGCAGCCCATGAGACTGAGCCAACATAGTCAATCTAATCGGGCAAAACACTATGCTATTTCCCAAGAGGAAACAAGAGGAAACCCCAAGAGAAACACAGAGCCCCTCTTTGGTCTGCAAGGCCCAAATATCCTTGAATATCCTCAAGCCAACAGCCTGGTTGCTGCCTCTTCCCCATCCTCACCTAAGTGGAGCAGCACTCTGCCAGGGCCACAGACTCTGGCATCCCCTGAAATGGCTGGAAACGGGAAACATGATGAATTTCTAGCATTGGGGCTGTGTCAATAGATTATTTAGGTCCCACAAAGCACGCTGTGGCACTTTATCCCAGATGCACAGTCTGCTGTAAGCAGTTCATCATAAGCAGCTTGGCCTTTTGAGAATAGGTTAGGTATGAAGTGGCTCCAAAGCAGCATTGTGCCGAGGAGCTGTCTCTGTTCCAGGGCGCTTGGAGATAGTGGCTTTTAGCTGCTGCTTTGAACCACAGTCTTAGGTGCCTCCGGTTTGGGAGCTCAATGAGGGGACACTCGCGCAGCCCGGATTGGTCTGAGCTCCGCACGGTGCCACCCGCCAGGCGCGCAGCGAGGGCAGGAGCACCTAAACACTCCTCGCAAATCTGGAGCTTGGCTTTTCTTGAGCTTCCGCTTTTACTCTAAATATATCGACCCAAAGAAATCCCCAAATAACCCAAGCGGACATAGATTCACACACACTGATGCAATCTCACACCGGGGCTGCTGAAATAGCAGCTTCCTCCTTTGATGGAGAAGTCAAAAAAGAAAATTCTGCAAACAGGTAGTGATTTTGCTCTGTGGCATCCCTTTAGTCTGTTGAAAACCATTAAGGATGCGCTGGAGTCATCAGGTCTCCCCCATGTCCAAACTAGGATAGAAAAGGCTGCAGAACCAGTCCCTGCAAACATGACCCATCGGACGTGGTCCAACAACCTTTCAGGGAGGAGCAGGAATGCAGAGCATCACTTGGTTAACCTCTCTGCCATGGCAAACAGAGTAACCAGTTGACTTTTCTCTTCCTACTCTTTATTTTCTAAAAGTCTTTTACTTAAAAAGATGGCAGAATACTGATAACAAGGTGCTATTTAATTTTTCATAGGGGTAACATTAATTTTCACTGAGATCCCCTTAGGAGGTAGGAGGTAAGGAAAGTACAGAGAAAGCAGAAGATTTTAATACAAAGAACAGCGGGGACATGACGCAAAAGGGGCAAAGCAAATGCGCGGCTACCTGCTCTTACACGTGTTGCCATTGCTGTGCGCCAGACACCTGTCTTGGAAAATTTAGGGGAAAAACAAACACAGCCACAAGCGCAGCTTGGCTTCCCAGATGATCTTTTGAGTGTCTTAAGGTGCCCTCAGGGGCATTTTGGGTTATTTTACTGCCCTAAGTTTCTCTGCTGGGGTAAATGGTAACATTTCAGTACAGAATAGGGAATATCTACTCGTTCATGAGTTTGCTTCAGCCTCCTCCCATCCCCATCTGAAAACACTCAAAAAATCATAGAATCGTTAGGGTTGGAAAAGACCTTCAAGACCATCAAGTCTAACCGCAAACCCATCACCACCCTCCCTGCTAAACCATGTCCCGAAGTGCCTCATCTACACCCACTGCCCCTCCTTTTGGATTGCAGATTTGGCAAAAAGTACAGGTTTAGACAAGGTGATGCCTCAGAGCCAGCAGAGAAGACCTAAGGTGGGATCTTTTCTACTTCCAACTTTTTCTCCCCATTTTGGCCTCTTCCCTCTTTCCCCAGGGCTGGGGCTCTGCTCAGAGATCCCCCCAGAGCTCCAGGTAATGTAATCCAGGGCCCATCAGCCATGTCGGAGCAGACGCCAGAACTCCAATCAATGAGTCCTGCGGTTTAACCTCATTAAAATGTTTTCTCAACAAAGGTCAAAACTTATCTGGCTGCTGAGACCCCTCACTTTTACGCCTGGAAAGAAAACGTGCCTTTTTTAATTCATTCATTCAGATGAAACCAGCAAAAATGTCAATGTAACAAATTAGGCACTCATTGATTATTGGCTTAAAAAAAAAAAAAGAGTTAATGGTTCTGCTCTGGAGAAGGAGGTTAGGCAGGTCTTTAAAGTGATGCACACAGGCAATGCTTCACTGTGCAGGTAGGCTCTATGTTTGGCACTTTAAACACAAAAAAAAAAGCATGCAAAAAAACATGAAAATTGTGCACAGAAGTATTGGTCTAGGCACATAGTTAGCCGGTGTGGCGAGTCACCCTGAGTCTCAGGAAAATGCACTCACATCCAAAAGCAGATCCAGTGCTGCCAGGAGAGCCATTTCACTCAACTTTGCCCTGTTTCAAGTACAACCAGGCAACTCTGGAGGTAGGAAACTCTGTAGAGCAGGGGTTGAGCCTTCCCAAGCAGCAGAGTAGCAAATACCTCTGGATTCTCTCTATCCCCTCCCACAGGGCTGCTGTTGGCAAGGGAATGTGCCAGGCGGGCCTGGGTCCCTGTCCTCCTGCCCACCAGCTTTTACAGGCAGTCACTCACTGAACTGCATTGCCTCTATGCAGGCATCTTGTAGAGCTCCATAAAATAACATCAGAATAACACCATAAAATGCACCTCACTTTATTGTCTCCTGCCTTTTGATACGTCTTATTTTACCTTTTAATAAATGAAAACCACATTTGTTTGCTTCAGCAGCAATGACAAAAATTTCTCCTATCAAATGCAGACCTCTCCGCAAGAGTGCCTGGATGCAGTCTGGTTTAACTACTGCAGACATGTCCTAGGGTTGCAAGGATATGATGAAACACATGCTTTACAATTGATTTAAAAAAAAAAAGAAAGAAAAAGAAAGGCTACACTCAATGGCAGAAAAAATTGATTTAAACACATAAAATATTACAAGCAAAAATCAGAGGTTAGGAGTAGAGTTGAAACGCAAACCATTACCTCCATTATCCAAAAGAGGCTGTTTACTTACAGCTAGAAATTGTAGAAATGACGTGGATTAATCGTAATTAAAACCTTTTGGTATCTTTAGAGCAGCAGAAGCTGCTCCACACGAAGGTAGCAGGGCCGTGAGGCTGCTGCCACGGAGAACAAGGACGTGTCGGGCTGCGAGAAGAACAAAACAAAACCTCGGCAAACATCACATTAGGCTACAAGCAATTCCAACTGTGGCAAGAAAAGAGGGTTTGTAATTTAATTTGTAAAAGGCCACCCAGCAAAACTAGAGCTAAACTATTTGCAACATGCATTAGCTGAAAGAGGCATTTCAAATGAGAAGGGCCCATCGGGAAGGCAGGAGCTTCCTTCCTGCTTTCGCCTCAGACGTGGCATCCAACAAGTCCCTTCATCTCCCTGCAATTCCACATCCCATCATCAATTGAGGGTAGGACTGTTTCATTCTCCCAAGCTTTTTCCAGGCTGCTTGGACACTCAAGTAGACAGCAAATACTTCCAAGATGAGGATGCACCTCCTGCTAAGGGTCTATTGGGACAAGGAACAGGGCAAGATAATGATGTATGAGATCTCTCTGAGGCTGCTCTGTGAACCCTCATCCCTCCACAGAGGTATCAAAGTTCCTAGGGACAGTAATAAACATCTTCACACGAGCAATTGCATTTCTGAGAGGTTGCAAAGAACAGCAGTGCAAGGAAGAGGTGAAAACCAGCAAGAAACTGGTGTGTTGAAGAGAGACTGCAGGTCAGAGTGGTCCTCCAGAGATATGGTAGAGCCCCAGATCTAGGCAGACATTTAGGTTAGGTCATCATGTCTTCTTACGTACTCCAGAACTCCTCAGGAGCCTTGAAAACTGATGTACGAGTAAGAGAAAGCGATGCCTCTTAACAGACTTTATAAACAAGGTGTAGATGAAAAGGAAAATGGATTAATATAAAAATGTAGCAGTACTTGGAGCAGGTCAGAGTGTGTTTCTGGTGAGATGCATCGCCCCTGTAGTCTAAAAATTGTATCTAACTGGTTGTTTTCCTTCTATGTTGATGGAGATAGACAAGCTCCTCAGATGAGCAACTTGGTCCCAAAAAAGATGTGCCTGAGAAAAGCAAGATGTTGCTGGGTAGAGAGACCCAGGTCGTGTGCTCTGCAAGGTGGCTAGTGCTAAGGTGATATATTCCACAGCAGAGAAGTCCTCTTCAGCTTGCCCTGGAGTATCTGGTCTCACTAACTTGGTTTGAACGATACAAGCCATTCAGGGGAAAAAAAGCACAAAACCACAAATGGGCAGGTTGCATCTGCCCATTAAACCAAGAATAAAGCTTCATCTGGGTTGATATCCAACTCTTTGGGACTTCCTGTGCAAGAAGTTATCAAAAAAATTGAAAAATGAAAGTGTGATGTGCTGTGGTAGTTATGTGTGCTTGGATTTTTTTTAAGCAAGTGTTCTGCCTTTTACTAAATAGTCCAGGATCATTTTTGTCCTATTTCAGTGCAGCTGGTCGTAAACATAATCACTTCACCTTGATTAACTCTATTGGTGTCACAGAGGTCCAGCCTCTTACCAGCTGCAAAAGGACTCAAAATAACTTTGATTTTGGAAAGGACCAGAGAAACTGCCAGGCAGTTGCCTGGGGGAAATAATTTGTGGCATCCACAAACAATTTAACATCATTTGATTGTCACCCAAAGTTCCTTCAGATGCCTCCAAAAGAGGGATATCCTTATGTCCACTGCTGACCAGGGTCCATCACCATCACCTACATGGATTACAGAGGTCATAACACTTGGAAAGAGCTTGGAAAATCTCTTCCTCTGCATAGTAATGGTCAATTGTTTGTATAAATTCACATACCAGTGAGTTCAAGGTGAAAAAATACTTGCAGGGTGTGACTGGGGATGGCCAGAGACCCATATATCACCCAAAGCAGGAAAACCCCTTCAGTGACCTTAAAGACCTGATGTCACATTTGCTCAGAACAGATAAGTACTTGCAATGGAAGCTCATATTTAAGTATTTAGAAGAAAAATGTTATGATGACCTTGATTGCATCCACATTGTATTTCCTGGTGTCTGCATGTCTTGGGTGGAATTGCTGCAATCTGTCCTGGACTTGCATTTCACCTGCCAGCCCTGGGAGGCTGCAGCCAGCCTCTGCAGAGGCCCACAAATGCTTCAGATGTCTTTCTTCTTTTCCTATAGATCCTCTCCTGAATTTTAAGACTCCTCTGAAGGCAAGAACTCTCCATCCTAAACTTCCCTTGAACTTCTGGAACCAGCAACCTGCAGATGGTTTTTCTTTACACTGAGGACACACCATGTATACACCAAAATAAATGAAAATATTTACATGCTTGTCTACTTGCTTTACTCATTGCACAGGACGCAATGGCAAGTGGCTTGCGGTGATGCACTCATCTTATTCAAGGTTCATTTCCAACGCAAAGTTCTTCTGCCTGCAGAGCATTCGCTGTGGCCTTGGGGTGTGCTCATTGGGGTCATGTCCCAGAGCTGGCCAAATGGAGCACGATATTCCCTGCTCCCCAACAAAAGCTCACTGTGCTATGGAAGTCACCAGATGCTGGAGGAGAAGAAGTGCCAAACCCACTCCGAATTGTCCTGGTGTCCAGCACCAGTGTCACTGCACAGCTACCAAGCTCACAAGATACAAAAAATAAAACCAGGGACTCATCAGTGTGCAATAAGCCTCGTAATGCCCTGCACCACGGAGGTAGGTATCTTTTATAACAGCTTTTCTCCGCATAACGTAACTGGAGAGCTTGATTGCAGGAATATCTCGGGGCAATGAATTCCCTAAGCTATGTATGAATCACTAACAAAAAGTGTCTTTTTATCAGTTTCAGCTCTGTTGCCTTTCAAGTTTATTCAGTGTCCCTTTGAATGAGGCACTGTTGTAATTGTCTAAAAAATAAATGTGATTGCCTGCTTGACCTTCTTTATGCTGCTTATTACAGTCATTTCATTTTTTATTCATTCTCTACTGAGGGGAAAAAAAAACAGAGACAACATCGTCACTCTAGCCACACTCGGAAGTATTTATATTGCTTGTCTTTAGGCTTTTGTTGTTTTCTTGTTTTGTTCTGCAAGTGGCACAATCACAGCTTCACACTGGCTTCGAGGTGGGCACTTGCATTCACTCAGCAATGGCAATGTCAGCATCATCTTCATTTACAACTTCATCTCCTTTTACAGCATCTTTTTTTCTTTAATCTGCCAAGGGTTCTTGCTTTGTCATCAAGAAAGAAATAGAGAAGAAGCAGAAGGTCTCTCGCTGGCATTGCACAGGTCCATGTCTTGCCCGCAACAGGAGCAACACATGAAGATCTGCTCCCATCTCATCTATCAAGTTTCAACATGGAGCAAAATTTTACAGCAGGGTTATAACCACTTTAAATGTTGTTATTGGTTTAGAAATGAGAAGCTAGCAAACTGCTAGCTAAAACTGCCCTTCTCTCCTTCTTTAACAGAATGCAGAGCCCACGTGTTTGATAATTTGAAGATCTATGTGATAAACTCTGGAGACACGTGATAAACCACATGCTCTGATCCTGTATCACCTCCTCCGTGATTTTTCTGTCTCTAGGACATTTCCAGAATTTCTTCTGCTAGTTCACTCCCCTCTAGACCTCCTCATCTCAAAAGCAGATGTCCAAAGCCATGTTTGCCCCACTGTCCCAGGCTGTAAAATTCCCTTCTGAAGGGAATCAAGCAGAGGATCGACAACAGTTGAACTGGACAGAGCACAAAGAAATGATGCCTGATAACTACCAAACATACAGGTTATAAAAAATTAGCTTATGAAAAAGGGACCGTTCCCCAAGGGTACCCAATTTGAATGGAGTACTGAAGAATGAGTGGTTGAAGTTATGAGATTGTTGCTCACCAAGAGATATTGCAATGAATTTCCAGAAAATCTATGGTACAGCTTGCCTTTTCTTGGAGCTGCTGGAAATGTTGGCTCGGGATGGAGATTCCCAGGTGATCCAAGCACCAGGAGGGTGAACCAGGCCTCCAAGCACGGTCCCTTGTGGTCCCCAAGCATGATGAAGCCGGTGACGAAGAGCCACCAGGCCACCTCTTCCCTGCAGGATGCGACCTGGCGGCTGCTCCGGAGGTATCCGGCTGCTTGGCCTCGCTCTGGAAGTTCCCAGGGAAGTGGAGAAAGCTGCCACGAGCCTGGCGCTTCGTTTGCATTCATTTCCTTCCCCAACTCTCATTACCCACAAGAGAAAGAGAGAGTGCGAGTGCATTCGAGTGGAAATGGTTGGAGTGCACGTAGAGGAATTTAGCCAAAAGGAAAAGGATAGATGATGGGGCCTTTTTTTAATTTTTTTTTATTCTCTCTCAAAAAAAAAAAAAATCCTCCAGAACTTAAAACTGTTTTAATCAGCTGAAAAACATACGTGGGCTTTACAGCTCTGAGACAGCTTGCACAGGCTCTGATAAATGCCTATCGCTCATTTGCATACGCTAACAGCTACACTTTAATCAGCCTCCTAATCCCTGATGATATTAATGAATTTTTTTATGCTCTCTCTCTCTCTTTTCTCCCCCCTTCCCCTTTTTTTTTTTTTTTTTTTTTTTTTAGTATCATGTTTGCTAATTCAAAACCGATCAGCGGCTTCTGTGTGCCTTTTTTTATGCAGGAAATAATGGGTGAGCTTGGTACTCCTGTTATCCTGCTCTCACAAATAATTAAGACTACAAAGGGTACAAATCAGTCTGAATGCACGGCACAAAGGCTCAAGCTATGCAAAGGTCTTTTTCTCTCCCTCTCTCTCCCTCTCCTCTCTCTCTCTCTTTCTCTCCTTTCATTTATTCTCTTCTTCTGAGGAGAGGTGGCTTAGAAAGATACTTAGCAAAGCAATGAACTGGTCACTTCTAACCAACAAGATTTCCCAGCTATTTTAAATGCTTGTGATACACATTTGGACTTAAAAAAATAAAAATAACTTTAAAAAAGACTTTGCTCTCTCCATTATTTGGTGCATCCTGTCTGGGGGATGAGGCACCTGCTGTAGATGTCGGCCACAGAAATGCTGAACCTTTGTTTCAGCAGCTCTGATTTTCTCTTTGAGAGGTCTTGGCATGGGGACAAGGTCACAGATTTTGAGGATGGGAGACATGGAAAGGTCTTCCCTACATGAGGCCATGGGAAAAAAGAGTAGGGGACATACTGCATCCCTTGGCTGTGGAAAAGCATCTGTATGAACCCAAATGTAGGGTCATTTTATCAGGCTTTGGAGCTTTACAGCACCAGAAGAAAAAAAAATCAGAAAGTATCTGGCTTCAGATAGGTGGTCACCGAGTGAAACAGACTGGGAGAGACTACAGACTTCCCAGAGACCTTGCACTTGGAGGAACTCCTCATCTTGACCTTAAACCAAGTATAAAACCAGCATTTCTGCATCCTCCTGAGTTTTGCAGAACCCAGAAGACTGATCCACAAAGCAACACATCACTCTAATAAAACACACTTTAATGAAACAAGTAAGATATAGGATGTGTATAGATTAAAAAAGCAAGGTGCTAACATTAAAAGTAAACCTGCAAGCATGGACGAGGCACTGCAGAATGCTTCTGGCAGAGAGTCCAGAGCAGCCCACAGATAACTGGAAATAAAATGAGGTCTGGGGTAAAGGGAAGCTGTCACAGAAGGATCAGCACTGAAAGAGGCTGAGGGTAATAGGGAGCTAAAGACTCTAGTTGATGCAAAGTCATTTTGGTCTTGCAAGATGATAGCTGAGCCACAGGCTAAAACATACCAAAACCTATGCTTGCACTGAAAAAGAAATACTGGCAATTGTTTTAGATCATGAGTATTTTCATGAATATGTTTATGGGAAGAATTCAATCAAGGGAGAAAGAGACCATAAAGCACTAGGAGCCATAGAGCAAAAGCCATTGTACAATGAGCCACCTGGACTTCCGAAAAAAAATGTAATGAAATTGCAAAAGTACTCATTAAATGTGAAATACAGGCCCAGTAAGGAGCTTAGCAGATATGCTTTCAAGAACACCTATAAATAATGAAAGCAATGAACTGCAGGAAGAGGAGTTTGAAGTAAATATGAGTCAAGTACTACCCATGTCTGAAATGAAATTTGACAAGTTCAAACAAGTAACACAAAATGACCCAAGTTGACAACAGTTTGGGGAAAGTAATTCTACACGGATGACCAAAGAAAATGTCAAGCTAGTGTTGAGCATAAAAACTTGTTGGGCCAGAGATAGATATGAAATTGCTGCAGCTGATGGAATTGTGCACAAAGAACATTATGTCGTAATACAATACCTATATGCAGTCAGAAATGCTAAGCGTTTTTGGGGACTGAATCCTCTAGAGTATTGTGGAAAGCAAAGATGTGTGATGGCTCCAAGTGGACCAAGTCTGAACGTCATCATCAAAAGCAAATGAGTTTTCAACACATACGTTTGCATT
>JAUBNY010000077.1:426531-461531 GCA_032275445.1 Crypturellus soui | reverse complement strand
TTTCCCCAAAACATTCCACGGATGTGGAAATTTGGGAGTATCCTGCACCTACATACTCCGACACCAGCATTTATCTCCATATGGATGACAGAGACACAGGCAGGATCAGCCAGGCAGCCTGCATCAAAGAGACATAGAAAGTAAATGAATTCATGCTCTAAAGAATGCAAGGTGCTCATCCTACTTTAATTCATCCCCCCTTTTTGTATGCCCCTGACTCAGATTCAAATTGCTTTTTTCCACAGGGTCCTTACCCTCATCCAATGCCCACAACAGACGATGTACACGATAGTCCCTACAATTAGTCTCCCTTCAATATCCCTCTGAGTTTCAGCTGCATAATAGGTGGCCCCAGGCCTCTCTGCCTGCACAGTGTTCAAGCCCTGCATTGCCTACAAAAATGATTATTTCCAGTGAGGTTCTTTTGTTTTGGTAGAACTAAATGAAACCACGTAGACAAAGTATTCTGGCTGGAAATACATTTTGACATTGGAACCATAATGTCGCAGCAAATTTGACATGACTCTATGGGCTTGGGGAAATAGAAGGCTCTGCTGGGATTTATTCCAGACTCTCTCTTGTTATTCCGGGCCAAGCCACATATCAAGTTTCTAGTCCATACTGGCAAAGGGAAAAATCTTCCCGAAAAAGCTGCACAAGCTTTGCAGAGCCAACTGACTTGAGCAAAACCTGGAAGAAGGTTCTGCAGGGGAGAAAAAGTCCAGGTCTGTCATTAAGCCAAATGTCAGGTCCCCGCAAAAACTAAAAATAGAGCACAAAATGCCAGACCTTTTTGGCAATGCCATTGTCATTTTTTTCCCTCTGTTAAATAAACAGCAATGCATTTTCCCTGCATCATGCTCTTGGAACTGGCCGGACAGTGTTTTTCTCATGCTTTACACACACACACACTCGTGCACAGAAAGGCCAGCCCAAGCCAAGGGCCTGCAACCGAAAATTCAAGCCTGAGCGGCTACATGCTGGCAAGGACACAGCACTGGAAACCAGCATCTTTTAACAGGGAATGTCTGGCAACATTAACGGCAGGCACCATTGCCAGCTCCACCAGTAATTAGAGCTCAGTTTCAGGAGTGCTCACACATATATTTAATGGCAAGAGCGTTTGCCAGTAGAAGACTTCTGACCACATAGAGCCATTTGCAGAGAGGACCTTAGATTGCCTGTTTCTCATGAAATTCCCACAACACAGAAGCAGAGAAAAAGCGGGGAAAGGATTGGTACAGCATTTAAACCAGTGCAGACCTGCAGGAGAGCAAAGCATTTGGAGGTGAGACCCTCAAAGAGGGAAATATAGATAGCAGTGGGCACACTTCAACACTCCCCAAAGTGGGAGAGGTGCTTTTGGCTTCCAAGTCGCTTTCTCTTACCAGGGGAGAATTCCATTAGAAAGACTGAAACACTCAAAGTCCTGATTCCCTGTATAGTTTTCTCAGCTGGAGTTGGGCTAGATGATCTCCAAAAATCCCTTCCAATCTAAATCATGCTGTGATGCAGAAGGCATCACTTCACCCTCAGTGTGAGGAAGACGCCTGTTTTGAAGCTGGCATTCTCTTTGCCACAACTTGTGTCCTTTGTTGCTTGCCCATTCACCGAACACCTCTGAGAAAAGCCTGGCTTCATTTTCTCCATAATCCCTGCAAGTTTGGAGAAGCTGAAAACAGTGCTAGATTCCCCTTCTTCACCCTCCCTTCTCCAGGCTAGATAAATATAAGTGCCCTTGGCTTGGCAAAATCACCTCTTTATTGTCATCGTATGTTTTAGGTCCCCAAAAAAATCAAGTTAGTGCCTTTTTATTAAGTAACTGGCCCTTCCTTTGCTTAAAATACATCATTTAGCTGGAGGTTGAACCCTGCAGAGCACATCCTGCCTCTTCACTGCAACGGGCACAAAAATCACCCTCTGCAACCAGGTGGCAAGTGAGCTGCAGATCCCAAGAATCAAATCAGTGCTCTTTAAAACACCTCCTTTGTGAACTGAAGCACCCCCAGGAACAACAGCATTTCACAGATAAACCTCATTTCTGGATAGCTATTTAAAGCCAAAATGTCCCTTTTCTCCCTTTTCTTCAAATATTAACGTTCTTTTTGTCCTTAATTCCACTTTAATAACAGCTTTGTTTTCGAATTGTCATGGGTTTTAATAGTCTTTAGTGTTTTCAGCCCTCTCCAACATTTGGCAAAGTTCTTGAATTCCTATCAAATCCGAGGCTGTGCTGGCAGCCTGGCCCGGGAGTCCTGCAGTAGCTCCACAACACAGAGGACAAGCGGCATCACCCCACGCTCTTCCCATGTGTCCCACCTGGAAATGGGTGTCCCATTATCTGAGCTGGGGGCGGCTACGGCTGGTAGATGGGACCCTGGTCACAGGGCTCTGCTTGGTCGCTGCGGGAATCAGAGCGCTCAGGGCACAAACTGGGCAGCAGGGCTGCAAGAGCCACCAGTCCCTGTGTCCTTGGCACTGAACTTATCTTGACCGACCTACCAGCTCTCAATCTGCAACAGCATCTGAGGCCTCAAAGACTCCAGCAAACCTCCACCATCCTCTTACCAGCTAATGCATCAGAGGTCTTTTCCATCGGGATGAAACCTTGCAGCTACCCCAGGGAGATGACTAATCTGGGTTCCTTGCCATCCTCTTCCAGGCTGCAGGAGGCTGTGATCTGTAAACCAAACAAAAAATGACCCTGGTTTCCAGGCAAAGTTTACATTGAGTATCCCAGAAGCATTTCATTTCAGCTTAATAAAACCTAATAAATCAACGATATGTTGATTAAATACCAGCTGAGTATCCCTGCACTTTATAGGGCTGCAGGCAATAAACTGTGTTGCCACCTAATTATTCTGGCTGCCTGGGGTCTCCAGTGCAGAACTCACTGCACGTTTGTCGCATTGTCACCGTAGCAGGACCCTGCTGTTTTAAACTTTATCTGTGCTCCCTGTTTGCAAGGGAAGCAGAGAGGCTGGGGACCAATTCCACCTCTTTGACTCGCTCAGGGTTGGAATGCTTGGAACAAAGAATTCCAACCAAGGCACTGGGGATCAGGTTGCTGTGTGACCGTGAGCAAGACTTTCAACCCCTCTTTGCCCACAGTTTCCACGCAGAGAACCTGCTGCTGTCTGAAATACATTTGTGGGCTACACCTGAGTTGTTATTGTTGCATTCCAGTGCCTAAAACAATACAGAGTCAATCTGTTTTGCTATTCTCATAGCCAAAAATAATTTATCCTAATGTTGTACGATGATGGGAAGAGAGGTCTTTAAAAAGGGATACAAAGGGCCGATTCATCCCAAATTAAACCGCCTTTTCTTTATTTTAATGCAACTGTAATCCAGTCTTTGTTCCAAGCAAGAAATCTGCCACGCACTGACGACTGCCAACTTCAGCTTTCGGACGGGATGTTGAAATTCTTCTCTGTCTTTGCTTGGGAACCGCATCTCCAAGCACTTGCAGCCAGGCTCTGTGCTGGCTGGTGCTGAGCACCACACCAGAGCTCAGCAAGAAAGGAATGCCAGCATCTAAGCAGCTCTCAGGATGAGGCCATGGAGGATGGACAGCAGACACGTGTCCTTCCTGGCTTGTTTTTTCAGTGCTCAGGGCAGGCAGAGGGAAAAGGAAATTGTTTTTTGTTTCTAAACCCTCTTCAATAGCTTCCCTATTCCACACGTCATTTCCAGGCTTAAGTCATTGGGAGTCTTTATCCACTGACTGTGAATTCATTCAGCCCCACAAACACCAAATTAAAACAATCACACAAAACACCTTCCTGCAACCACACAAAACACCCTCCCGAGTTGTCAGGTATGCTCTAAGAAGGGGTGAAAAAGCGCATGGCGATCGAGGGCTGGGTGTCAAGCTCACCCACAACAGAACTCAAAATAATTGTGCTGGTCTTTGACAGGGAGTAAAATTCATGGTGGGCTATTAAATCAATGGCAATATAATGTGGAACAGTGCAGATTAAAAAAGAAAAAAAAAAGAAAGAAAAAAAAGAGACGGAGGGTTCACAAAGAGAGGTCTTTGGCAAGATTCCCCCTGGAGTTCCTAATAGGTTTGATTTGTGGCAAGAGGAGTTGATACGCGCACAGAAAGATGGGCACAGGGGAAGACAAGGAGGGAAAAGAGAGGCAGGAAAAGGGAAATAAATGTAAAGGAGGAGACAAGTGAGGGGGGAAATGGGAATGAAAGAACTTAAGAGAAAGTGCCAACGAGGTATTATTGCATATAGACACCTAGGTCTTACCACCTTTTATTGTTAATTCACCAATTACTTTATATCGTTCATTATTTTGTCGCAGTCAGGAGTCCCTCACATGAACTGGTGGCTCCTGTCTGCTCTGGCAGCCAGGAACAGACCTATTGATTATGCTCAAAAGCAAAATCTGCTTTCATCAGCTTCAGCAGGACCCAGCCCCTATGTGGGAAACCCCTTCAATTTTGCAAAAAGGACCTTTTCAAAGCACTCTTCTCCAGACTGGAAACCAAGATTGAAATCCACATAAGGAACCTAAGGTGCTTGGTGCTGAGGCGCCTTGGTGTCAAGGACCGCATCGCACTTGGGTCATAGGCATTTTTGAAGCAGAACGAGGACTTCTTCCACGCAGTAGGAACAGGATCCTGATCCCACCTGGTATATAATGTTGCATTAATCACAGTGAGGAAAAGTCACCTTCTTCAGGCACCCGTCGCCTGTTTCAGAGCTTGAACCAGAGCCAGCCTTTCCGAAGCCATTTAGCTGTTATCACCAGACATCATCACGACGGGGATGAGGATCTCCACAAGAGGTTGTCCCCGCAGTTAATTGCTCTCACCGCCAGCATCTTAATCTCCTTCAGACTCTATCACACTTAAGTCCAATCAAGTGCTCATCGTAGGGGCACTCTGCTACACGAGCTTGCCTAGAAGTGCTGGGTCTATTAGACCAGAGATCCCTTCAAGACCTTCTTGACACCAAGATCCCCCAGTCCAACCGCCTCTCAAGCTTCCCTTTGGAAGCCTTAACTCGGCGTGCTAAGCCTCTGCATGCAAGGTGTGTTTGACCCCCTTGCTTTTCATGTGCTCGTGACTCTCCTTCATGTGGAGCTCAAATCTTAGGTGTTCTTGCTGTAGTCATCACACCTGGTCTGCTGGTGGAGGTAATATCTCCAAAGCTGGGTGTCACATAAGCCATCATGCCTCAGCATGACAAAAGCAAGGATACACTCAGCCACTGGTTTAAAGTAACCATATTTAGATAATAATCTATTCTAATTCGCTGCTTCCCAGCATATAGTCCCCCATCAGGGCTTCCCGCAGCTTTAATTTCTAAGCGTTTGACCTTGCACGTGGTGGCATTGAAGGGTCTCTTGTTTGATCCAACTTAGCCAGTGAAGTGTCTGCATCATTACTTGCCATACCATGAGCTCTGATTTTGTCTAAAAAAATCATTTTTCCATGCTACAAATTATATACTCCGCCGACCTTTTATTTTGAAGACCATAACCCCAACACTCTGCACTGATATATCACCTAACTATTGGTCACAGCACATTACCAGTTACCATTTCAGAATTATCAGTGCACATTTCTCAGTTCATATGGCCCCAGATTAATTTTATGAAACTATTTTTTCCTCCAATTGGAGAGTTCTGCAGTATTATCTGAGTAGGTCCCAGAATTCCCATTCAAAGATTTTTTTTTTCCCTTTGGTGAAAGTTATGATTCCACAGTGATTTTTTTCCTCACATAAATGTCTTCTTTTGCTACAAATTACTACAGATTCCTACTATTCTGTAAAGAAAGCATTGAGGGAGATTTTTTATTAGAAACTTTTTATTAGAGTTGGCTGTACAAATAAGAGATCCTACTTTCCCCCATCATCACAGCATCACTGACTATAAACAACATAAGACGACTGTTAAGTGCATTATGTCTCCATTACTAGCAAAAATTTTACTGTCTTCACCTTGCAGGGAGCTTCAGACATAACTTATATCCTTCCAGATCTATTCAGGTTCTCTTGAAAACAGAGAACTCACTTCACCGAATTTTTCGGCATTTCCAAATTTGTGCTCCAAATGTCTAAATACCCAGTGAAAGGCAATTTCTCAACATTTTCCCCTATATATCAAAAATAATTCATGATGCCTTTTGGTCCTTAAATCTTTAGGTTATAGAGCCTAAGATTGTGTGCCATTTTTAGGCAATTTGATTGAAAAGCATTAATATTTACAGTTATATAATTTTTCCATCACCAGATAGCTCCGTGATTTTCCTCTTGATTTCAGTGCGTAGCTCTGGAGCAGCCTGTTCAATCACACCTCCTGAGTGAAGACTCTTCATTTCAAGGGTCATCGGGACATTTTAGTCCCGGAGTTCACCTACTTGACCCAAATGGGGCCAGACCTCATATTCACCTTGAAAATCCCAACAATGAGGAAGAACGAACCCAATCAACCCAGGCTATATTAAAAGTAGCAACGGAAAAGCCCCATGACATGGGATGTCACATTTGCATTTCATAATCTGTGAAATATCAGAATTTGGGAACAAGAGCTTTCCTGTTGAGGAGTTGATAGCTGATGTGGCTCTTGGCATCACACAGGTTCGCAATGCCCATAACAAGCTCAACAAGGCAGGACTTGCTGATAGAAACCATCCTTGGGCTAAGTTAGATTTGGGGGGCCACCACACTTACCTGAAGTGCCTGACAGACTTTTAATTTCTTTCCAACTTTTATACAAGACCAGATAACTTTACACCCCAATGTTACTCCCAAGCAAAGATATTTCTAATAAATAGAGCTGGGGAATGTATTGTCAGGACTTCTCAAAAATACCTGACCACCACCAAGATCAAAGCAGCACTTCAGACTGGTCAAAAAGCTAACGAGCTTTTTAAGAAATATACTACCCTCTATTTTTTTCCGCATCAAATGCAAATTCGCTTTATGTCTTATAAACCTTAATGCAAGTGGAGTAAACCCCTGATAAAGCAGGAGACATGCACAGGTCAACACATCAGGGAATTGCTAGATATGGATCAAATATAGGAGGAGCTTTGCAAGCAAGGAGTCATTTGGGAATTGGGAGCCTGTGGAGCCTCTCCTGAACTGCAGCAGGAATGTGACCACTTGAGGAGTTTGGAAGACACTTAAGAATATGCAGGATTATAAAGTGCTCCTACTTTTATCTCTTAAAAAAAAAAAGACAAATATTTCCAAGCAGGCTTAATTATATTGCGTTTAAAAGTCAGCCAAGTCTTGAAGTTACATTGTATAACACAAAATAGGGACTTTAGCAAATGAAGGCATATGCATATAACTGCTTTAAACACTGCCACTGTCACCTGAGATTCTGTCATTGGTTACTGCATCCTTTAGCCACCCTTAAAACAGTTTGCACAATAAACCCAGGCATTTCAGTGGTAATTAAAACCCAAAAGCAATTAGCCTTTTGTTTATTTTAACTTGGGAACCTGACCAAAACCTAAATAGGAATACCAAAAAATAAAGAAAGAAAAATCTCCAGCTTCAGCATAGAGCCAGATGTCTGAATGATGTTCTAATTAAGCTCTTACTACAGCATCACAACATAAGCTGCCCACATATATATGTATATGCTTGCGTGTATGCACTTCATTACACGTTTTACAGTCCTGACAGCCTCAGTAGCTCATTTGCAAGTGGTGATTATGGATGGAGAAATGGTCTGAGGAGAACTAACTAACTAAATAAATGGGAAGAAAAAACACCAACCTGCATAAAACTTTGCTACAAGTGAGCTCAGAACATGGGGATGCAACAGCTTGGGACATACGTAATTGCAGGGTCCTGTAACATCACTGCATGGGGAGCTTCATGTCTCCCTGGCTGTATTCAGGTTGTCGTCTTCTGCATAATCTCAATTTGAGCCAGCAAGGCTGACTACCTATCTCCATCTTCCCCTTGGAAAGAGGTTAGGTCTCCGCTTAAAAGTGTCCATCTTAGGCTTAGCACCTATTTTTTCCAGGGTTTGGCCTGGGCATCAGGTTGTCTGAATCACTCATTGCCTTCCCTAAATTAGATACATCCCCCTGGCTCCATCTCTGCTGCCTTGGGACTCTGGTTCAAGCCTCAGGGCACAGAGGTTTCCAAGCTTGGGTGCAGGGTCCACACAGGACTGAGACAGGAGAAGGGCTCCTTCCCAAGAGCAGAAGGAATTGCCTTCTGTAGATCCAGAAAACCCCTCTGGAAATGCTGTTGTCAACATCAGACACCAACTAAATAATACCTTGATGGTATTAACTGCCTGGCTGTACTCTAGCAGTCAGTAAAAACCGCATGCAATACTCAGAAATATCTTTATGCATAAAAATAGCATGTGCACCAAGCACCTTCTCCCAGCCTCTGCCTTGTGCATTATTAATATCAACCCCCAGATTTGCATAGCTGCATAGTCTATATGTTTATCCACAAATTTACCTGCAAATGTCCCTAGGAAAATTGAAGGATCACTGTTTGCTGTCAGTTATCGTGTTGCAAATCTGTGCCAGGAGCATGAAGCGAGGAGCAGTGCCTGATTAAAAAGAAGGGAATAAAACTGAGGACTCTTATCCCCAACATAAACGTCCAACTGATGCTTCTGTTTTCTAAGCTAGTCTATATTTAAATAGCATTATACTGCACTGAATAAATCATGCTCAGCAGTAAAGGGAACACATTCAGTGTTACTTTGGTATTTTAGGACTCTTGCAGATAAGATCTAGATCCTCATAACTTGCATCAAAATAAATCAACTTTCTCCCATGTGCTATTACATTTCTTGAGACGACTGCCTTCATTCCTTTGTTTCACCGTCTTCTTCAGAGCAGCCCCTGAGCAGAGAGGCTTTGGACGTGAAATCCCACCCAGCTTTGAGCAGGACATTGGAGTCAAGACCCATCAAGAGCCCATTCCAGCCTGAATTATTTGATGATACAATGAGGTGACTGAGAAGTAAAGTCATAAAACGAGAGAAAGAAAATGGAGAAAGTCCCTCCACAGGTCCAGGTACTCTGTTTTTGCTCCGTTTCTTGTAGCTTAGTATCAACCCCATCTTTCCAAGGCTGAGAGCACTTCAAGGCAATGGACTATGAGAATGCACTTGGTGGAGCTTCCCCACCACAAAGCTAGGTCTGAACCCAGGCAGCAGCAAAGCCCTATCCTGGGGTTTATGCAGAGCTGTGTGTGGCACTTAGCTCACCTCAGTGCTCTGAAAGGATCTTTTCAGGATTCACCATTCCAAGCACTCGCAGTCTTGCTTCAGAGATCCCCGGCATTACCTGTGGGCTCCCCATCCATGTCTTGGGCTTTTGTGACTTGGAATACATCGACACACAAATGAGCATTAGTTTTCCCCATCCACTAAGGAGTTAATGGAGAGCATCGGAAGACAGCAAACGCCCCAAGAACTGTTCATGGCCAAACTCAAAGAACCCAGGCTCTCTCACGGCAGCCTCGTCCTTTTTCCTATTTCCTCCATCTTCCTCTGCCTCCAAAACCTTCATTTTGCTCCTGTCTTTGATGGTGCAACTAGCTCAAGCAGGGAGAGGGAGAAAATAAACCCAAACAAAATAAATAAAGAAAATACAAATAAATCCATAACAAACCCCTTTCAAATATTCACCCTCCAAGAGGATAAAATGATTTCAATTTTGGGCTGTCTCATTTGCTTGCCTCCCCCCTCCCTAGGTATATATACATATCTGTATATTTAGAGAGAGGGTTTTTTTAGTATTATTACTTAGTTAATATGAATTACAGGCCTCAAGCTGCCTCCCCTCTAAACCCAAAATGAAGAAGCTCTCTTTTTTTCCTCCTTTTTTTTTTCCCTCTTCTTTCCCCCTCACCAACACGATTTACATTCTCAATGTAATGTATTAAAAAGTTGACAGGGCCGAAAGGATTCACATGATGTCGGCTAAGAAACCCAATTTCCATGATGAATTGCCCGGAGCCCCTGAATCACAAACCATTTTTTCCGCTGCTCAGAAGTTGATTTTTTTTTCCTTTTTTTTTTTTTTTTTTTTTTTTTTAAATCTTCTTAAAGCTTCTCTCCTAATCTTCGGCTAGAAGAGATGGGTGAAAGGATTTTTTTTTCTAAACTAAGGAAAGTATTAGCATCTTGGTTGTTGTGCATCAAATTTGAAAATGCAAGGTTAGTAATATTTCAAATCGGCTACGGTCCAAGCCACTTGATAAGTATGCTCGCCGGCTCTCCCTCGCGCTCCCCCTCTCCCTAGGTTTCTGCTGGCAGGATGCTGCAGTGATGGTGCACGGCCGCGCACGCGTCCAGGTGGGAAGGGCGTCTCAGCCATCCCCACGTTTACTCTTCCTCTTCCCTTTCAGGGGTGGTTGGTTTCCCAATCCAATTCCCAATGGTTGCAGGATTTGCAACCATTTACTCCCCTCTCCCCTTTCAGGGGTGGTTGGTTTCCCAATCCGATTCCCAATGGTTGTGAGATTTGAGACCATTTACTCTTCCTCCCTTCTTTCAGGGATGGTTGGTTTCCCCATTTGATTCCCAATGGTTGTGGGATTTGGGACCAGGCAAAGGAAGTGATAGCAAAATCCTAACGTGAGGACCCAGCACAGATCCCTGTTGGGAGATACTGTTGAGCTCTTGCCTGGAAGCTGGAGTAGGAGCCTTGGGCTAGAACATCATGCCCTGAGGGCAAGTGGGCATATATATATTCATTTTAAATGAACTCCTTCCCTCCACTGAGAAAAGGAAAAAAAAAAAAAAAAAAAAAAAAAAAGCACTACAGAGAGAAAACTAGTCTTTTTGCACACCCTAATGAGATATCCAGCCCTGGATTCATGCATTTTTCCTCCCTCTAAGCTCCAAGAGAAAAAGCATTTTCAACTCTGGGATTCCTTCTGTCTATCACGAACTGTCTCCTTAACTAGGGTCATTTCATGCCCTCCTGGTCGTGGGTTCCCAGGCTTCCTGGCCTCTGGGAATACAAAGTTTGTGGCAAGCTGCTTTGGCAGGGCTCTGCCTCACTTCTGCAGACCTCAGCTCTCCATCCTTGCCACTCATGGTGTTCTCCAGCTCTTCTACCCTCTCCAGATGCCTGAAGGCAGGGAGTCAATGGTATCCAGCATTCTGCATACAAATCCTTCTTACTGAGGGGGAAAAAAACACACTGTAGCCAGAAAAGAAGCTGCCTCAAATATTTTTTTTTTTTTGGCTGGAAGTGGGTCTGTTATAGGTTATTGCCAGAGAGATGCTGGAAGCAGCGAGTCCCTCTTGACCTTGGCAGAGCTACCGTGTGCGTCTCCACTGGCTCTATGTCACCTGTTTGAGCACAGAAACCAGTGGTTTTTGTTCATAAAAATCTCTGCCTGGTCATCTCCCAGACATGAAAAAGTAAATACACAGTCACCCCTTGCTATAAGCCATCTCAAGAGTCCTTGGGCCCTCGGTCTCCTTACCTGCTGTTTTACCACTTGCTCAGTCAATTCACACTCCAACATATCCCTCTCTTTTCAATTACCAGCCTCTTAATTAGAAAAACTATCTTGTTTCACCTTCTACCTGATACCATATCAGTACCCATTTCCACTTTGATCTCCAGAAAGCCCACTTTTTTAGAGGCTATTCCCTTAATTAGCAGTTTTATCAATATGCTCCAAAAATACTTGAAGAAAAGCAGTTTTCATTGCTAGAGCCAGGTGACAGGGACATGCAACCAGGGAAAGATTATTTTTGTTGATGGAGGGGTTAAGAGTTATATGCCAAAGGCGAACTGCCTTCTTGTAGGTACAGCAGCTGATGTTAATGAAGATCTGCACAGGGGCCAGGTGGGTTTTAAACTCAGGAATACCTTAGGAGCCTCCAGCCCTCGCAGGGTCAGAAAAAACATAGGACATCAGCAGCAGAGCTTAGCAGCTGAGCCTCGTTTCTGCAGTCACATCACCAGACTGTGCTTCCCTGGATTTAGCACCAGGAACAAGCATTCGAAGCAGCAGCAGGAAAGGGCTGACCTGGTGAGCACTGATAGACTGAGCAGACTGGATTAGCTCCTGGTGGAGACCTCCTCCTGCGTCCTGAGCTCTCAATCCCCGTGCTGCCTTACCCCAGAGGTGCCCAGCAAGACCCACCATCCCATTCCCCCCTCCTCCCCCCGCCCCTACTGCTGTCAAATCCAGGAGATGCCCAAAGTGATGAGTACCCTCCCTGTCCTGGAAATACCCTCCCTGTTTTTTTCTTTTTACCCACTTGCAGGCGGTTCATCATTAATTTATGCTCCTACCTAGATCTCGAGCACAAATACACATGTGCCCAGTCCTGCTCGGCTGCTGTCCCACCTCTGTTATCAGCCTTTAATTCTGACTCACAGACTCTGCTGCCTCAGCCCAAACTCACCCCGTGGCTCCACCACCAGACTCAGTCCAGACCTGAGGCTCTCTCACACACTTTTCAACAGCTCCCTGGATCCTGCAGGTGCTTTCTCTGTTGTTTCTCCCAAAACTAAGGTACCTGTGGGCTCACTGTCACTGAGAACATCTCCAGCAACTGTTTCCCCATCATGCTGGCCCCCGATGAGGCAATGAGATACACCTGGAGGAGCTGGTCACCACATAGACCAAGATGATGCAGGGAGGCTGAGGGAGAAGTGGGGATGGCTACCAGGATACTTAGAGGAAGATGAGGAACACCACATGCGGCTACTGAAATCCAGACTGCAAAGGCATTAGGGTGCCCTGGGTAGCTCAGGAAGTTTTCTGATGCATATCAAGGGCTTGATCAAATTATAAAAGGTAGGAAAAAAGCCCAGAGGAAATAACAGTTCCAGAAGTCGACAGGTGCAACTGCCACTTTTAGAAGATACATATCTATGAAATTGACTGAGTATTAGCACATTGTTTGCATCTTAACCTCCCTAGACAGCCACAGGGAACCTTAACATCCTCCATTTCCCATAGCCATGGGCCACAGCATTGATCAGTCCTTGCCAGACCTTGAGTAGCCATTGAGCTGCTAGAAAAACACCTTATTCCGGGCTCTGTCCTCTCACAGAGGGGGCAAATTTAAAGCAGGAGACCACTGAGATGCCACCAGGAGCATCAGTTTTTGGATAATGCATGTGTAGAAAACAGCAAGCAGCAGGAGAGGGGACAAGGGACAGGGCTGGAGATAAGTTCCTACATACAAAGGGGGCTCCATCCAGGCTACACACAACACGGGTTCAGGTGTACCAGGAGCCAGACACAACAACCACCCAGGTAAGACCAGAAGTGAAGGCCCCAGCCCAAGCTTAAATGGAGCTCCTGGGACCAAGGGGAGTTGATGAGGGTCCCAGCTGAGGCCTGGGACACTAACAGCCTGTTAGCATCCCTGGAGCCTTATGTTGTATCAGAGGTGCCTACAAGAACTTAATGGGCATCTCTTCTTCTTTTCAACAATTTCTAAATCTAAAGGAAAAACCCAACACTAAAGGGTATGTATTTGACATAAAAACTCACCAGGTGATGATTCATCAAGATCATTCTGCTTTTTCAAACTGTTAGAGCAGAGACCCCTCCTTTCTAGGATCTTCCGGATAGCCTTTTGCCTTCCTTTTCAAGGCAAGAAAGATGAGGGAGATGCCTCCAGCACGCTTGTTGCCTCTATCCTGCCCAAGGAAATTACCAAGATGGAAGTTAAATAAATAAAGAAACCTGTGGACACTTCAGAGGTAACACGGCACCTTCCCTCTACCCCATCCTTGAACCACACCGGGGTTCTGTGTCACCAGCACAACCCTATCTCAACACACCAGTACCTCCAGCTCCTCCTCGTGCTGCCCCGTGCTCGGCCTCACTCTCCACGTGCTGGAGAGGTCCCAGTCCCTGCCTTGCTCAGCCAGGGGCACAGCAGGAAGGAGCTGGTGGTTGAGGCCCAGCGTGAGGCCCGCGGTGTCCCACGCCCGGGCCCCGCTGGCCGTGGGCGCGCGGGCGGCTGCCGTGACTGCCGAGCCGGCAGCAGCCTCCAGTGGCCGGCTGGTAAACAACAGCGGCGGCGGCACCATGGCCTGCCGGCCGCGTCCCCTGAGCGAGGCCACCCGTGGGCACCTCGCGCCAGGTGCCCCATGGCAGCCGCGAGCCCACGGCGAGTTCCAGCGTGGCCCGATGGCGGTCAGCCACAGCCAAGCGCAGCACGTCCCCGTGTCCCCGCTAACTGTCTGCCACCAAGCCCAGCGCCAGGGCTGAGCCCACGGGGATGGCAGTTGGCCCGAAGCCAGAAGGACACAAGTGATATCTTTTTACCAAAGAAAACGTAGGTTTTGGCAGCAACAGTGTGCTTGCCCGTCGTTTCCCTCTGCCTCAGCAGGGATGTTCAGATCCATAAGGGATGTCCTTGTTTCCTGGATGCAACCCCGACCCATAGTAAGGCACGTGCAGGTCCCGGGCATCGACCCCAGGGAGGATGGCCCCAGGTTTCTCCATGGCACAGCACGCCAGCAGGCAGGATCTGCAGAAATCCCAGTTTTCCCTGCCCTTCACCCTGGGGTAGTACACAACAGCATTGCCCGTGGCCTCTCCCCTGGGCCAAGCATGTCTGTGGAGGTGGTTTAGGACCTGCGGTTTCTTCACCTTCATATAGGACCCCTCAGAGCAAGCAGGAGTGGAGATGGCCACCATTGCTGGCTAACCCTGCTCTTCTCTTCCCAAGACATTATCCCTTTGGTCCTTGGCACCACCAGCCAACCAAGAACCTTCCTCAGCCTCAAGTATTCCTCATGACAACACCTGGGTGCCCAGGTCCTTACTCCTTCCCCAGCATTTTGGGCATCTGCTGTTTTTGCTGGTTGTCCTCCACATATTGCTCCACATATAAAACATCCCATGGAGGAGAAGTACCCCCTGATGCCTGGAGAAGCTGCAAAAAATAGGAGTGGACAAGTTGGTTTCCTTGTTGTGTCATTTTTTTTTTTTTGCCTTTTTTTGTCATTTTTTTTGAAATACAAACAAACACAGCAATTATTGCAAAGATAAAATAGCAAGGATTATGAAATCCTCACCAGCAAAGTTCTCCATCAATTAACTAAATAAATTCTTGCTTGAGAATAGAATCCACAACAAGAAGCCACAGCAAAAGACAATTAAAAACAACAAAAAACAAACAAACAAAAAAGTGTATTTGTGCAAGAGAGTGTGGTGGGAAGGAAAGACAAGAGATTTCATCAGAGAGCAGAATAATTTGAGGTAGTTGCATGTGAAGCAGAAGTATCCCAAAACAACTCAGCATAAAACATGCTGCTCTGGGAGAGGGTTTCTGCAGAACCTCCTCACTCTGCAATCACAAACTCTTTGCTGATGCTGAAGTAAAGTTTCTCCCTAGTCGGTTCAGCCCCATTTCTTCCAGTATCGATACCCTCTTTTAACTTTAATAGCTGCAAAGCCCCCAGTGCCCCTGGTTTGGGAGTGAAATAAGCAGACTGCTGCTCAGCAAGTCTCCCGCAGCACCTGCAGATGAGGTTGAGTGCTTGCTTGCTTGATTAATTACTATTTAAATTAAAGTTATGCCTAGTGACTCCAGGCAGGGATCAAACCTTAGCGTCACACGTAGCTATAATGAGTCGCTCCCGTTCGCACCATCCCAAGATCTTCTGCAACATGGAGCTCAGGGCGTGAATTTCAAAGTGCTTGCTGTGAGACGCATGGCTCCCTCGTGCTTATATGCAACATTTCTGGGGTCCAATCCTTATTTTGCACTGTTTTGCACCTGTGGGACTCTGCAGAACTGCTGGTAGAAGATGATGTGTTTGCCAGTGCCTCTCATTCAACCAAGATTAGCCCCAAAGGGCCAACAATTTCAACACTGCTTCGGAGACGAGGTCCCAGCGAGTTGGGGAGACTATCCAGGACCAGACTCAGCATTGCTCCATCCCCTGCTCCAGGATCGTGCACTTGCAGGAATCAGGAGAGCTCTGAGCATCTCATGAGCATCTCGTGGGCATCACCTCAGGTCCGAGGCTTCTCAGACCTCATCTTGCTTGGAATTCCAGAGCTCTTCCACTGCACCGGAGAGAAACCGTAAGAGACGACCGAAAAGGCGACGGAAAAGTTGAGAACATCCTTAAGTGACAGCTCAGGCTTGGGCTGTGAGCCGTGGGTTTGTTTTTCCTTTGTAGCTGTGCTCGAATATCCCTGCTAATTTTTTTGAATATTGCTGTCGCGCACAGAAGAACTGCTGATGACACATTTTCCGAACGTGCAGCGCACAAAAGGAGATTATATTTTAGCCTCTTTTAGAGACTATAAAATCAGATTCATCCTAATGAAACAGCAAATAAAAAAGGGTTTTCCCTTTTTCTTCTTTTCCCCAATCTCTTTGGCGTTTTTTCTTCCCGTGGTTTTTATTCTTCTCCTCCCCGCTCCCAAGCCCCCCGCTCCTCTTTCTTACGTTATCTGTGTTTCCTGCTCATTTCAACTTGATGACATGTTGCTGGGACAACTAAGTCTCGTAACCTTCTTAACTTTGCCATTGTTACTGCCTAGAGTGTATTTAGGAGGAGTGTTTTAATTTCTTTTCCAATGCACAGCGCCTGCCCCGTAGAAAGATATTAGAAATAGAGTGGGAAGATGGGGAGGGGGGGATCTTTTCTTCTATAAATGTATGCTATTCAAATCATCTCTTTTTTTATTTCCTTTAAACCCGTCATTTGTATGCTGTAGGTCGCTGCTTTAAAACCCGGCTCGCTGTTGCTGCAAGGATCACCCGTATAATGATGCCATCCATATTCAGCCGGAATCGCGGCACAGAGCCGAGCGTTTCCCTCCCCTTCCCTGGAAATCCCGCGCTTCCGAACCCGCATCCGAGCCCCAGCCGGAGGCACCCGCCTGCATCCCAGTTGGGCCACATTAGAGGTCTAATTGGACATGTGTTGTCCGTGCAATCTCCCCCGTGTCAGCTCCGTGTCTCCCTGACACACTTATTGTACCTGGATCAATGCTCCTTTAGTGGCTAATTGATCTTTTATTAACATATAATAACTTACTTATTAAACCTAAATTAAAGACTTAATTGAGACACTTAATCTAGAGCAGCTCAGTATATCACCCTCATAAGCATAATGTATAATTTAATTAATTGACAGAGCTGATAATAGCATGTCATCTGTCACCATTCCTAGTGACCTGGGAGCCGGTTGCAGCCTGGGATGAACTCAGGGGGGTCCCAGGAGCGGGGTGACAGGTTTAGGAATATTCCGAAATTCGGAATATTCCGAATATGCCACATTCCGGGCTCCGATTCCCCTCACTACCAAAATGCGGTCGGCTTCATTTCCCGGTGGTCACTAGTCCTTCTGCTCCAGCTAAAAATTTGGGCCCAAGCACCACATTTTTTTCCCCAGTTCTGGGCAGAACTGGGCACTTACTTCCCCCCACCCCGTCCCTGCTGCCACCATCTCACAGCAGTGAAGAATTTCGTTTTGGAAACTAAAAGATTGAATTTAAAAATATAAAATGGCAAAGGGAGGGCTTTTTTTTTTCAATAAAAAAAATAAAGGTAAAGAGATGATGGTTGGAACAAAATGTTCCAGAAGAAAGCTCTTCCCTTGGGGTTTCTTTTCTTTAAGCTTTGCATATTACAATTTGAAATTTTTGTAAAGAGATCCCCATTTTATATTCACACTGGTAGCCTGAATTTAAATATCTCTCTCACCTGAGATTAATACAGGCTTCACCCTGAATTACTTCCCGGCTCTGAAGTACAGCTCTGGAGAGCTCAACTCTCTGCAAATTCACTTCTCTTTTAGAAGCATAAAAGCTTATGAAATATATGAAATATTAAAATAGTGTGAGTGTGTTGGGGTGGAGAGTGGGGGAAGGCAAGTCGGGGTCAGTAAAAGGGGGCTTCTTTGATATGAAAACACACTTTCCTTTAAATGAAATCACAGATCAGTTAGCCACAGGACAAGAGCCTCTTTAATCTCCGAAGGCAAAAATATCAGCCCAAAAAATGAGAGTTTAGGGGGTTTCTCTTTTTTTTAATTGTCAGGTACTACAGCTGGAGCAGAATGCAATCCGGGTGGGGAGGAACCCTGATTTCTGACGGCAACCAAAACTATCAAGTTTCGCCGGAGCAAAACAACATATTCCCCACAAACGGGGTTATAAACAAGGTGGAAGCGCCTTATTCTGCTGCCTCAACAGTTGCCAAATCCACCTGATGGGTGGAAAGCGCCTTGTTTTACACGCCGAGGGCCCATTAACTAATTGCCATAGAAATCCAGCCTCTCATATAATCATTTAACCCTTGGGAAGCCCTGCCATCCGGGGCATTTCCTTGGGCGGGATGTAGGTGCCAGGCTTGTAGGAGGCATCTCCCTTATTCTGCATGTATATATAAATATACATGCATATATGTGTGCAGACCCTGGGTTGAAAAGCACTCGCTGCTACAGAAGGGCTTCTGTGCAGCTGCTCCATCCTGCTGCAATAAATTTCTTTGCTTGCGCTGAATCGAATATAGTTCATTTTAAGAAGTCTCTTTTTTTTCTTTCTTTTTTTTTCTTCTCTTTTTTTTCATTTCAGGAAAATGAATGTTAGCGCCAGATAAGAAACTATAGTCTGCTTTCAAGAAGGTTACAAGAAAACTGCATCTTGCATTACTAATCCTTTATCTTTCATGTTAACAAAAAAGATTACTGACATATTTTTGAATGAAAGAAAATAAAATAGCAAATGCATCTAAAGAACTGTGTAACTTTCATGCAACACACAAATCGGTTGTTAAACGTGGCGGAAAGGAAAAAAAAAAAGAGAGGAATGAAGGGAAAATTCATAATACATTTCCCTTTGTAAAGTGAGCGAACCAACTTTCTGTAATAAGAGAAACTACTGGAGGACTAGGAGATGCTCTTGGCGTAAAGCAGGAACATTATTGTTAGCTGGAGGCTGGATTTGGGAGGCAGAGAGAGGAGACCTTGGCCGGGTGCCTACCTGGGGCTCTATGCAATGCTCCTGTCTACCCATGGGCTTGGGAATTGCTTTTCCCAGCTTCTTTGGGACACCGGGAAGCCTTTGTGTCATGCTCCTGGATACAGAAAATCTGGGAGAAGGTCCCAAAGTGAAAGTTGCCTTGGAGATGTGGACCGCAGCGCATCACCTTGGGACTTTCCCACCACAGTCCCTCGATCCCAAAGCTGTCCAGGACAAGAGTTTGGGGCTTCCTCTCCAAGTATCCGTGTAAACTGCAGCCCTGATCCACCTCTCTATTTTGCCACGAGATGCCCTGCCTTGGCACATGGTGGTTTATTAGGAAACCCCTGATTGAATTCCCCAACCATGCCACTCTAAACCCGCTCTGATCAGGAATTAGTTCATGACAGTCGGCCTGGGATATTCCTTGCTACAAATTTTACCTGTGCCCCCAGGTAGGCAGCGGTGGGCACCGCTTGTGTGGTGTCGTTTGAAGGTCTCCCCTTCGAAGGTGGCTTGTTAACAAGTCACCTGCAAAACCCCTCAGGAAGGAGCTGCCTGCTGCTCCCTTGGCCTCCAATGAGTCCTAATAATCCCGGTGTAATCGCTAACGTTAGCGAGGAAATGTGAGAACGGGCTGGAGAGGAGCCCGGCGGGAGCGCATCGCGCTTGCTCCCATCCCTGCCAACCTCAGCTCCAAGAAACCCCTCGCAGGTAGCGGCTCCGGATGGTGCCCTTCCCCACGGAGCAATCGGGAGAAGCGCACCCAGCTTAGGGATGAGGCAAGCAGAGATAAGGAGCATCTGGGGCTCAGCACGCAGAGGAAGGACCCCCAGCCAGCGCCGTCTCCCAGAAAAGGAGTCCCAGCGTTCCCCAGATCTCTCCTTTCCCCAAGGCTTTCGCCCAGCCTCGCGTGCTGCTCCACTTGCGCATCGCTCTCCCAGGCAGCGGATTGCTCGCGCCGACTCGCCGAGCCTCGTCTCTTCCACTTGCTGCTATTGCCCTCTACCGGGGACTCCCAAAGGGAAGGCTGCTCCCCCGGCCCCGCTTCCAGGGAGCCTCCTTCCTGACCTCCCAAAATGCCAACCCAGAGGGGACAATCCCCCGGGATGGGATGGACGGGGCAGAGCGTGCCCCATGCTTGGGGCTCGCCCCCTTCCTGCTCCGTTTTATTAATAGCTTTCTATATTTTATGGGCGAAAAAGGCGGGGGAGGAGGGAAGAAAAGGGACTGGAGACCAATTTCCCTCAGGACCGGGGAGTTCAGCCGCAGAAATGAGCTGCATCTCTGGTCGCAAATCCTCGCAAATTGTCACAAATCGCCTCTTGCTCCAGTGCAGCTCTGAGGGGCTGAGCCAGTGAGGGATGGGGGTCTCGGTGGCCATGGGGTCACTCTGGTGGGGTGACAGCTCCTGCACGGCCATCCCAGCCAAAGAAGGGCCTTTTGATACCGTCAGAGAAGAAGATATGCGACAGGACTCCCCCTGCTCCAGGGAAGGTCAGGGAGAGGAAGGAAGGGAGCCACCAGCACGGTCACCCTTCTGCTCACGTGGGGCACCTGGGGACGGCCAGCCTCAAGGAATGAGCCTA
Source organism: Crypturellus soui (assembly GCA_032275445.1). NCBI lineage: Eukaryota > Metazoa > Chordata > Aves > Tinamiformes > Tinamidae > Crypturellus > Crypturellus soui. The sequence goes on along the minus strand of JAUBNY010000077.1, from coordinate 441,010 downwards.
TCTCTAAGACTCCAGTCCTCAGAGGGTGGTTAGACTCAGCCGGTGATGCCGCACAACCCAAAAAAGCCATCAATGCCGGACAGCTGGCCCAGATGACCACCGGCACATCCTGGGGCCGTCTCATCCCACTCCCAAGGAGATGCACTCCGCAGAGTTCCTCGTGCGCCCCATGGATACAGATGAGGGAGGCGAGAGCCACCTTATACCAATTAATTCCCCAAGTGTAATTAACATCTGGGGCTGCTCCGTAGGCTCCGCAGCTGCTAACGAAGCACGGCACCGTGTTAATTCCAGCGATGCCCCGCCATCTTCTCATTAAATCCGGGAGCGGGCTCCATCACATTTTCCCTTAAAGGGGAAAAAAAAATAAAGGAAAGAGAGAAACAGAGCAGGATTTGACTCAATGAAATAAGAGAGATTAGAGTTTGAGGATAAAGAAAGTAGGAGGGGGAGGCTATAGCACGGGCAATATGTGCGGGTGCTCACGCGCGTGTGCAGGCAGCCGGATAGTCCCTTTCGCAATGACCTCCTTCTGCCCCATCCATCAGCCTCGGGTTGGCTTATTCTAACGAGCAGCTTCTTTTCTGGTGTATAACAGGCCCCTCAGACCCAATCTGCATGCCAATTACCAGAGCGGCCCCCCTGATACCGAGCCATGGAAATTAGCTGTCAAGCCCCGGCATCAGCTGCGCGGCCCCCGTCGCGGCTCGCATCCGTCTGCGCTCGACTCCGCATACCGCCACGGCAAGGGGAGCCCCGGCGGAGAAAAAAAAGGAATCTAGACTAATAATAGTAATAATAAAAAGAAAATGGCATGTTTTGTTGTTAGGTGCAGCGGTCGCCAGCATTTGGGGTGCAGTGCAAAATTCGCCAGAGGGCATGAGTGGTTTGGAGAAAGGGGAAAAGAAGGGAAAAAAAAAGGGAAAAGGAGTTGTAATAATTGCATTTTAGCGGTGGGTAGATCAAGTGATGCAATGGGAGGACATGCAGAGGAAATGCTGCAGTAAGGGCGCAGCGAAGAGGCCAGCAGGAACGAGCCGCTGACTTTGTCCCATCCTTCGTGGATGTGCTCGGCCCATTCATTAGGAAAAAAAGAGGGGGAGAAAAGGAGAAAGGGGGCTTGCCCTGAGCTCGCTGCAAAGAGCATAGCCAGGTCATGCTCAAGGGCAGCATTTTGCCCTCAAAAGTAGCATGAGGCTCTCGGGGAGCCTGGAAGGGAACCAGGCAGAAGAAGGGTCCAGCAAAGGGGGGTCAACACAGTCCATCGGTCACAGATTCAGGGAGTCCGTGGATTTGAGTGCAGCTATGAAACCCTAGCAGCACTGCAGAAGGAAGAGGAGGAGGAGGAAGGCTCCCTCCAAGCTCCCACTTTGAGCATGAGGACGGTCCCACCTCACCCAAGGCCTCCTCAGGGCGCTGTCCCCACCGCCATGTGCTGCCACCAGCTCCCTGCGCTCTGACAAGCGTCACTTAACTTGCCTCCCCGCTCTGTAATAACCTCATACATCATGCGGGAGGGGGCTGCTCCGCTTCCGCATCCAACATCATTATCCCAAGTCCCCACACTTGATATGCAAAGAGGCCGCCGGTCCCCAGGGCGCCCGGCGGGGACACGGACAAGGCGCCGCGGCCGCGCACGCGGGCCCAGCCTGACATCTAGCGGCCCCGGACAAAACAGGACCCGGGGCCAGACCGCTCACGCCAGTTGCCCCGGTGAGGCCTAAGGGAGACCGGGAATGAGGAGAGGCGCCAGGAGCGATTCCATAGCTTTATTGAGCGCCGGGCGGCCCCGGCCCCGCTCCCGCGGGCCGTCACTCGGCGATGTTGCGGAAGGACTGGACGGCGGCAGTGCCGGCGCCCCAGTCAACCGGCTTGCGGTACTCGCCCTTGGGCAGCAGGTACTGGCGGCCCCGGTAGTTGGGGTGCTCGTAGAAGACCCAGACACCATCGAGCACCCTGCAGGCGTGGATCTCGCGCAGGTGCCACTCCTCCATGACCGAGGGGCAGTCCTCGGTGGCTTCGAACATCTGCCCGCCGAAGTCGCCCTTCTCGAAGACCTGAATGTGGCCCCGGCCTCCACCTGGCTGCAAACGGGGGATAGAGTCGCAGATGGAGCAGTTGGGGTGACTTCTCCCGCAAAGGGAAGGTAAACAACACACGGGGGGACCTGCCAACACAGAGATCCCCACACCGGCTATTACCCCACAGCAGCGGGAAGGGGGAACGGACTCTGCGCTCCTGGTTCTGCCCCGAGTGTGGCCCAAGGAGGACCTCAACCCTAGGCCTGCTCTGGAAGCAGCTCTCCTCATGTTGATGCTGCTTCTGCTGGAGCCAGAACGGAGCCATGACTTGCTAGAGGCACGCAAAGTGCCCATCTTTGCAGGGAATAAGACTTGGTCTTGGCTAGTTCAAGTGACTCCTGTCCCACAAGGCGCCTCCATTCCCTGAGGAAGCCTGAGCCAGAGGAGTGAAAGGGGGAAAAGCAGCCAAAATGCCCTTTGCTGTAGCAGAAAGCTCAGCAATGGAGACAGGGAGAGAGGGGAGAGCTGCTTCTTGGGGACCTTTGTGGAGAGGGAGGAACCTGCCCCCTCTCCCTGCCAGGGGCAGTAGGGACCACAGCACAACCAGTGCCCTCAGGAACGCCAGAGGTCCATGGAGTCTCCTGCCCAGATAGCCAAGTTTCTGGGGAAACCTGCGGGTGAAACCGCTCTGCTGGAAGCTGCTTCTTCCCATGGTGATCTCAGCTTCCCCAGAGCAGAGCTCGCATCTCCGTAGGGCCTTCCAGGTCCCCAGGAAGGAGGGTGCCACTCGCAACGCGTTGAACAGACATGAGACACATATAAACTAAGCTGTCCCTTGAGAAGCAGCCACTTACTATCTGGATGGCTTTGCACGAGCCCAGACGGTCATTAAGGCCCATCCAGTAGTGGTAGTCAGGATATTCCCCGTGGGTCAGGACGTACATGTTCCCAGCAAAGTTGGGCCTCTCGTAAGCGACCCAGGTGCCCCCTTCCACCCGGATGGAGTTGCAGCGGCTCAGGTAGGTGTGAAAATCAGGGCAGTCACTGTCACATTCATAATAACGGCCTAGGAAGTTCTTGTCTTCGTAGAAAGTGACCTGCAACACAAGCAGAGGAGGGAAAGCAGGGAGGCTTCCGCTGAAGAGCGAAAGGAGAGGACACCACACAGAGAACAGCCTCTGCCCAAAGCTCCAGGCCTTCTTGGCTGATGGTTCCATTCTTCCCAGGCTGCCCAGGAGAATTCAGGACTAGTCCTTGCAGTGAGAACAGCTGCAGTAGACCAGAAATATTTGAAAATAGAGCCCTCGGGAGATATCAGGAAGCCCTGAAGCACCACAGTGGAACAGGAGCAGCTGCATCCAAACCAACCCAGGCTGAAGATCCATCAGCCTGGCTCCTACGCTCCACACTGCCACCAATTTCTTGCCATTCCCGCTTGCTGTCCCAACCCAAAACTCCCTTGGTAAAGTCCCTATATGTGCTTGCTACAAAGGTCTATTTTATTTCCTTTCTACATTCTCCAGATCAATAGCTGCTGAGGCAGACTGAAGGGAACCATAAACGCTTAACACAAATGGTTAACACCTGGTACAACTGCTCCATTTTCACAGATCAAGGGCTTGCAGATAGGCTTTGACTGATAAGGGGTGGTGAGGTCTCTCCTTTCATGGGTCATGCTTTCTAGCCCAGCAATCGCTCTCCTTGTCCACCACTTTATCAGCCGATACCTTTGCTTTCTCTAAAGGCCATGCCAAAATCCAAACACCACGCTCCACCTAAGCCTTCAAAGTGCCAAGAAAAGCAAAAGGAGCATTACACTCTCGTGGATGGCACAGTTCTTTGTACATCCAGGGATGACATCTGCAATTGGCTTGTTGCGTTTGTTGTTGTTGTTGCCGCAAGTTTGGGATAGAGCTGACCAATTGCTAAGCCGTCACCACACTTCTTCCTAAAGAGGTGCCAAGAGCCAAGCACCTGATTAAAAAGTGCTTCTTATAAGGCCTTTTTTTTCTCCTGTTTCAAAGGGATCTTGAGAGCTGGTGAGCAAATACATTCCGGTTGCCTGAAGTCTCAACAAGCCAGCCAGGCTTGGCAATGTGATGCGCATGTTCTTCATGCCATCCTTGGAGGTCCTTCACCAAGGTACTGCCAAGTCCCATACCCAGGCCAGCTGCTTGTACAACCCCATTTCTAGACCCTTCCAAGCAATAATTACTCATCAAGGGCTGTTCTTTGGAATAAGGATGTTCAGCTACCTCTCTCACTTGTCTGTCATACTGTGAAGTTGGGCAATGGCAAAAGCATTACCAACATGTAGGACAAGCTGCTCACAACTTTTCCATTCACATAGCTTTACCAGCTGGGCACTGTGTCCCCACCACCCTGAGCAGACACCTGGGAAGCTGGACTAACCATGCCAGAGGATCTATGTCCTTGGTTTTGTGTTCCTTACATTCCAGAGACAGATCTCTCATTATGGAGGAGGATGCATGTACAAAGCACCTTGTCCTTGTGCCTCTCCCTCCTGAGCAAACTATGCCCATGTTCAGTGCAGCGGAGGCTGAGTAGATCATTACCATCTCTCCTGCAAATAAATAAAGGTGGTAAAAGGCCAAGGACGCCACAGCGAGTATCACCCTCTGCAGAGCTGTATGCAAGGATGCTCCTCTCCACAGCTCATCTCCTCGGATGCACCATCAATTATGCTTCATCGCTTAAAAGTTTACTTTTTAGTCAACTGAAAGGAAGATTCATTTGAATTTGATGCGCGGCCCCACATGGGCTAACACAACTGAACTTGAGTTTGGCAAAGCCATCTGTGTTTCCTGGGGGATGCTTTCCCTAAAAGGATGCACAAAGAAATCTGAGAACACACTAAAAGTCTGCCCAAAGAAAGCAAAAAACTAAAAATCAGAGTTCTGTGTCTTGCTTTTAGAGCATTTAGCAGACAACTTAAAGAGATGGCTCCTGCCCATCCATTCTCCATCACAGCTTGTTGCTTGCTTCCTTCCTTCACTCTGTTTCGGGTAGCAGAGCTGTTCGGATTCAGCGCTCCTCAGCTTTCCTCCAATGCTTCAGGCACAAGCAGAGCAGACAGATGTTTTTCACCCACAGGATGATGACAGGTGAATCACAGATTTCAATTCCAGATTCGTCGGTTCCTTTCAGCCAAATCTTGCTCAGACACAAATCGCTTTCCTTCAGCAAAGCCATCAAGCTGCTCCACTTACAGCATCGTCCTGTTAACCGCTCACTGCCCAAACTCTGCCTGGGAGCTTACCTGGGAGAGAACGGATCTTCCTTGCACAACCGCAATATTCCCACTACCTTGGCCACCTCGTAACAGCCATCGTCTTTCTTCCCAACATCACTCCTGTTACACGGGAACTTGTAAGTTGGAACAGCACAGTGTGGTAGTGCCCTCTGCTTACTACGGAAACAGCATGGGTGGGCAGCAACTCCTTTTTAAGGTATATCGCTTGCTTAGTAGCAGGAAATACCATGTTGAGTTCTGTGTCCTTTTGTTCTCCCCTTGAAATCTGTCAAGGGAGAGCATGGCATGGGAGACCGACGAGATTTGCATTCTCATTGACCTAAGGCATCTTGAATGTTTTGCTGGTTGTAGGTTGCTCCAACAGCAGATACAGTTTTCAGCAGAAAAGAGAAGCAATAGGTGAAGTATCTTCAAGCAGGCCGGAGAACTGAGCACGGACTGGCTACATTTCCAGCCCCTTCTTTAATGCAATGTATGGCTCTCCCCACTCTAACAGCTGCTGCATTGGAAGTCACACACTGCACTGCGTTTCTAAAGACATAAAGAGGTCAATCTGAGCCAAGATCCCCAGCAAAACGAGACTGAACCCAGATCTTGCATAACACAAGCCCATGCCAAAAAAGCTGCTCTACCTCTGAGCTTTCTGTCCCTTTGGCTCTCTCCTTCTCCACAGCAAATGTAAGGAAACTAATGCAATGGAAAGCCATACACTTCTCCCCACCATCTGCCTGTCACAGAAGGCCCAGCGCAGCCTTCGTTCCACAACAGGTTGGTGGCAGCTGCTGCTGTTGTTGGGACTCAGCTGCTCCCAGGGGAGCCTGCCCGAGATTGCGTCCTGCAACTGCTGCTCGTCACGCTCACTGCTGAAGAATAATCCGTATTCCTAACGCCTCCTCCATCTCCTGCGTTGGGAAGCAGGAGCTGTACCCCTTCATGGAGAGGCTGTCCTTCACAGACTGCAAATCAGCTTACCTTGGGTCCAGCTCTGGACATTTTCCGTTCAAGCCCAACTCCCCACTGCTGGAGGAATGTCAGAAGCTGTTACAAACAGCCAGGAAGCGCGGCACCCTTTTTATAACGGGCTCATTTTAAACCAGACAGCCGCTTTGTCATGAGAATAGGATCCAAAAATTGAGTCAGTGATTCTGAGGCTATAGCCGGTTTCTAGAAAAGCAAACAGGATTATGGAATAAAGGAAGGCTCTGCCGTCCTCTCTTTGTTACCGTTTGCTGAGTCAGGACACCAAAACTCTGCCAAACGCACTCAAAACACCCAGCCCCCTGCCAAGGCCTAGGGGCTGGAGGGCAGCATTTTGGCTGCTTTCTTCCCTGTAAGCACAATAAACAAGGCACCCTAGTCAGCTCTAAAAAGGCCCATCCTGTTTGTTTTAGGGCTCAGTATTAAGAGAGCATTCCCACGCAATGAAGGATGCAGTTAGGAAATGGGAAATATGCACTTAGATCCGAAGGGTTTATAAAGCACAACCTCTGCTCCAAGCTCAGAAAAAGAGCCATGCAGCAAAGAGGCTGCATATTTTCAGAGCACATCCTCAGCTGAGCAATATTGTGCCTAGCAGCGGCTGACACAGAGGGGGAAAAAAGCATTCCTGGCTCACAAGGGGTGATTTCAGGCCTGAAATCACAAAGAACGAGCCCAGACTTTTGGCAAAATTAGCCAGTGTCATGAACGTAACTCAGAACTCTTGCATCACTGCCTGCTGGTTAAGAGGGATCCTTCCCCGAGCCACCCTGCGGCCCACTGGGCCAGGAGCGGCAGGAATTCTGCCTTTTGTACGTCCGTGCCCCCCCAGGGCCAGCGCGTCGGGAAAAAACACTATTCACGGCGCCAACCCAAAGGCTTAGGGAAACAAAGGCAAGCGAATCTGGCACAGCAGCCAGATTTAAATCTGTCAGAAGAGGCAATCAACAACAACTCTACGTACGCTGCCACAATGCTACTGATTGCGGCTTCCTGCAGCACTTAGATCCGACCAGAGACAGAAAGCAGCTCAAAAGCATCTAATTTCCTTCCACTTCCAGGTGTTTTGAACATCTGGTGCTGTTGCTCAGAGCTCTTACTCCTTAGAGTAAGTTCAGTAGGACATTTCCAAGCTCTGATGTGGCCACTTTGCATGTCACTCCTTTAAAAGATGGTTAAACATATCACGGTCAGGCTCTCGATTCCTAACCTACTACTACAGCAGTGGATCAGCCCAGGAAAATTGCCCATCTCCTCTAAATATTTGAGGCAGTTTCCAAGGCCAAAGGATGTACTATCAGATGAATTTAGTATAATTGTTCTATTTGCTAAAAAGTAACAAAACAGAAAGCTCTCCATTTCATCAACGAAAACTAGGTGGTCTGGAGAGCACTACCAGCTACAAGTGAAAGTCCACATCTGTGGGGGGAAAAAAAAAGTAGCATCATCACAAAAAGCCAGCAAACATCACCAAGCAGCATTTGCAGCTAGAGCTGGGCAACTACTGCACCGTATCCTACACAAACACCAATGCCAGCATGGGGATAAACTGTAAATACTTCAATATAAAATTTGCCCAGTCTAGCCTAATGCTTTAGGATTAAGTGATACAGCTATATTTAGAATTAAGTCACTACTCAATTACAGGTATAAAATTCCAGGTGGAATTACAGCTAAAACATTGGTTCTGGAGAATGAAGCGTACAAGAGAATGGAGAATGTGATTTTATATTATATATTAAAAATACAAATATAGATATTACTTACGTGTGTACATATACACTTTTGAAGTATATAATTTTATACAATTTGTGTGCCTGAGTGCTGAATCCCACTATTTTCCTCACCTGGGATAGCTCTTCACAAGTCACAAGCTGCTGCTGTGCTCAGTTATCCATGCAGTGCTGCTACTTTTCTGGCCTTCCTAATTCAGATGCTCAGCAACGAGTGCGTCTCTTCAAGACAGGGGCCAGCAGCACAAAATGAGAATGGAATTTCCACACTTTACAAGGAGTCATTTTTTTACAGATAGAAAGCAGTGTTTATACCAAAGCACTGTGTTGGGGCACTATTCAAAACCCTCAGCTTCACGGCTCTTAAAGCTTTAGCACTTTTCTCTCGGCTCACAGGCTCACGTTTTATTAAAGAAATAAAGATGTTGGGACCCGTTAACAAGTCAAGGTAAAAGCTTTTCCCTAGAACACATGCCAGACTTGCATCAGAATTCCATTTTATTGACATTCGTCAAAACGAAGCAAACTTTCTAAGAAAGGCCATGCCACAAAAATCTAAGTGCCATCTTCTTATTAAAAAAAAAAATCTATTGAATTTCATTCATAAAAAATAAAATCAAACATCTGTTTTTCACATTTATAAAAACAAGGCAACTGTCTTGTACCATAGAGCTGCAGGTGACAGCCAGGAGCTTATATCCAGCCTCACAGCAGGCTGAGCTCCTTTGCTAGGTATGTGCACACCAAGGACACGGGCCATGACTGCCTCCCAACTGCAGCATCTGCAGCAAGGGGCAGGCAGGCTTGTTCAGCACCTTCTAGTAGCATGCACTTCCCTGCTTATCAATAACATAGCTAGAACACGTTCCTGAGAAAGCCAAAGGGATTAAAAATCCTAAACCAGCCAATGAGTCCAACCCATGCTGAGGCTGGGCATCAAATCCACATGGAGGATATTCAGGTAGTGTGGCTGCGAAGCGTTAATGAGAACTATTTTCAGGACATCTCCGCCTGCTCCCAGAACTCTGTAACAAAGCAGAGCAAGTTTTATTTGCACCAACAAAGTCATTAACTAGCTGAGACTACAATTCAAAGACTGCAATTCTGAGACTACAGAAAAACAAGCTTGGAAATAGACTGAAACATGAGGCAGAACAGTATAATAAGGACCTAGCCCTGGTTCCTAAACTATTTCCTCTTGGGAAGGGAGAGAAAGGCTACATATTAAGAAGTAGGTGAAGCCTCCTTTCATTCTCTTCTCAAGCAGACACAGGTAAGTATGGACTTTAATAGGCAGCTTCTTCAAAAGCACAGCTGATCAAATAAGATTTGACATCAGACTGTATACAATATGCCTGCAGTCACACACATAAATTCCCAAGAAATCAAACCGCACATATACAGAGGAGACAGAAGCTGGAGCACATAGAGAACAGATTTTGAAGAGAAGGTTTTGACTCCAAATGTGGCCTAAAATCAAAATCAGTGCTCTTGGGAAGATGAATATCGAATGGCTTCAGACTTGGATAGCCTGGACACACAAACATGGGACCATTCTAGGTACAAAACAGGAGAAAGAGGCCCCCTACTCACCATTCCTTTCCTTTTGCAATCCAGCAACACGATGCTATCCTGCCACCTGCTTGGAGCCTATTGCAGGGGGGACAAGGCTATCCAGTTGCTGACGATTCCCTGTTTGCACCAGCCATTCGTAGAATTTGTTTTCCACCAGCACTTGGAACTTCTTCCTCTGCTGCCTGAAACCCAGAATAGTATCAGCGGGGCAGCATGCAAAGGTGACATTATCCAAAACCTGTTCCTAAACCTCTTTCTTTGGTCACAAGATGTCTATATCGGCTAGTCGGGCTCCTCAGATAGAATCGCATTATTGATAATTAATATTTCCTTTGTAAAGCTTTTAAAAGATCCCTTCTGTGATGGAGGGGGAGAGGGGAAGAGCCACTCCATATTTATCTGTTGATTTCAGTGAGGCATGACCTCCTTTCACAAAAGCTACATTGATTTCTCCATAGTCTATCACGCATCCATGTGACTAGTGATTATATTTCGATTGTCCTTTGCCCGTTCACATGGCACAGACAGCAGTTTTGCAAGTCTGTATCCACTCAGACACCCCCCAGATTCCTCTGCAAAGGAATCTTTCCTCTGGAAAGGAAGAAAAGCAGTGCTATCCCTCAAGTACCAACGCAGTTTAAGGAAGAGATTACAAACTACGGTTAAATGGTTATTTTCCTCTCAAGTTCTTCTGGACTGTTTTGGTAAAGAACATTTGCTCTGGTTTATCACGATGATTTGCTCTCATACTATCACTTCCCTTTGAGACACTCCCTGACACATCCCCAGAAAGAAGAGTTCTAGGATAGGAACTACCCTAAATTCCTCCCCGGTGAATGCGAACACAAAGACAGCCACTTGTTTCTTCTCCTTTAGTTTTATCTTTTCCAGGGGCTTATTATACGCTTTGATCTTCCACTGACCCTGAAAGACTTTGTCTGATGGGTTTGGAAAAAGAATAAACAGGATTTTATGCTTTTGTAAGTTGTTCCTCAAGCTCTCTTACTGGTCCTGCCTTACAGTACATTTTACACTTAGCCTGGCAGGGTTTACATTATTCCCCCCTCCCTTTCCCCAGTACAGATAACTTCAACTTTTTGAAGGATGTCTTCTTATTTCTAAGTCTCTTTCAACCTCACTAGTCAAGCATGACATTTTTTTTCTTTCTAGGAGTCCTCCCAAAGCACTTGTTCTCTTTAAACAGAAGCTATTGTGTCTGCTCTAATCTTCCTACCTGTCTCTGTAGCCTATAGGAGAGGCTAAAATATTTTTATTTCACCGTCTGTTGTCCAATTTCTTTTCAAAAAAAAATTCTAGAATTTATGTAGTTTTCTCCCTTTTATGAAATAAGTCACAGCAGCACTGAGCTCTCGGCTCCTGTGATTGCAAAGGGGATGTTAAATCTAAGCACATCATCTCATTACCAAACATTAAGTTTTTGACAGGAAAAAAACCTTTGCAAAACTCTGAGGTGAGAAGCAGCAGTCCTGGCATGGAGGACAAGGGCTGGAGAAGCAAGAAGCGCCTTAAATGAGGATGATGAACAAGCAGATGATTTGAGTATGAGGGCTGAATTTGCAGCTTTCCTCTCTGTTACCCTTAGGGACTAGAAGGTTTTTACACCTTTTTAGAAGGTTGATCACCACTGCCAGATCACTATGTTGAGCCGCCCTCCATCCCAATGAAAATACTGCCCCAACACTCCTCCTTCTTCACGGATTTCATGAGATAAGTCACACACTCTCACTACCAGGACTCCCCCCTCACCTCAGGGGCCAGTAGTTCCTACACTTGCTTTTCCTTGTCTTTTGCAATTCAGAAATTACATTCCTGACAAAGCCCTTTCTCTGGGGTTATAGCTCTGAACATTATTTCTCTCACTATTATAACACTAAGGATCAGGATAACTAATCCCCAGTACGCTAGGAATGGCCTGTAGGACGCAGCTCTCAAACCAGCCCGTTCCTAAAGTGTTTTTGTGGAACCACATCAGGAGGAGCTTCTGTTTGCAGGGCTGAGCTTCACCACAACTCCCACATTCAACGCCTGCCAGGACGCCACACTCACTTGGTCAGGCCTGCCTCCTTGACAGTTTTCTGCCAGTTCTGTACCTTCTGCTCCCGCTGACTCAGGGCCTTCTGGTAGGTGTGGGGCAGCCCCCCTGGCGTTTCCGTTGTGTCTCCTTCCATCTCGAAGGGAATCACAAAGGTGTAAAACTCCGAGGGCGGCAGGAGGCGGAAGGCGCCCGTGTCACTGCTCTCTTTGCACACCAGCATGGGGCTGTCCCAGTAGTTGGGCACAGTGGCCAGGCCCACCTGAGCCATGTGGTCTTCCAGCATGGGGTAATGGGTGTGGAAAGGAGCCAAGCTGACTGCTTGGTTCCCCGAGAGGATGAGGGGCTGCGTAGGTGTCAGAATGTAAAAAGTGCAGCCTGTTGTGGAAGAGAGAGACAAACGATGGCAAACGGCAATGACCTTGACGTTGTCGCAGCTGTGGACGTGAACTGAGGTCTGCACAGGGCCAAGGACAAACGTGCTATTCCGGCACTTCTCAATGGTCACGGATCTGGCAAAGAGCAAGGGAAGACACTATAAGCCAAAAAGACCAAAATCCAGGCTCTTCCAGATGGTTGGTGCATCCCACTACAATGCAGCACTTAAACAGACCTGTTAAATGACATTTGGCTGTGGCACAGAAGAACAAAAACTCACCGCAGAGGGGACAGGAGATAAATGAAGGACTCATTGCAGCGATGAATTCTTACATGAGCCCCCACCAAGGTGTCAGAGCTCTTGGCCAGCGTCTGTTTGTACACCTGGCTCATGATCACCATGGGGAACACCTCTGGGACACCGCGGGCATGGCAGGCGATCTTGGCTCTTCTGGTCGTGCCCTCAACTGCAAAACAAGTTACACGAGACACTTAAGAATCCAAAGTTTCACTAGCCACATCACTTAGCAGCCACACAAGAAAAGCATCAGCCCAAGGCTCCAGGGACAGAACTGTCTGACTGTGCCACTTCATACACCAGCCATACCAGCACCAACAGCAACTTTGCTGTCCTGTCTAACACGCCGCCACTCTGGCTAGTATACAGTCAGAGTAAACAAGATATTAACCATATTTTTTTCCTCTAAGCTGAGAGATGCCTGGCTCCACTACCGTGTCTTTAAATGGACTCACAGTCCTGCGTCCACAGAGACCCAAATCACTCCTCTGCTTTACCACCATCAGCCAAGCATCCAGAGACAGATCCTTACTCATACTGAACCCCACTCGGGGCAAGGAGCAGAGAAGCCCCTTGAGGAAGGGAAGGGGAGGCCTGCGGGTACCTTGCTGCGCCCAGGCAAGCTTCCTCCCAGACCGGAGGCACGCAGTCATCCCAAAGGGGTTTGTCGTGAGGCAAGAGCGTATCCAGCTCTCCAGCTTGGTGAAGGAGAAGCCTTTGGAGATCTTCGAGTAGCCGTTTTCCCCATGAAAGGGCTGCCAGACGGCAAGCTCGTGCAGAGGATGGACAGTCCCTGATCTGCTCACAGTGCCTTCGATAAGGAAGCTGAGGGCACGGACAGCTTCGCAGGAGACCAGAGGCCCTTCCGCAGAGTGGAAGGAGACAGCGAGCTGCTCCGGCTCCAGCAGCAGCTCCAGCATATCCGAGAGGTGGCTCTGCACGAACGCTTGGTGGTCCTGATCGTTCCAGTTCTTAGCGGGCGGAAAAACAAGCAAGAAAAAGGTGAGTTCTCCCAAACCTTGATGAGTTTCATCAACATTACACAAGACATTTGCCTGCACTAGAATCACTGCAGCTCTCAAAGGAAAGCAAGTGAAATGCACTGTTCTCTCCTTCTGCCTACTGCTAACCTAACAAACCAGGAAATATTTATTAAGTCTTTTAGTTTACAGTTACCAAATCCTCCTTCACCTTGCCCCAAACTCCAGGTCACTGTGTCACGTGGCTCTTAATGTCACAGCCAGGACAGAAATGTGCTGAGGTTTCCACCAGGCCTTTCTAATGCTGCTGACAGCTCGCAATTAGCTCTCATGCACAGCACAAAACATGAGCTGGGGCTGATAACATCCTGCATCAAGTGTTTTGGAATAAACAGGCTGGATTTATCATGTTCACGCAACTTACCTGCAGCTGAGCAGCCAGGTCACCTCTGTACGACACAGCAAAGTTCACCTAAACACTGCTCTAACACCTTAATATTTCAACACGAGTTAGAGAAATGGCTCAAATGGATGCCAACTTTGCAGGCACACACCAGCCAGAGCTATGCGCCCCCCAGACGCCCTTGGGGCCACCCGAATACCTTGTTTTGGCCGTGGGGTTTGCCGGCCAGGCTGGGGGTCGTGCTCCTGAGGCTGGGCCACTCGTCGCCGATGAGTGAGGTGCGCAGGGACACCTTGTTGAGCTGCTGGATGTAGAGGAAGAGCAGGAACTGCAGCGTGTCCACCGAGAGCTGAGCGAGCGGGGAGAAACAGCGAGTTAGGAGGGAAATAAGGCGAAACGAGAAGCGAAACAAGGGGAATTTCGCTCGGGGAAGGGGAGGGGGCCCCTGCCTGGCTGCGCTGCCGCTCGAGCTCCTCGGCGCCGCCGCAGGCCGCTGCCTCGGCCTCGTCCCAGCGGGGCCGGCGGCGCAGGCTGAGGAAGAGCTCGAAGTAGAGCCAGGCGAGGCCCGCGCGGAGCTGCAGCTTCCCGCACGCGATGCGGCGCCAGCGCGGCCAGCCCAGGCGCGGGAAGCAGCCGCTCCGCACCCGCGCGTACGCCGCCATCTTGCGCAGGTAGTGGCGGCCCAGCCGGGCGGGCGGCGGCGCCTGCAGGGCCCCCAGCAGAAACGGCTCCGTCTTCACCCACAGCCGCGCCGCCGCCGCCGCCTCCGCCATGGCGCCGGCCGCC
>JAUBNY010000077.1:408171-426449 GCA_032275445.1 Crypturellus soui | reverse complement strand
GCCCGCCGCCGGCACCGCCCTTGGGCTCGGCGGTTTCCGCCGCGCTGCCGCTCTCCCGTGCGCGGGCGGCCGCAGCGGGGAGCTGACGTCGCGGCCCTCTATTGGGCAGCGAGACCGAGGCGGCGGTGAAGTGTGCGCGCGCCATTGGCTGGTGGCGTATGGGGGCGGGGCGCCACACCGGCGCGCCGCGCTCCCATTGGGTAGCAGACCCGGCTCCGTCTCGATGGTGAGCGGCGCGGGTGGCTCCGGCGCTGCGGGCCTCGGCCGGAGAGCGCCGCCATGTCCCCTGCCTCGCTCGGCCGCCTCTGCCTCCTGCTGCTCTGCGTGGGCGGCCAGGCCGCCGCCGGGTGAGTCCCGGGGCCGCCGCGTTGCCCCCCGCGCCGCCTCGGCGCGCCCGGCCCGGTTCTGCGCGCGCTATCCCCGCCGCGCGCATGCGCGTGGTCCCCGTCCCCGCGGTGCTAACGGTCGCCGTATCCCCCCCGGTGCCGCAGGAGGGACTTCTACAAGATCCTGGGGGTGTCGCGCGGCGCCTCCGTGAAGGACATCAAGAAGGCGTACCGCAAGCTGGCGCTGCAGCTGCACCCCGACCGCAACCCCGACGACCCCCGCGCGCAGGAGAAGTTCCAGGACCTGGGCGCCGCCTACGAGGTGAGGCGGCCCCGCGAGGCCGCGGCCCCAGCCCGTTCGAAATCAACGTCCCCGTGCGGTTAGGGAGCTCGTTTTGCTGGGGGGATGTCTGTGTGTCCCCCCCCGGCATCTAAACATCCCCCCTGAGCATCCACACATCGCCCTGGGGGAAATAAAGGCAGTGAGTTGAAGGTTTTTTTCTTACTGTTAATAATTTAGTGCATGGAGAAGACAAGGAAATAAACAGAGCAGCGGGAGGAGCCAACACTGTACGCATAGATGGGTTCTGAGTATACATATAGGTGGGCTGTGAGTAATTCTGGCTCACATGAAAGGTTTTTGACTTACCTCTTACTGGCCTTACTAGGAGTTTGGGGAAAAATGTAGTAGTGAACCGTACATGTGTTAGGAATCTTGGTTTTTTTTGCCACTGTACAAATAACATGTTAATAGTTAGAATTAATAGATATTATGTTAAGTGAAGCATCACTTCAGCCAGCAGTGCTGCTTCCTCACGTGTTTCTGCTCCTCTTGAGCCTTCTGGGAGCTGGCCTGGCAATTCTAATCCCTGAAAACATAAGCAGTAGGTCAGATTGGGGAGAAAACAGAACTGAATCTGATCCTGAAACCTCACAATCTCAGAAGGGCAGAGCAAAGGCCAACGCTGAGAAATGACATGTGTGTTAGGGTACTTAATTCTGGCTTAATGCTGCAGTTACTTCTTGCTGCCTTTCAGGAATGAGGCCCCCATTCCTGCTATCACAAAGTTACAGTCTTTGTAAGTAACCTGGCTGAGCTGTAGCTGAATTCCTTGTCCCTTTGCCTTCCCCGTGCCCAGGTGCTGTCAGACGAGGAGAAGAGGAAGCAGTACGATGCGTACGGGGAAGAGGGGCTGAAGGACGGGCACCAGAGCTCCCATGGAGACATCTTCTCGCAGTAAGGAGGCCTTGTCCCTGTAGGGTGTTCTGTGCTCTGAGCTCTTGCTAGATCTTCTGGCCTCTGGTTCTCTTTTACCGGTTCGTTTTCCGTGTATGACTGATGTTTAATCCATTGTCACAGCTCACAAGTGTGCTTTGGGGGTCCTTTCTCACTTACGAGCCCACACTGTACTGACCTGTACAACAGAGCAGCTGTGGAGCGTGTGTCATTAGAACCAGAATGTGCTCGCATGTTGGTCGGTTTAAGATCCATTAATTTCTGCTGGGAACAAATTTCCTAATATAACTCATTAAGGTGCTCTGATCCTTCTAGGTAACAGCCACTGCTGTCTGCGGGGGCTGTTCTGAGGAAGATTATTCAGATTTACTGCAGATTTTTTTCTCATCACTCTTGTCCCCAGACTCCATTATTCTGTTCAGCAAAGCTTTATCTGGTGAGAATTTCTGGACTAACGGATGTGTTTCACTCTCTAGCTTTTTTGGGGACTTTGGTTTCATGTTTGGAGGGAATCCTCGCCAGCAAGACAGGAACATTCCTCGAGGAAGCGACATCATTGTGGACCTGGAAGTTACATTGGAGGAGGTTTATTCAGGAAACTTCGTGGAAGTAAGTTTGCCTTCCTGTGCGTGAGTCTCCTCAGTGTGCTGTTAATTTTGAGAATTGCTAGCCTGGCTGCTGATGGGAATGATGTTTTCTGGAAAAAAGTGTCACTAAAATAGACAATTATTTTCTATTACCTGGCAATGAGAGCAGAAGATGCTGTGAGAGTATTTGCTAGTACTTAACTGAAGAAACAATATATTCATCTTTTAATCTATGAAAATTGCCTATGAAGAGATGCTTCTTGTGATAATGGTTTTGATTTAATAGTTGCTAGTTCTTAGCTGCTCCCTCCTTGCAGTAGCCTGCTTGAAAAAGATGTTACTGGTCTCCCTGCAAGCACATGGCTTCATTCTTGTGTTTTCAGCCTTTCTTGTAAAATTATCTTGTGCATTTTATTGTCCTCTCTATATGGCCAAATATTTAAAAGCAACTTTCTGATTTATGCACCTAGCAAACAGATGGTGCTTTTTGTTTTTGGAAGCTATGTTTATCAGCTGTCAAACAGAGTAGTACCATATTTTACAATGGGATAAATCCAATCTTTTTGTCACCCAGGTCGTTCGAAACAAGCCCGTGGCCAGACAGGCACCTGGCAAGCGGAAATGCAATTGCCGACAGGAGATGAGAACCACCCAGCTGGGCCCTGGCCGGTTCCAGATGACTCAAGAGGTTGTTTGCGATGAATGTCCCAATGTCAAGTGAGTTTTTACTCCAGTAGGTTTAACCAAAGCCTGCCACTAGGTGGGGGAAAGTGCCTGCACTACTAGTAAGTTTGGAGAAACTCAGCATTTCCAAGCAGCCAGTCTTTGCTCTTAAAGCTCTTTATTCCTTGAACAATATAATATTGGCGTAAGTTCCACAACTAAAACTGCATAAACAGAAGAAAACTGGGGACAGTTTCCAAATGTGAACTTCTGGGTAGGGAATACTGCATCGTAGTCATGTATAATATAAGTAGGTGCTACCACCTGCTGCTGTTGACATAGCACAACCCTTTACCTGCTCCTGTCCTTTACAGGCTTGTGAACGAAGAGCGGACGCTAGAAGTGGAGATAGAGCCGGGTGTGAGGGACGGAATGGAGTATCCCTTCATCGGGGAAGGTATGGATGGGGCACTACCACATTGCTGAGCCCCATGGCTCCCTCTACCACGCGAAGCCAGTCTTCCTGGCAGTGTGCTGTAACACGTGGGCAAGTCTTTTCAGTAGAGTAGAGAGTACAAAATCACTGAGGCAATATGAAAATCTTAGGTTCTTTATAAGGAAATAGGTGTTAGCAAGGTTTTAGCTGTGACCTTGATTTTTCTTTTTGTAACTTAAGTGAAGAACAGGCTTGTCTGGTGTTTAACAAGCTATTGGTTTCTTTAGCTGCTCCTTTTAGCAGAGCTTTTCTTATTTCATAGGTGAACCTCATGTGGATGGAGAGCCAGGTGATCTGCGCTTCCGAATAAAAGTTCTTAAGTAAGTCACCTGCCTACTTAAACCACTTTGATTGTTATAAATGAAGCTCACGAGCAGTTTTCTGGCTGCTGTTGC
Source organism: Crypturellus soui (assembly GCA_032275445.1). Classification (NCBI taxonomy): domain Eukaryota; kingdom Metazoa; phylum Chordata; class Aves; order Tinamiformes; family Tinamidae; genus Crypturellus; species Crypturellus soui. Next base: position 422,745 of record JAUBNY010000077.1, on the reverse strand, counting down.
CTGCTTTGCTAGCATGTAACCTCAGAGGTGCTCAGAGCTGTGCAGAATGTTTTACCCCAAGTGTGCTGGACTCACCACTGTTAAAATTTCTTGAAGTTATTTCATTTTTTCTTTGGCTTGAACTCAGCAGTAAGTTTTAGCTCCTGCATGAGTCAGAAAATACGTTTTTGTATTTTTTTTTTTCTCAAACTTACTATCTCCCTGTTGTATGACTCACAATTTTCTTAGCATTCTGTTTCCTTACAACCTCTTGACAACGCCTTACCACCCATTGCACTAAAATAGAAAGGTTATTAGTAGCTTGTATTTTAATCAGGAAACAATGCTGGATTTCATTCATTCCTCACTTCCTTTCTCTGAAGTGTGCAAGTTCTCTGAACTCCTTCCCAAACAGAGTGACCTGTTTCTCCTCAGGGGAAAAAGAAGTTCCAATTTCTCTCTTTTTTTTTTTGTTTTCTTTTTTTTTCCACCCCACAGGCATCCAGTCTTTGAAAGGAGAGGGGATGACCTGTATACAAACGTGACAGTCTCGCTGGTCGAGGCACTTACGGGCTTCGAAATGGATATTGCCCACTTGGATGGGCACAAGGTGAGGCAGCTGTTTGCTTTTCTGCTCTAGGCAAACAAATTTAGCTGCAGGTTTCTTGTGGCCTGGGCTGCTTTGTGCAGGGCTGTCTGTAGCTGTGGGTTATGTCCAGCATCCCCCTCTGCTACGGACTTGGAACTGCCAAAGTGATTCTCAGGGGGGACAAAATGTGCCCTTTGCTAAGGAGAACACAGTGCACGTCCAGGTTTTCAAAGCAGCTGCTATGTGTTTTGTCTTGGGTTTTGTGAGTACTGTGAGTATTAATGGCTTTTGCCAGAAATCAGTATCAATTGTAGCTTTTCAGTTGGTTGGAAAGGGCATTTTGGGGTGTTGGGCTATGGGCACAGAACACTAATAATGTTTTGAAATTCCTCTTCTCTCTAGGTTCACGTTGCTCGGGACAAAATCACAAAACCTGGGGCCAAGGTGTGGAAGAAAGGAGAGGGCCTTCCAAATTTTGATAATAATAATATCAAAGGCTCGCTAATAATAACGTTTGACGTGGAATTCCCCAAAGAGCAGCTGACAAACGAGCAGCGGGAAGGTGTGTGCTTTAAAACTCCCTTATGGCAGCAGGTTGTGCCGATCTCTCCCCAGAGCTAATGAGTGGGTACAACCAAACCAGTGGCCTGTAGTGGCCAACAAGGGTTCTCTTGTCCGTGTACCCATTGCACAACATAACACAGCTGGCACAAAGCCCTGGGAGCAACTTTACTTGTTATTTGAAGCGAGTGATCTCGGCTGCTGTAGCTGGAAGGAACCAGATAATGTTGGATGTAGTTTTTGGCAAGCCTGCAGACCTTTGTAGCTGGCCATCTGTCTGAAGGGACTAGCTCCCACCTGCTTCATGTTTGCTAGATTGGGATCCTTTTCCAGCCCAAGCTCCCAGTTTTTTGGAGAAAAGATTTATGGAAAACCATGTTACTGTTACGGGTAAACAGAGCCATGCAGCATTAGAAGGATTGTTCCTCCCTACGTCTCCCTTTGCCATTAGCACTTCACAACGAGGAGGAAGGAGGCAGTGCAGATGTGTAGACCTGCTTGGTAGGCAACATCTGCTGCCCAGCTGTGGCACCCAGATGGAAGCTCGTGGGTGAGCCTTGTAAACACCCTGGAATTGGTAGGAGAGCAAATCCTCCAGCTTGGAGTCATGACTGGAAATTCTCCTCCACTTCAGGAAGGTTTGCTGAGGTACTCAGTGTGTGAGAGTAGGCATCAAGGGATGCTGTGGGACAAAGGAGTTCCTGGCACGTTCTGTCTCCGGAACTTCTTCCCACTGCTCCAGGCCATTGTACATTCTTGTTGAGAAAGTGCCATTTGCTGGATTTTGACAGCCGTCTTGGTGGAAGGAGGCAAACGTGCGGCTCCCCTGGACTCCAGGAGTGTGTAGGGGGAGCTCAGACCCCGAGGGCAGCTGTCTCAGCCCTACAGTTTCTTACTGCTACCTTGACAGGTTGCTCTGGTGTTTGGTGAAGTCTGCAGTGACCCACGTCAGCGTGATGTCCCCTGCCACCAGGCTCTGCTGCTGTTCTCTGAACTTCTAAGGCAGCTCCTCTAATTACAAATGTTGCTCTTGGCAATTTGCAAAGAGGCTGTGGGCAAAAAGCAGTGTCAGAAACCTGCATCTTTCTGTTAAAATTGCCAGTGTGCCTGTACAAATACCCCGTGAACAGGAAGACGATAGTGCTGGCATGAGCCTGTTTCAAGAGGGTATGAAACATCTGAATCCTGAAGTGATTCCACTCATCCTAGAGCAAGGGTGACTGGGTGAGCGGTCAGATTTGTTTGTGTGTGCTAGGATATTCCCAAACATCCAGGGATTTGAGACGTTCAAGTGAATAGCTCTAGGCATGTCGCATGTCCGCGGCTCAGCATACACATCCAAGACTGTAGGCCTCAGAATTCAAAACATCTTTCTTATTCTTGGCACGAGACCCAAGCTCTTATCTCATCACCCTATTTACGGCTTCTGGGGCAGGCAGGAGATGCTTATGCTGGGAGAGAGCCCTTTGGTCCGCCCGCTGCCCCGGAGTCGGGGGAACAATGTGCTCTCTTTCCTGCCGCTGTGACATCGGGGAACTTGTTGCCTGCTGGTTGGAGGTGACTTTCTTTCTGACTTGTCTAGTTCTTCTCCAGCGGTGTTGGTTTATTGTCCTTTTCAGGGGTTTCAATCCCGTGCTTTAACTCCAGAGCGTTCAGAGAGTAGCAGCAGGCAGTGAGGAGCGCGAGTTGCTCTGTAACCTGTCAGCAGCAGAAAAAGAAAACTCCAAGGTGGCTCTGATCAATGCATTGGATTCGGTAACACCAAACTGCGGGATTTCTGGCAAAAACAAATCCAGATAATTGGGGTTGAGGTGCCAGGAATGCATCAAAATATCCTGTGCGCTGCTGACTCTGTCCTTCAGGTCACAGTGCAGATACCTGGAAGGAGCCTGTCGGAAAATGCGAGGAATGGGAACGTTGCCAATCCCATTTTATGCAGGGCTGCTGGAGCACACCTTGCTGCAGCTGTGTCCTTCCTTTCCAAGAGCTCCGTAGCCCCGGGACACAATATCCTTTTACACATTAGCCAGGAAGCGGCTTTGAGTCTCCCCTGGCCGTGGAGGGGAAATGAACTTACCTTCCACTCCCTGGAATGTGACCTCTGCTTGGAGCTTAGCACCCTTTGCTGCAGGGGGCTGCACTTTACTCTCCTCTGGAGGGTGGTTCAGGAAGCAGGAAAAAAATTGGGATTTTCTAGGCAGGAGCAAAGCAAGAGGGACGTGGATAGTTCATTAGCCCCCGACATCTCTGCCACAGAGCAATCTCTATTCCAGGCCTTGCTTCCAGCCTGGTTTTTATTTTTAACAGTGTTGCTGTGGCCTTATTGTATCAAAACAACCATCTTAAAGGACAGTAGTGTTAGAATGGGCTGAGTGTAGAAAAGCAGGACAAGGTTTGGAGGGATATTATCATTTAATTGAGTCTCTTGAAGAAGGACTTGTATGTGTAAGTGAAGCAGCCAGAAGGGACCAGCACAAAAGCAGGTTTGTTTTCAGGTACGTAGCTTCCTCAAGCAGCTCCTGCTGTGGTTGCACGGGGAGTAGCACAGGAGCAAAAAGCTACAATCTGGACTGCACTGGTCATGGGATAACATGCTGGAAAACAGGCATATTCCTCCTCTGAGTCAGGCTGAGGTGCAAGGCAGCTGCCAGGATGCTTCGTTCTTGCAAGGTTGATGCTGGGGCATTTCCAAAAGCAGTTTTATAGCAACTTGGCATATTTTTATAGCTTTTAAATCCCCTGTGTGCAGGCTGACGTGGAAGAGGGAGTCCCCTCGAGTTATCTCTGGAAAAGCGGAGTGAGCCGAGTCCTTGCCAGCCTCCTCCCTTGTGCAGCCTCAACCCTGAAGCAGCAGCAAGGTTTCCTGTCCCTCCTCGCTGCCCCCAGTATTGGGCTGTTGCGACTTCAGGGCTGAGTCACTTCTCGTACATTATCATGCCCTGATAAGAAGCTGATGCTGACAGGATGGGAGCACACTCAGTCCTTTGAAGTGATTTATGACCAGGTTTTCCCTGTTTTAGGAGTGTTTTTCATAAAGGCGGGATCCAGGCTGGCGATGTGATGTGCTGGACTCCTTTGTAAGGCAGGGACTCTAGAGCTGCAGCCTCGTGTAGGGCACTGAAGCCCTTTGATAATGAGTTTGCTTCTCTCACTTGCCTCCAGGGTCTGCCTGCCTGGGACAACAGCAGCCACGGGCACCACGCGGAGAGCTCTGCTCTGGAATTGCTCGCATTGATTCCTCCTGAATCTGCACGCTAGAAAAACCCAGCATAGCCCTTGCAAATTCTCACTAGCTGGTTTCTCCCTGGCTGCAGAGGGAGCGTGGGGAGACAAGCTCTGCAAGGCCAGAAGTAATCTTGGGAAATAACCAAAAAGCTATTTCTAATTAGGCTTATTTAGGGTGACAAAATTGCTCTTGGCTTCAGTAGGAAAGTGTCTCTTGGGGTCACTTTTATGTCTCGCCCATCTGTGAGGATCTTGAGGTGGAGCTCTGAGTTTTAAGCTTGCAACAAAACGTTTTTCTGCTTGGATCCCTTGGTGCTGTGTGGCCTCGAGCGCGTAGGAAAACACAGTTACAGCGTTATTAGCCTTGGTCCTATTTATCCTTTTAGAAATGTTGAACAAGCAGCAGTAAAGGCGTTGCCCTTTGTTTTTATTTTTCTAACAAAGCTCTTTGTGTCAGAACTTTAGCCCTGGTGTTCAGCTGCGATGGGCTGGACCTTGGAAGGCCAGTGAGGCTGTGCCTGCAAATCCAATGTGAAGTGTAACGGGAATGGGGAATGGAGAGTCCCGTTGGGGATGTGCTGTAACTCCTTCCCTTCTCTTCTTTTGCAGGTCTCAAACAGCTATTGAAGCAAGGATCAGCGCAGAAGGTGTACAATGGATTGCAGGGATATTAGTTTGGAGGAAAAAAAAAAAAGGACTTAATTGTGAAATGAAAAGTCAGATTTGTCAGAAGTCTATTCTGCCCGTTGTAGAGTGAAAAAGAGGGAGGGGGGAACAATTGTTGAGGTATATATATAAATTCCTTTCTTTTTGTAAACGGTGAAACTGCTGAGATGAGTTGGGGAAAACTCTACCCTTTTCAGGACGTAACTGGTGCTGCCTATAGTGTTCAATGTCCTGGAACAATGAAAAGACTTCTTGTGGAGAAAGGAGTTTTAAATTCCATGCAGGTTGGAGTTTCTGGTTTTTAAATATATTTTGATGTGACTTTTCTTGGCCATCTCAACATATTTTCATTGTTTCTCCTGCTTTTTTGTCCTTTGTGTCAGTCTCTTCTAAGTTCCTCTTTTGTATTGAAGCTCTGTCTTCCTTTCCCCTCCAAGTCCAGAGTGTGATCGTGATGCAGAGTGCATTTCTGGGGCCAGAGTACAGGTGCTGTTGAGAGTGGACTGCAGGAAGGGCTCTATGTGCTGTGTTAGGGCTCCACACGTGATTGAGAAAACAGAGGAGAGAAAACAGGTAAAAAGCCTTCTTTGGACTGTCTTATCCACCAAGAAGTCCTCTCAACCTCAAAGTTAATGGCTGGTCTCGGTTTTTGAAGTCACAGCTACTTTCTGACTTAGCAAAGACACCTCAGACCTTCTTTGTACCATGGGATTTTGGAAGAAGTAACGGAAAAGACTCCTTGTGGTCTTGGTTCTTCCTCCTCACCCCTAACTGTAACTGACAGCTTGTCTGGAAAAGTTCACTTGCCTCCTGCACTCTGTCCTCTGTGAGGACAGGCGAAGCTAACAGCACAGAAATAAAGATACTTGAGTTGGAACACCAAACTCCCTGGTTATGTATTTAAGCAGAGCTGCTGCTGCTGTAGCTGCGAGTTACTGGACTGATGTAGGAAGGCTCTGGCTGCCAGGTAGAGCAGGTGGATGCTCTAAGTGGTGAGACTACAGCTGCTGGTTCCAGCTAACGCTCTGTACACTTTATTGGAACCGAGGGCTGGTGCATGGGCTGGGAAGTACCTGTGCTGCTGTGGTGTGGGTCATGGCGACATCCCTGCTAGAGGTGTTGCCTCTGCGTGTCCTTTGGTGCTTGGGGAGCAGTAGCTTAAAAAAAATTAGACTTCAAAGGTGTCCATGTAAGGATTTTTGTGGTGTTTCTTGTAACTTAACACGAAATGCAGTGCTCCAGGTGAAGAGCCCTGGAGCCCCCGTGTCCAGCGAAGCCTCCGCTTCTCGCTGCGCAGCAGGAGCTGACGCATCGGAAGCGCACGGCAGGGAAGGCTTCCTGTCGGATCCCTGCACATTTGCCTTGGCAGAGCCAGGTGGGGACTCCGGGAATGGCCGATACATGGGCCAGGCAAACCCTGGCTCCCGGACACTTGTTTTGCTCGTGAATCTTTCTCGAAGCCCTGGCTGAGCTGAGCCTCGATGCCAGTCCTCTTGGTGCGCGGCTTCTGCCAGCCCTGCAGCCAGCTGCTTTCCCCCGGCTTGGCACCTCCTATCCCTGTGTGCGGAGCTGCTTCCACTTACACCAGCCCCTCTTCCTTTTCTATCCGTGTAAACTCATCCTGCCAAAACTGCATCCAAATTGCCTCCGAAATAGCCTGGATTTGGCAGAAACCGGGAGGAATCGGGTGCCTGATGCTGTGAGGCTTTTGCCCTGCTTTTGCCTGGGCTCCGCTGCCGCCATCACCCTGTAGCTCCCCGCGCACTCCGTGTCGGTGCCCTTTGGTGGTCCCCTTGGTTGGGTAGGGATACAGGGAAGTGACAGCAGGGCACATCCTGCCCTAGGACCGAGGGCCCTGGGGGCTTCCTGACCCGTCCGCTCTGCAGAGCCTGCGGGAGCAGCGTGGCCCCGTCAGCATCAACAGGAACTGCAGGAACCGGAGCCCCGGAGAGCCGCGTTTCCCGTTGAGCGCCTGCTGCGTTCGAGCAGCCCGCTCTGACCCCAGAGGCCCTCTGCAGTCAAGGCAGAGGGAGCAAAAACCCGTTTCCCTTTTGGCGTTCCTAAAGGCAGGTCTGGCCAAGTGGACATACTTTTCTCAGAGCCAGAGAGGGGCTTTCGCTCGCCCACATCACTGCACGGCCTGTTGTGACAAAGCCGGAGTGCCCCGAGACGCGGACCCCGTGCACGAGGGTTTTGGCGCAGCCCTTCCTCTCCCCACCCCAGCACCCCTTGCGCCCTCATTCAGAGTCAAGTGCCTGTTCCTGCCGCTGCTTTCCCTTTCCCTGCTAATTCTTTTTCTTCCTGTGGGTGTTTTCTTAAGCCGTGTGGGTTCCCACCGCCTCGGGAAGCCTGGCGAGCACCAACAATAGCAGCCGCAGCAGCGGCGGGGTGAGACCCTGGCAGTTCGGACTCGCTCCCATGCTCGTGCTGCAGGTAATTCAAAGAGCCCCTGGCCAGGAAGAAAGGCAGGAAGGGGAGAAGTGCAACCCCCCTGATCCTACCGACTAATCCTGCTCCTGGCTTCCTTTCCTGCACGTTGCGCCTGCGCAGCCGCAGCTCTCCGTTCTTCTACCGTCCAGGCTTCCTGTGCTTCCTTTCTCCCAGGACAGCGGGCTGCCCTGGTGCTTCCTAGGGCCCAGTTCCCTATTTCCACTCATTTGGTCTGGGCCTGCCTGCCCTATGGGGGCTTTATGTCTCCTAGGATGACTGCAGAAACATGTTTCAAGAGGGGCCCCAATGAGGTCTTGACATTTAAAGGAGCCTGCGGGCGCTGCTTGGCTAAAATGGGAGGGTGTTTTCTCAACTGAAGGCTTTTGATCATTTCCAAAAGCAGTTCAGAAAGTATCCTTCCTGGAGAGGTCTATCTTAAGATATCTGGAGAAGGCCACCTGATTTTCAGCCAGTTTGCTGAGCAGCCTTGCTTATTAGCACAGCTTTGCCAAGGGAGACCTTGAGGTTAAGAGTAGGATTCAACCCCAAAAGTAGCTGTTGCTTTTGCAGAAGGCATCTTACTGACCAGTCTCTTCACAGGAGCCAGAGAAGCAGAGGCAGCTGCTTCACCTGGTCCAGATCTTCCCAGCAGAGTCTGGGCATGCTGAGTACGGAGAGGAGCTGCCTGCCCAAGAGCAGATGTTGACGCTCTCGGCCCCGTGCTTTGGGGTCCAGACACTACAAACTGCCCCAAGGTGTGTTGGGGCGGCACAGAGATGCTTCAGAATGGGACACCCAAGTCCTGAGGGGACATCTGGTTCCGTGGAGCCCTGTTCCTCGGGTCTGCTGCTGTCCTGCCCGCTCGCCACAGCGAGTTAAACTGCTCCTCAGGAGCATCCCCTCCTCCTGTCCTCCTCCCAGACCCCAGGCAGGATTGAAAGCGTTCCCAGTTCCTCTTCCATGGAAACAAGTCTGTAAAAACAGTGCGGACTGGTTTGTTTTTTCCTAAGACCTTGTTATTTTAAAGCGCTTATCTGTATTTGAACTTTTATATTTGTATGAGACAGTGGAGATAAGAGAGGAGAAGCGGCTGCCACCAGGAGAAGATTGCTCTGCTCCTGTGGGCGCTCACCCTCTCCGTCACACAAGGGACCTCAATGTCTTGCAGGGGGACCATTTGCCCAGACCAGAGCCTTTCTTGCCACGCAGGTAGCCACAGAGCAGAGCGAGGGACTGTGGCAGGAAGGGTGGCACGGGGGGCTCTTGGGCCACCCGTGGTGGTGTCCTGGTGCCCAAAATCCTCCTTTCACGCAGATTGCCAAGCAGCCGCGCTCGGTATTGACTCTGGCCAGAGACCAGCTTTTCCCTCCTATTTCCTCCGGCCGGTGACCTGGGAGTTGAAAGGAAAAGGAAAAGGGCAGTGATGGTTCCTGGGCACCCGCGTGCCCTGCAGGGAGGGTCTCCAGCATCAGCGCAGCCTCATCCTCCACCCTGACATATTTCGGGGACTCTGCCTGCATGGGGATGATGGAAAACAGGTCTTGAGTCAGCCCCGATATCCTGTGCCCTCCCACAGACCTCCTCACCCGCCCTCCTCCCATGCTCTTGCAGGAAGAAGCGGGATCTCATGGATGAGGATGATGCCTGGAGCAGGAGGACGGGTGAGGCTGGGCTGGAGAAGGCAAAAGCCACGCGGGAGCCTGAAGTTACCTGCTCTGCTGTGCAAGTAACTGACCCCTTCTGAGTGCTGTCCTTATGCACTCAGTTATTACATATCTAGAGGAGGCCCAGATGGGTGGGGATAACGTGGCAGCAGCAAATCCTTTTGCTCAAGAACCCAAAGTTCAGAGCAGCTCAAAGATACATTGCAGAAAAAGGCAGCTTTTGCTCTAGGAGGACACGCTAGCTCTGTCCCAAGATTGTCCACGTAATGAAGCCACTCACTCTTACATTGGTGCGGGTTACGTCTGCACTCAGAAAGATGGGCTAAAACTGGAAATTCCAGAAGTGAAAACATCTGGGGCTCTGGAAATGTGGCCTTTGAGGAAAGCTGGAAAGAACAGAGTTTGTTTAGTCCAGAAAAGAGCTGATGACATCATCCCAGGCACCAAACGCTGTGTGTTTACGAAAATAAGCCCTTCTTCCTGGCCCCGTGGTGAGTAAAGATTAACAGCTTAACTTTGAGGAAAGGAGACCTCAACTCGGTGATAGACGGAACGCTTGGCGTAGCTGGAGGTCCTTGGGGGTGATGTAGGGACACCGCGTCCTTGTCCATGGGAGAGTATGAGGAGAGAGGCTGTGAGGGGAAAAGCTGCCCCACGGCGGGGTGAGACAGCAAAAAGGGACCCCTGTGCAACCACTCCAGCTCCTGGTGGCTTTCAAAAGCCCCAGTCCTGCCTTCTCCATCCCTGTCCTGGCAGGAGCCTGGACACGGCCTGGGGAAGGAGACGGGTCTGACCCAGAGTGCTCCAGCCTCGGCCGGTGCTCGGAGCCAAGGCCGCTTTGCCACCAAGGCTGGAACTCGCGAAGACCACGGCGGAGGGAGGCCGATCTTGCACGGAGCCACCGTGCACAAGGCTTCACCCGGCCAGGGAGGTGGCAGTGACTGCGTGTTCCTGAGAAACTGCAAACACACTGGCCCCGCTTCGACCCATAAATTTGCAGCCTCCTTTCCCATTCGCAGCCTCCTTTCCCCTGCTCAAGCATGTCCCCGCGGTGATGCCATCCCTGTCTCTGAGTCAGCGCGGAGGAAAGGAGCTGGCCATGTGCGCAAGAGCTCTTGCTCGCAGCGTGCACTGGCCACGTGCCGCCCCTTGGAAGGTGCTTGCGAGGGCTTATTCATCCCTGTTGCGTCGGCTCCAAATGAAGCCCTCAGCGGTGACAAGCCCTGTGCGAGGGGACTTGCTTTGGTTAAACCCTCTTGTGGGATGTTTATGGAGAGGAAGAGGAAATTCGGCTGATAGCACCCTGGCATCGCCTTACTCACTGGAACAACACACTGCATTCAGCAGCGGGCATCTTATCTCAACCGCTACCCAAAATAATGATAGCAGAGCTGAGCGATGGAAAATAAAGATAGCAACGAGTGATGGAAAGAGGTTGGCAAGCAGAAACCCGAGCTCCTCATAAGGCCACCAGTGTACAGAAATGGGGGCTGTTTGCCCTAGGGAGTGCGCGGGGCTGTCCGGAAAGCAAAAGCCAAGGAGCGGATCGAGAGCAGCTCCCGTTCTGCACCGCTCAGGCCTTGGCACTTGTCCCAAGGCACGAACGAGGGTGGAAGCACAGCCAAATTTGGAGAAGGACAAGTGCGGACATGGATACCGGCTGCCAAAGAGATGGTGAATGTTTAGGTAGCGCGTTGGATCCTTCCTCCTGCTCTCTGCTGTTCTCCCCATCTTTGGTCATGATTTGGGACAAAGACGTGGAAAGTTTGCACAAGGTCTGCACCTTTTTTGCTGACTTTTCTCACACTTTTGGTGTTCCTGAGGTCCAAGCATTGCTGCAGGTGGCCTTTTGCAGACATGGGGGATCCCGTGGCTGGGTGGTGAGGAGTCCATGGGCCAAGGTTTGGGCTGTGGGACAGATCCCAGCTCTGGAACAGCCGGTGCCGACTGCACTCGCTGTTAGGCTCAAGAAGGCAGCAGCGAGGTCGGCCCCTCTTCCAGCGCACGGCTAGGCAAGCCCAGGGACCCAGGGGAGAGGAAAAAGGCTTTCCTGGAGCTGTTTAAAGTAGAGACTTCCTAATCTGCCCCACGGATGACGCATTTTGAAAGCGAGGAGCAAAACAAGCCCTGTTGTTCCAGGCACTCTGGTTTCTCCTGCCCACGAGCACCCGTGAGCATTCCCCTTGAGCTGATTCTGGGGTCCGGGAGGCTGGGAATGGAGCAGATCTCCCGCCCTGCTGTGACAAAGCCCCTCAGAGCCTGTGGGCGAGTCACCCGGCTGCACCCCAAAGCTGTGGGTCTGGGCAGAGCTTTGGTTGAACCTGCTTCAACTCCGGCCTGTTGCTCTCTGCTGCCCAGGAGGGAGCAGGGAGGCCTCGGCAGGGGAACTGCTCCGCTAAAACGTGTCCCTGTGTCGGAGAGCCAAAAGGGAGGCCCACAGGGATGTGGATGCAGAGGTCGCTTCCCACTGCAGGTGGCTAATGAGGACTAACAGGGATGGCGAGGCCAAGATGGACCTTCAGACCATCGCCTCGTCTCCACGCTAGGGATCCTGCGGCCCTGCAGGGTTGGGCACGGAGCAGAGCCTGCACCGTGATGCTGAGCAATGACGTTTGTGTGTTTTATGGTCCCTGTTTTGATTCCCCTTCAAGCTTGGCCGGCATTTCGGTTTCGCAAATGAAGGCACTGAAGGGTGGGGAGAGCCGCGGCCCTGGCGCGGCCGGACCGGGCTCGGAACGGGCGGCCGCGCTGCTCTGCTGGAGGAGCAGCCCCGGACCTGGCGGCTCAAGCGGGTGAAACGCTGTCTTTGGGGACCTCGTGCTGTGTCTCTCAGTGCAGGCACCGCTCTGTGATCCTCCCATCCCCGCTCGGTCACACGTTCCTTTCCCCGGCCCACCCTTGCTTTCTGCTGGTTGCTCTGACCAGGAGCAGAGGGTATTTAGACATGGAGGAGCTGGGAATTAAAGCAGGAGAGCTCCTCAGTGCTTCCAGATACATGGCAAATTTGTAGCAGGCAAAAGGGAGAGTCAAAAATGTCTCATTCTGCACAGAAAAACAATCTGGGAGGAAATGTTGGGTTTTATTACAGCCAATCTCCCAGTGAGATTATTTCCCGTGCTCACCCACACAGGCACCCACCAGCACCAGGACACCCACAGGCATCAGCCAGGAGCAGGTGCCCACAACGCAGGCACAGTGGGGTGCTTGCCGTCTGCTCCGCATGTCCTGGTGCCTTCTGGACGGATGACACCAGCCCTTGCATGCCCATAGTGGCCTCCTGGACTCGCTCTGCTGCATCTCCCTTGTGTCGTCCAGCTCGGCCACGGGTAGACCTCACGTTTCTGCAGCACACGCAGATGTCAGCAGCAGACCTGGCACGGGGACAGTCCCCGGGACCAGCTGCGATGTCCCCCGGCACCGAGCACGTTGGGTAACTAAGTCCGCAGCACAGTCTATTGGCGTTGGAAAGGCCATGGAAAAGGTCTCCCTCGCCACACGCGGGCATCGCTCTGTCCCCCGACGCCTCCGGGCCGCTAGCAGCTCCCACCGGTGCACAGGAAGATGCCCGCGGCCATGGCCACCAGGGCCAGGCACCCGAAGGTCAGGCCCACCACCAGCGGCGTGTGTGAGCGGCCGCTCTGCTTCCCTGCGGGAACAGGAACTGTCAGGGACATGGACACCTCGTGTCCCTGTCACCCGCCACGCTCTTGGCCCTGCACCGACCTGTCTGGGCGCTCTGAGCCCTCAGCACGTCCACGCACGTGGTGTTGAGGAAGTGCTGCAGGTCCCGCGTGGTCTCAGGGTACTTCATGAGCTGCTGGTGGGCGAAGGTGGCCACGGCATCCGGGCGGGGCCAGCGGCGCTCCCAGGTGGCTGTGGGGACGTGGAAGCTGAGGAAGGCCGTGCTGTTGAGGGTCATGTCGTAGAAGCTGCGGGCCGTGCCGTTGGGGAAGAGGCAGCAGCCCAGGCGGCAGCGCAGGGTCTGCGTGTCTGCGGCGCGAGGAGAGCAGAGGTAAGTCAGGCACAACCCTGTCCCCGCTCCCGTCCCTGTCCCTGATCGCATCCCCATCCCTTGGTGCCGCGGTCGGTGGTAACTGGCTCTGGAAATGCAACTGCTCGGCCATTCAGCTCCCTGGGCTGGCCCGTCCCTGGGCCACTATCCCAGTGTCCTGGTAGCCCTGCCCGGCAGGGAGGGCTCCCCTTTGCCACTGTCCCCATCCCTGTGGGGTCTGGCGTCCCCTTTCCCACAGGGTCTGGGATCTCCATCCCTGTAGGACTCAGGGTCCCCATCCTAGTGGGGTCCAGTATCCCTATCCCAGTAGGGTCTCCATCCCCACAGGATCCAACATCCCCATTCCCACAGGGTCCAGTATGGGGTCTGGAGTCACCATCCCTGCAGAGTCCAGAGTCACCAGCTCATGGGCTCCAGCATCCCCATTCCCAGTGCAGGATCCAACATCTCCAGCCCATAGGGCCCAGGATGCCCATGCCAAGGGGTCCAGCCTCCCTAGCCCCAGAAGCTCCAGCATCCCCATCCCTGTGGCACCCAGTGTCCCCATCCCCGTGGGATTCAGCATCCCCGTCCCTGCTCCCCTCCAGTGTCCGGCTGCCCCGTCGCACTGCTCACACTCAATGTGCCTCTCCATATGGATGAGCTTGACCATGTTGGCAAAGTAGTCCAGGTAGGTGGCCACGTCCTCCTTCCTGCGCGCCCAGGCGGCCGGTGGCTCCAGGGGCAGCAGCTGGCTGAGCCTGTGCCCCTCGAGGCGGTGGCTCGGGCGCCCACCAAGCGTCGCGTTGCCCCAGAAGCTGGAGCGCCCGTTGGACACGCGCGTCACCTGCAGCATCGTGAAGGCCAACGGCGCTGCAGGAGACAACACGTGTCACTCGCGGCCACCCCGAAACCCACGGCCCAGCGTTGACAGCCCCCTGCAGACCTTACCCGCCTGCTCGGCACCGTGCGCCAGGGCCGCACAGAGAAGCAGGAGGACGAGCATCCCGCGGCGGGACAGGACAGCACGGGGACCGCGGCGGTGGCCCTGACGGCGACTTAAGCGCGCGGGGGCCGGAGGTGGGGCGAGGCGGAGGGAGGGTGGGCGCGCGGCCAGGGCGCTCCCATTTCCTCCTCCGCGGACACGCGCACCCCTTCCCTGCCGGCCGGCCGGGCGGGCGGCGCCGCGGGCGGAGTGGGGGGCGCGGGGGCACCGGGGGGCGACACGGGGCCGCGCGTGACTCAGTGTCCCCCGCGGGGGACGAGCCGGAGTGGGCGTGGCCTCGTGGGGAGTGGGCGGGGTCTCCGCGCGTGTGGGCGGGACCTCGGGTTTAAGGGCGGGGTCCGGAGAGGCGGGGGCGTGTCCATGGGCGGGGTTTGCGGGAGCGGGGCGTGGCTCGGTCTGGGGGCGTGGCCCGTGGCGCGGGGCGTGGCTCGGGCGGGAGGGGCGTGGCCCGGCAGACCCAGGA
>JAUBNY010000077.1:392357-407910 GCA_032275445.1 Crypturellus soui | reverse complement strand
GTCACCGGCCCGGCCATGTGGCACGGATGGGACCCCCCCCCCCCACTGTCCCCCTCATCCCCATGTGGCACCTTGCGTGTCCCCAAGGTGACTTCGGCTCCCCCGTGTGGCACCTGCTCTGTCCCCAGGGTGGGCTCAGTCCCCACATGTGGCATTGCCCCCCCCCGCCATGCAGCACCCGTGGGTGCCTCAACACCCCCCGTCCCACGTGTGTCCCCACAGGGGCCCCGCAGCTCCCCAGGACTTTGCCCCCACACGCGTCACCCGCAGGACCCAGGCTGTGACACCCGCGTGTCCCCTGCGTGGCCACGGCAGGGCCAGGGTCCTCCCGCCCAGGTGCCGCCTCCGCGGGGACCGCGGCCGCATGGCTTCCCGCCGCGCTGCGGGCATCCAGGCAGGATGCACGGACGGATGGACGGACGGACGGGTGGACGGACACGTTGCAGCCCGCGAGGGCGCGCGAGTGCCGAAAGGCGCCCGGGGCGACGTGACCTCCTGGTCAGGCCGGCGCCGGCCGACGCGCCGCGTTTATCCCGCCGGGATTAGCTCCGCGGATGAGCCGGGGCCGGAAGGGGAGCTTTCCGCCGCGCCGGTGGCCGATTACGTAACCCTGTCGCCGCCAGCGATGAAGCTGCTCTGGCCGGGCACGGAGCAGCCCCTTCCCAGAGCTGCCCGGGAAGAGAGAGCGGAAAAGCGGCGTTTCGCCCGTGCATCCCGGCTGTCTGCGGCACGGATCCGGCACGGGATGCCGGCGTCGCGCTCCAACACCTCTTCCCTTGGCAGGCATGAATGCCGCTGTCCGCGCCGTGACCCGCATGGGCATCTACGTCGGGGCCAAGGTTTTCCTCATCTATGAGGTTCGCTGATCCCGTTGCTCCGTCCGGGTGCTGCTGGAGGCGGGTGGAACGGCTCCACTGGGCCCCTCTTTGGTGGAGGAGTGTCAATAAGTGACACCAGACGCAGGGTTGGACGATGCGGCACCCTTGTCCCTCACCATGGGTGCTTTGGGCCAGCAGGGCACAGCGAGATCTGGTGATGCCCTCCGTACCCGGCCCCATCCCAAGCCAAACGCGTCACCCTGTGGCCACCTCTCCCCGGTGCTTTCCGCACCTGGAGACCTTCCCAACTTTGTCTTCCTTGCATCCCCAGAGGCCGAGTTCTCCTGAGACTCCCTTGGCTGGAGGTGCAAGGGAAGCGCCTCCAACCTCTGTGTCCGCTCTCCCTCCCGGCAGGGCTACGAGGGGCTGGTGGAAGGCGGCGAGAACATCAAGCAAGCCAACTGGCTGAGCGTCTCCAACATCATCCAGCTGGTGAGGCCCGGCAGCCGCTCGGCTCCGCGCGCACCCGATGCGGGCAGCTCTCGAGCCACGGGCTCCCGCGGCTGCTGGGGCTGACACTACCCGCGCAGGGCGGCACCGTGATCGGCAGCGCGCGCTGCAAGGCCTTCACGACACGCGAGGGCCGCCTGCGCGCCGCGCGCAACCTCGTGCAGCACGGCATCACCAACCTGTGCGTCATCGGCGGCGACGGCAGCCTCACCGGCGCCAACATCTTCCGCTCCGAGTGGGGCGGCCTGCTCGAGGAGCTCGTTAAAGACGGTGCGTGCGGCTCGTAGCCCCCTCGTGCCCACGAGGGGTTGGGGACGGGGAGGTCCGTGGAGGGAGAGCGCTCCAGAGGCAGCTGGCTCAAGGGAGCACAAGGCAGAGACAAAGCTTTGCTCTGGCGCTTTTAGCCTCCAAAAGAAGCTGGTCTGGATCAGAAAGCAGCAAATTCCTGCTTTCCTTGGGAGTTTCTTGCAGGATTCATCCTCTCTGCCCCCCACCATTACATTAGAATAGATTTCATTTGTTTTCTAATCTGGTCCCCGTTTCCAGTCGCCAGCTGCTGTTCTGCTGTCCCAGTGCGCTGGAAATCCCGCGTGTTCGGGTGCTCTGGGAGCCTCAGGTCGGAGCCGCTGCAGTCCCCCTGCGCCTAATCCGCAGGAGCGGGAGCCGGGAAGCGCAACCTGTGCCAGAGTCAGAGGGGAAGCCGCTTCCCCAGGCTTGGCTGCGCGCTCGGGCTTGTTGACATCTTCAAAGGGTTTGGCCCCGCGGAGGAAATTAGGGAGCGATTAAAAAGGGTTCACAGCGGTGAGAGAGACGAGGGGGAAGCTGCGCCTTGTTAGGCAAGGGATGGCACACGTGGCCGTCAAACCTCCAGCTTGTGGTCTTTAAAAGCAGAGGAGAGAGATATGGAGGAGCCCGAGGAAGGAGGGGGAGATGCTGCCCTTGCTTGTCCCACCCCGGTGCCGTCCTTGGGGCCTTGGCTCTGCCAGAGGCTCTCGCAGGGCACTCAAAGGCGCCCGCCGTGTCGCCCGCAGGGCAGATCAGCGAGGCCGTGGCCAAGGAGTACTGTCACCTCAACATCGTGGGCCTTGTGGGCTCCATCGACAATGACTTCTGCGGCACCGACATGACCATCGGCACCGACTCGGCGCTGCACCGCATCATGGAGGTCATCGATGCCATCACCACCACGGCCCAGAGGTGAACAGGCCCCCCGCATGCCCTGGCTGCGGCGGTGGTGGAGAGGGCGCTTCATGCCCCTTCTCTCCCTGGGTTTCTTTGCAGCCATCAGAGGACCTTCGTGCTGGAAGTGATGGGCAGGCACTGCGGGTGAGAGCTCCAGGACGTGGTGAAGACCTTGCGCAAGCATCGGTGGGGCTGACGCTGAGGGAGGGAAGAGCAGCTCAGGGCACGCGGGACGGTACCAGCGGGGACCCCGGAGCCACATCAAGGGGCTGGGAGGCTGCCCAGGGTCTGCGCTGTGCTGTGCAGCCGTGTCCTGGATGGGGTGGGACACCAAGGGGTGCCCGTGTTGTCACCTGGTGCCATGCTAACGCCTTCCATCCCCTGCAGGTACCTGGCGCTGGTGTCCGGGCTGGCCTCGGGGGCCGACTGGCTCTTCATCCCTGAGTCGCCCCCGGAGGACGGCTGGGAAGACCTCATGTGCGAGAGGCTCGGGGAGGTGAGATGGGGGCTCCTTTCCCTGCTGAGAGGGTCGTTTGCCTGGTCCATGCTTTTGGTGCCTCCTTTTTCTCCTGGGTCGGAGCATTCCCAGAAGATCCAGGCTGGAATAACTGAGTATTTTGCCCAAAGCCCTGGCTGCGGTGGTGCTCGTCCACTGCGATGTTTCGGGAGCTCACGCTATTGTGCCCGTGAAACGGAGCGCTCAGCCGGATGCAAATTGGGCTGGCGCGAACCAGCGGGTGCCCTGCGAAAGTCTGGCCTCAGATGCGGCTTTGGGAAGCGCCGGGACGGGAAGGGGGACGCGGCCGTGCTCACGCGCAGGCGCTCGCGGCTCAGCCGGGCTGCCCGGCTCTCCTCCCTCGTGCCAGACGCGCAGCAGGGGCTCGCGGCTCAACATCATCATCATCGCCGAGGGCGCCATCGACCGCAGCGGCAAGCCCATCTCCTCCAACTATGTCAAGGACGTGAGTGCCTGTTCCAGTGCCCCATTCCTGTGGCTCTCCCTGCTGCGTCCCCCTGCCCTGACGTCCCCTTTGCTGTGCCGCGCAGCTTGTGGTGCGGCGCCTGGGCTTCGACACCCGCGTCACTGTCCTGGGACACGTGCAGCGCGGGGGGACACCGTCTGCCTTTGACCGTATCCTGGTAGGTTTTGCAGGGGGCACTAAGGGGCAGAGGCACGAGCACGGTGTGGGAGTCCTGGGGTTGTGCAGTAGGGATTGTGGATGCTGTGGGTCTCAAGGACCCCATTCCTGTGCCAGCTACGAAGGACTTGCCAGCTCAGATGGCGCCTACGTGCTCCCTGCCAGGCAGGACAGGGCACTCCTTTAATCCGCCACTGACTTTGCTGCTCTTAAATAACCCAGCAGCTCCATGGCCATAAATCAGGCTAATGGAGCTGCACAAGCAGCCGCATGACTTGCAGGCACGTGTTCACCTCATACAAACACGAGCCTGGGGAAGGTCTCGCATCAGCAAGGCTGACTGGGAGCTTCCCAAAGTGCATCCCCAGCTGGCAAGCGGCGTCACTGGGATAGCGTCCGGGTGACGGGTTGGTCGCGGCATCCCGGGGCCTGGGTGTCCCCTCTGCAGAGCAGCAAGATGGGGATGGAGGCGGTGATGGCGCTGCTGGAGGCCACGCCAGACACCCCGGCCTGCGTGGTGAGCCTCTCGGGGAACCAGTCGGTGCGGCTGCCGCTCATGGAGTGCGTCCAGGTGGTGAGTACACGCGGGACGGCCCTCGTGGCGGTGGCCCTGGTGGCTTGTCCCCTCCCAGTGTGCTTTACGTTGCTGTGTCTCTCCACAGACAAAGGATGTTCAGAAGGCCATGGACGAGAAGAGGTTTGAGGAGGCCATCCAGCTCCGTGGAAGGTGAGGAGAGGGCTCACTGGGCTATATGGAGCATGGAGTGATCCAGGTTCCTTTTCCTCACCAAGAAGTTCCTACATCCCTCTCCGGTGTGGACTGCTCAGCTCTGGAGTATGTTGGTAAAGTGGAGCTGCACCTGGGCCTCGGGAGAAGCTTTGGAACAGTCCAAGATGGGAGATGTTGCTGTAACCGGCTCCTCCAGACAGCCCTGGAGCTCTCCAGGCTCTCCATGTCCCCAAGTGGCCACTGTCCTGGGGCCCAGACGTGCCCCAGTGGCGCTCACAGGACTGTGAAGCAGCAGGGCTCCCTCCCTGCTGAGAACAGGCGTCTTCTTTGCAGGAGCTTTGAAAACAACTGGAACATTTACAAGCTGCTGGCACACCAGAAACCAGCCCAGGAAAAGGTGAGGGGGAGAAGGAGATGTCAAGAGCACTGGGCAGAGGCCTAGGGGATCATCCTGATCCCATCTGGCTTTGGAGAGGAAGAGCAGGGACACAACAGGTCCTGGTGCTCCATTGCTGGGAGCTCTATCCAGCTCTCAGTCCTGATGTCCCCCTGTCTTCCCCGCCATCCTCGCAGAGCCCCTTCAGCCTGGCCATCCTGAACGTGGGCGCCCCAGCTGCTGGCATGAACGCCGCCGTGCGCTCCGCCGTGCGGATCGGCATCTGCCAGGGACACACCGTGTACGTGGTGAACGACGGCTTCGAGGGCCTCTCCAAAGGGCAGGTGAGCACGCTGCCCTGGGGTGCTCCAGCATCTCGGGGAGCCGCCTTGGCTGGTGGCCTCTGACGTGGGTGCAGATGTCTGTGACTCTCTGCTTAGCCTGGGAGGGTGGTGGGGATGTGTGTGCTGAGGGTCTGCACAGCTGGGGTCACCCAGAGCCCGTTCATGGACGCGTGGGTGGGTGTTCTGGGGGAGAAGCTGCCACCCAACCCGTGCTCCTTGCAGATCCGCGAGGTGGGCTGGCACGACGTGGCCGGCTGGCTGGGACGCGGCGGCTCCATGCTGGGCACCAAGCGGTAAGCACCGCTCCAGCCTCGCCCGTGGGCCCTGGCCCCTTGGAGCGGCAGGAGAGCACCCGAGAGGACCTTGTTGCCCTGGGCGGGCCGGCCGCACTGAGCCCACCGCCTCTTCCCCTCTGCAGGACCCTGCCCAAGACGTGCATGGAGAAGATCGTGGAGAATGTGCGGAAGTTCAACATCCAGGCCCTGCTGGTCATTGGCGGGTTTGAGGTGCGGAGAATTTCTGATGGAGCTGGGTGTTTAAAATCCAGCGGTGGCATCATGGAAATGAGGGGGGTCCAGCTGGAATGGGGGCCCCCCGTTTGCCCCCTTAGGACCTGACACCTCAGAGATGCTCATGTGAGACAAGGCAGGCAGGTCTGAGCTAGGGAGACAGGCTGGTTCTTCCAAGCCTCTGCCCATTCCTGGAGGGTTATCCGTATCCCAGCCCATGCAGACAGTTTGTAGAGCTTGGGAGGAAGGACACGTGAGCTGCCAGCAGGACGCAGCACAGGTGGGTGCTCATCAGAACCAGCGCTGGCCTGTTGCCACCAAGCACCTCCTTGAACCAAGGGGATGCAGATGCCACTTTGAGCTCCGACGAGCTTCCTCCCCCAAGCTGTCGTGGTCCGTAGTGTGCAGTGTGGTCCTCCTGGGCTGGCTGCATCTCCCAAGCCAGGGCTGCTCCCGGGGCAGCACACGGAGACCCAACCAAGTTGGAGAGGCAGATGCAGAGGCAGGTCCCCGGCGCCAGCGCGTTGCCAACCTGCTGCTTCTTGCAGGCCTACGAGGGGGTTCTGCAGCTGGTGGAGGCGCGCGGGCAGTACGAGGAGCTCTGCATCATCATGTGCGTCATCCCGGCCACCATCAGCAACAACGTGCCCGGCACCGACTTCAGCCTGGGCTCGGACACGGCCGTCAACGCCGCTATGGAGGTGAGGCGAGCGCGGAGCGGCCGTCGCGGAGCCCCTGTCGCGCCACCCTCCGCACTCAGACCTTCTGCCCCTGTCGCAGAGCTGCGACCGGATCAAGCAATCGGCCTCGGGCACCAAGCGCCGCGTGTTCATCGTGGAGACCATGGGCGGCTACTGCGGGTACCTGTCGACCGTGACGGGCATCGCGGTGGGGGCAGACGCTGCCTATGTCTACGAGGATCCTTTCACCATCCATGACCTGAAGGTGAGCAGGGGAGCGCGGCTTGGGCTGCCACAGAGCTGCCCGGTGCCGCTGAGATGCATTTAGGGACTTCACAGCTGTTCAACAGCATCATGAAGAAGAGGGAAATGGGAAGAAGTGCTTGGGAACAGAGCAGGATATGGAAGAGTGTGGGGTAGCATGGGGAGATCTTTATGGCACTGCAGGGTCACATCTGTGAGGGTCACCTCTCTTGTCTGGAGTTGAGGAAGCAGCAGGATGAGGCAGCTTGGAGGAGCTGTCACATCCCACTCCGTTGGCCGCAGGGAGGGGACAGGAGCTGTTAGGATCACAGCCCGTGTTGTTTTGCAGGCCAACGTGGAGCACTTGACTGACAAAATGAAGACAGACATCCAGAGGGGCCTGGTGCTGCGGTGAGTCTGTGCCCTAAGCTGCGCCGGGCACTGTGTGAGAGCTGGGAATGGGCCCAGGCTGCCCAGCTCACCCTCCCTGGGCACGCAGCGCCACCTCCCCTCTGCTCCCCCAGCAACGAGAAGTGCCACGAGCACTACACCACCGAGTTCCTCTACAACCTCTACTCCTCCGAGGGCAAGGGCATCTTCGACTGCAGGATTAACGTCCTGGGCCACCTCCAGCAGGTACGGGCACGGAGACGGACCTGCTGGCGGGCACCTTGTCACCCTGGGGCAAGCAGCATTGCTGCAGTTGCCGGTGGTGCCAAAGGGCTCGGGCCTGAGGCCAGCGTCCCTCTGCCCCCAGGGAGGAGCCCCGACACCCTTTGACCGTAACTACGGCACCAAGCTGGGCGTGAAGGCCGTGCTGTGGATGTCGGAGAAGCTGCAGGAAGTCTACCGCAAGGGTGAGCGAAGGGCTGGCACGCGCCTGGACCCGTATTCCTGTGCCAGAGCCAGCAGGAACGCCCGGGAACGCGTGTGCCAAGGGGGCTGGTGCTTTGCCAGCCCGTGAGGCTACAAGGAGCCTCGCGCCAGCCTCATCCTGGGGCAGGGCAGAGGCCACGTGTCGCTGTCACGCGCAGGAGCAGCAGTCGGGCGGGGCAGTTGGCCGGGGTGCTTGCGCCTGCCGGGCTCGGAAGGATCCCCTGCACCCTGCTAGCCACAGGGGAGAGGGGTCTTTGCCCGTGGTTGCCGCAGCTGCTGCGGGCGGGCCGGCTTCTAGCTGCTGCACCGTGCGGTGACGGGCGCCTGCATCCCCACAGGGCGCGTGTTTGCCAACTCGGCCGACTCTGCCTGCGTCATCGGGCTCAGGAAGAAGGTGGTGGCCTTCAGCCCTGTGACGGAGCTCAAGAAAGTCACCGATTTTGAGTAAGTCCCTCTTCTGACTCCCCTACTCTCCCCACGGATCACCGGGGTGAGACCGGGGGGACCTTTCGGAGCTGGGTGCCACTCACTGTCCCTCGGGCTGCCCCAGAGCTGTGTCCCCCTCTCACAGGCACAGGCTGCCCCAGGAGCAGTGGTGGCTGAACCTGCGGCTCATGCTGAAGATGCTCGCCAACTACCAGATCAGCCTGACCGAGTACATCTCCGGCAAGATGGAGCACGTCACCCGGCGCACGCTCAGCATCGAGAAGGGCTTCTAGTGCCGCCAGCCCAAGCCGTAGCTCCTCGCACCCTCTCCCTCCCGTCTCACGCCCCGGAGCGCCGCGCGGCCCAGGACCGCCAGGGAGTGGGTTGTGGACCTGGGAGACACCGTAGCCACCGCCGAGCAGGCGCCCCTTCCCCACATGCTGCTCGGGGAGCACCGGGCCCCATGTTCTCAACAGCCAGTCCTTTTGCTCCAGACCCTGTGGGGCAGGCAGAGCCTGGCCCCGCTCCCTACAACAGCACAATCACGCCTGGAAACACTGACCCTGGGTCCGGTCCCTGAGCAGCTGGGGGAAGAAGCGGCAATGATAGAGCCCAGCTGCACAGCCCGGACCCTTAACCTCCCCCTTTTAGTTTATTCTCACTATTTAATGAGCAAGGATCCTGATTCTCTCTTTCGTGGCCTGACCGCACGAGCCAGTTGCTGCTTTTAGGTCCCGGCCCTCCGACACGGGAGCAGCTGAGGAGGAGGCCGTGGTCTTCTGAGCAGGTAGGGGGTGACACTGGGGACTCGCTGCTACCACATGGGTCCCAGGAAAGCTCCTGTGGTTTCTCCTGGCCACGCTGTGGGGGACATCTGCGCATCCGCCCCGCGATGTCTGAGCAGCGAGCGCTGGTCCTGGCAAGCTCGGCTCCCCACCCGCCTTGCATGACGCTTGGCTCCGACCGCTGCTCCGCGGCGCTTGGCGCGGGTGCCCTCCCGGCCCCGCAGCCCCTTTGTGCCGGGTGCTCTTGCCACGAGCAGGGCCGTGCCCAAGGTGACACCGTTGCTCTGTGAATCCTGTGTCGTGTACTGTCCGTGGCGCTGCTTGTGTCTCTAGAGATAAAACCTGCTGGAGCCAAACCTGCGTCTCTGGGACGGTCATTGCGGGATGATCCCACGTGGCACGAGAGTGCCCCTCTTTCCCAGGCTGGGTGCGAATGCAGCCGGGTCCTGCTTCTCTGCCACGTGAACCCAAGTTGTCCCTGTCCCACAGCCCCAGGGCCAGCACCAGGGGAAGATGTTGGCATGAGGAGGCACTTGGGGTTTGCTCTGAAGTTGGATTAAGGCAGAGCCAGGAGCGTCCCTAGAAGCGCGCCTGGGTCCCCAAGCCCAGGCCCTGCTCCCATCCTGCTTCTCTGCTCGGGAACAAGGAGCAGGACGGTTGCGAACCTCTCCCATGCACTAGAGCTCCCTGTTCCTTGGCTGGTGACCAGTGGGCTCAAAGTTGCCATCCCTCTGGGAGGAGACTTTGCAACCCCTGACAGAAATCCTTTCTCCCATGATTTCTTTCCCATCTTCAAAGAAAGGTCAAAAACGGATTTATCACTGTGACATGCTGGGTTATAACAGAGTTTCTCAAGGCGGCTGCCAAGCACCTCCGCTCCCGCTCCTGCTCTGGCCCTGCGCTCAGGGCCTTGGCCCGAGCCGGCTCCCTGAGGTTTCCCAGGGCTTCGGCGCCAGCCGCTTCTCCTGGGGCTCTGTGGGACGTCGCCAGCACAAGGCCGCATCCCCATCCTTTGGCTTGGATGTGCTGCGATTCCCCTCCCTGCTGCACCTCTCTCCAACGCAGATCTGCTTTGGAGATGCCAGCAGCAGCCCCACGTGGCTCCTCACCAGGGCTGGGAAAGGCAGGAGGCAGGAGGGGGCTCCCGGAGCGCTGAGGGATGCACCTGGGGGATCCCTGACAGACAGACCGAACTCTGTCCTGTTGTTCAGGAGCTCCGACACTCTCGCCCAGCCTCAGCAGAGCTCTTGCTGTGCAGCACTGATCCCACGTGCCCGCAGCGCCGTGCTGGGAATGTGGCATTCCGCCTGCACCAGAAGCCTCCAAAGTCCCTGAAGAGCTTTTAATCGTGGGTTGTTCTGGATCAGCTTCCAGGGGCAGGCGGCTGCGGGCTGGAACTGCCGCTGGGAACCGTTTGGCCTTGCTGCTCCGTCACCCCGGGCGAGGCAAACGCTACTACACGACACCCCCAGACGAAGCCCCGCGTGCGGCTCTGCCGCCTCCCCCGCGGCTGCCAGGGCACATCAGGCACCAGCATCCGCAAAACGCTTCCCGTGGCAGCTCCAGCCCTGCAGGAGCCTGCGCTGGGGGCCCGGGAGAGCTTCGCTCCAGCAGGAAGCAAGCGCGGGCGGCAGATGCGTTGCCTCCTGCAGTGCTGCAGAGCCGGAGACCCACGGCGCGAGGAAGCTCGCTAGGTCCCCAGAGTGAACAAGTCGAGGGGTCAAGCCTGCTCCTTGGGCCGCTTGGAGAGTGAGCGGGGTCACCCTGCAGCAGGAGGGAGTGGGGATAAGGACCAGCAAGGGCAGCGCGCCTGGCAACGGCAGCAGCGGCAGCAGCCAAGAATGACAAGCAGGGCACGTAGGCGAAGCCCAAGGCGCCGCTTTCCCGGGATGAGGGCGCGGAGGAACGGGGCCGGAGCGGCCTCGGCAGCTGCCCAGGGAGCTGCCACTTGGATGGTCCCCAGCTGTGCTTACGCTGTGCACATTCCTCCCAAGAAAGCTGGAGTCCCAGGGGTGTCTTAGCTGTGCACAACGTGCAAGGAAGTCCAGCAGTTTAGGAATTACTCTGACAAATTATTTAAGTGCAACTGTTTTTGATGCAGAATTATGGTCTAAGTGGCAAGGGGCAAATCCTGCTCTCTCCTGCCACAGTCAGTGGTTCTCACCGTTTGTTGACATCAGCCACAGCTTACACATTCTAGAGAGAAAATTCTTTTTATTTGGCATGTTACAATGCTTTAATTACTACTTAACAACTCTGTGCAGCTCTGGGAATTCAGCTCCTTCAGCTGCAGAGAAATCCCACCCATGCTGCCTGTGCAAACTGGCCCGTAACGCTCATCGTGCCTTGTCAACAGCAAAATGCACATGTGGTTTTTATTGCTAGCTTAGGTTTCCTTCAGGTGCTCTAAACCTTGCAGGGCATGTGGGGGATGAAGCAGGCCTGAGCGTTCAGCACATGGGACAGAGAAACTCCCACTTCAGCTGAGTTGCTCCAAGCAGCTTCAGGCCACCCTGTCACCAAGTCAGATGCTGGATATGCCAACAAGGACCAAAAGGAATGGAGAGTTTAAGGTAAACTAAGCATCTGACACAGAGCTGTCTTAGGGGGCAGCCCTTGGTCATCAGCAGAGGGGGTGTCCCCTCGGACAGCTTTCATAACAAGTCTTGTGGCAGGAGCTGCCTTCAACATCTGCTACGTGCGAAGAGCGGCTCGGAGTGCGTCAGGGCCGGCCGCGGTTCAACAGGAACAAGCAGCTGTGCCACCCCTGGGGTGTCCCCCAACAGGAACAGCGCAGCGGGACGTGCGGAGGCTTCGGCTCCAGCCTGAAATGTGGGGGGCACAAATGGTGCTGCTGCTCCAGGGCTGCTTCCCCAGAAAGGGGAGGTCTGTGCCGAGCACGGTCACTCCTCCTGCAGCTCCTTCTTCCGGCAGGCCTGCAGCCTCCTCCCTGCTGTTTGCTGGACCATCTCCAGCCCCTCCACGTCCAGTTCCTTCATGAGGAGCAAGATGGCATTGAGGACATTGTTCTGCCACAACGAGACAAGAGATTGTTTTACAGCAACATGTTACCAGCCCTGAGAAGAACGGGGCATCAGGTTTTCAAAGAACTGCTCCTTCTAGGAACTCCCAAGACCTCTGCAGCACACCAGAACAGATGCCTGCAGCTTCAGGGACAGATCCAAGGGGACCCTCAGGACTGAGGAGTCTATTGGGGATGCAGGACAAACACGTCCACCCAGTCCCGCGCAGCCGCTCGAAGAGGCCACCCTTTGAACCGACTTGTGCAACGCAGAGCAGACTTGGCCGAGCAGCCACCTGCTCCCTCCGCTGCTGACCGTGGGTAGCATGGGAAAGGACAGGCACCCTCTGCTCTTGAGAAGAGGGTGGGCTGCTAGAATCACAAATGCACTAGTTGGAAGGGATCCCTGCATGTCCCCAGCTCCACGTCCCATCAAAGCGGGGCCACTGCCAGGACCCAGCCATGGCTTTGTCAAGCCAAGAGTTGAAAAACTCCAGAGACAGAGATTCCACAGCCAATTCCCCCTGCTACATGTTCTCTTTTCCTGAAGGCCAGAGCCTGCAGTAGGATACTCCAAAGGAATCCACCCAAGTAAGCTTAAAACATCAGTGAATTAGAGCTTGCAGGGAACCAGTACAAAAATGAAGAAGAATGTGGTCCAGGTCTCACTCTGGCCTTCCAAAACCCGTCAAAGTGCTGGCCCTGAGGCCAGCATAAAGCAGCTCCCAGCTGGACTCAGCTTAACAGCTGACAGGTTCAACTCGGGCTGCATCACGGAGGTGTCAGAGGAGCTACCAAAACTCAGCAGCCTCTAGCCCACGAGGGCAACAGCTTGTGGTGACGCTGCAGCTACTGCCCAGCCACCTCAGCACAGCGGTAGCCTAAGGGACACACATGTGCTCATGTGCAGCCAGATCAGGAGCGCAAACCCCACCAGGCCTTCTTCTTTTCTGGAGAAAAAACATTAGACATTGCCTTAAAGAAGAAAAGCAACGCGGACATTAAAGACACTCACTCTCTTCTTTCTGCTGTAGTCCCTCTCTCGTGGCGAAAAGGACGAAAATTTGTCCCTGGGAACAGGCTTCATACCGAGCTGCTCTCGGATTTTGCTGAAGAAGGGAGGAAGAGCAGGCATTAGATGAGTGTGTCCACCAAGGCAACCCTTCACCATCACAACCGCGCCAGAGGCACACAGGGTTGGAGCCCATCGGCCTCAGGCGTCCCGGCTGCCGTGACTGCAGCATGACCACGTGACAACGCTTCGCGGGCACCCCCCGTCCCGCAGCACTAACCGGGGCCAAAGCAGGTCGGGATGGACCAGAGCTCTCAGTGCAGTGAGGAGCCCTCTCTGCCCACACAAGCAGCTCACACACTCGCGAGCCACTACCCACCTACAGAAGAGCCTGTTTGGCAGACACAGAACCAGACCCGCAAGTGCTGCTAAGCCCGTGCAGCTCCCACGCGGTAACTGCAACAACAGGAATTTGCACCAGTTGCAGGTTTGGCTTCCAGGACACTGGGGCTGGCTGGCAGGGTCCTTTCACGTCCCCAAAACCCAAGCGCATCGAGAAAGCCCTCACTTGGTCTCCTCCAGGCTGAAGCTCAGCAGCCCGCTCTCCGTCTCCGTTGTGGATTCAGCAGCGCTGGACTCAGGGCAGCCATTCTCCACATTCCTCCGGTCCGGCGGGGCCGTTATTTCCTCCCCATCAACCAGGGCCTGGGACAGTTCTTCCTCTGTCACGGCTGCAAGAGTCGACATGAAAGCCTGCAGGAACCTGCCCCAGGCGGGCACTATAGCAGCAGGGGAGGAGAGCACCTGCAGCCGGGAACGTGCTGCTGCTGCAGAGCGAGGCCATGGGGCCCACGCTCCATCCCAGCCTTTCGCTTTCCTTCTCCTCCTGCAGGAACCCCCTGCAAAGGAGGGTGCTGGCAGCAACCTCACAAAACCGACAAAGGTATCAAGATGCAAAGATAACCTACCGGTTCGTGTCTCAGGCTTTGCAGGCTCCAAAGGCCAGCAGACTCCTGCTAGCAGGTGGAAAAGCTGCTCTATTTTTATGACAGCGGAGCCGGTTACAGAGTCTTTGTTTTGCCAAAGCAGAGAACTCTAAAAACACTAATTAGCAGTACGGTTGAAGCTATAATGAGTCCCTCTAGTGTCAGCTCTGGTGTTGCAGGGAATAGGGGGGAGAAAACAACTGGGAAACAATGGATCTCTGAGGGAGGCCGCTCAAACCCTGAGCAGGTCCCACACAGCTGAGGTATCGCTCCTCTACTGCCACGTCAAGGAGGTGCCAAAGGACATAATCTCAATGACAGGCACCAAATCGCTGCCTTCCAGTTCCCCCCAACAAGACCCTGCCCAGGACGTGGGGCCGTTCAGAGCGCCCTTCACCTGTGAACACCCACCTTGATTATCAAGCTTCTGCAGGTGCGGCAGGTTCCGCAGCACGGTCATTCTGTAGCGGTGGGGGTCTGCCCCACAGCAGGGGTTGTCCGACAGCCACAGGACTTTCAGCCGGGGCAGGTTTTTGAGGTAGAAGAGCTCATTCAGGCTCGCGATGTTGTTCTTCCTCAGGTAGAGTTCGCTCAGGTTCTGGCACTGATTCAGCGGCTCGAGGTCCGAGATGCCATTCACGCTGAGCAGAAACCACGAGATCAGAGACTGGGCAGCCTCTCTCGCTGCATCATCCAGGTGGGAGCAGGGCCCCTGGGTAACTGCCCCTTTTCCTGCAGCACCTTAATTTAGGGACCTCGTGCTGGCACAGCATTGCAAGGGAGGGTGCTGAGGGCCTACGGCATTGCACAGAGCACAAAGTACAGAAACTAAAAACCTCATTAAATTTGAAACCATTCTGCTAACAGGTCCCACACCAAGGCTGACAAAATCTCCTCTAAACTATGGGACATGACTCCCGGGAGGAAAGAGCCAAAGAGGTTTTACCTCCTCTGAAAACAGCAACTATTTCCCATCCATAAGCTGAGCAGTGAAGGTAAAGGAGCAGAGGAGCTGGGTGAAAAATCAGCATTTTGGCATTTGAAAATCAGTATTTCGGCAGCTCTGGCCCTTGTGAAGTCAGGCAAGAAGCTAGAGCCCTCTGAGACAGGCGACTGCCGGTTGTCCCTGCCCTCTCCGTGGCCAGAAGTCTGGTGTTTACCTGAATGTGATCACCTCGATGTTGGGCAGATCCCGGCATATCGATATCTAGGCAGGAAAAGACAGGAGCAATGAGCTGTACTCTCAGGAAAAGACAAAATAAGAATAAAATCGCTCACAACGCAACGACACGAAGCAGCAATTTTAAGGGCACCTCAGTCTCACCCCAGCCTTCCATACCACAGGGACTTGCTGCCACCCTCGGCAACCCCTCCACCCTCTGGGGCCAGCTCCCCTGCTGGTGGCTCTGGATGACAGGGACATCCCTGGGCGGGTGGCCCTGCTGGTGCCTGCGTGTGCCCAGGGACCCAGGGTGATGCCCCACAGATGGCCCTGCCAGTGGCTCCGCACGCCCAGGTTCCCTGGGGTGATGCCCCACGCAGGTGGCCCTGCCGGTGCCTCTGCGTGCCCAGGGACTCGGGGTGATGCTCCCCACGGACGGCACTGCCAGTGGCTCCACATGGCCAGGGACCCGGGACGATGTCCCCGTGCGCTGCCCCTCCGCCGCAGGCCGCTGCTTACATCTGTGAGGTGGCTGCCCCTGCGGGACGAGAGCCGGGGGTCACAGCGGGGCCCAGCGTCCCGTGTCACACCACCCCCACCCACTACCACCTCCATCCCCCCCGTCACTGCCTGCTCCCCCTTCCCAGCCCCCCAAGTTCTGATACCCAACTTGTCCCCCCGGGACCCCCCCACAGCTCCCCGTGCACCCCCATATCTGCTTGCCCCCCCACCCACACCAGTGCCCCCCCCAAG
>JAUBNY010000077.1:357168-392257 GCA_032275445.1 Crypturellus soui | reverse complement strand
CACATACCTAGAGATGGTCTCTAGGATGAGCTGCTCCATCATCTTTCCAGGGACGGAAGTGAGGCTGAGCGGCCTGTAGTTTCCAAGCTCCTCCCTCTTGCCTTTTTTGAAGACTGGAGTGATGCTGGTTTCTTCCAGGCCTCCAGCACCTCCCTCGCTCTCCATGACCTGTCAGAGATGATGGAGAGCGGCTGAGCAATGACCACTGCCAGTCCCCTCAACACTCTTGCATGCATCCTGTTGGGCCCATAGATTTATGGGTATCCAGTTTCCCTAAATAATCCCTAACCCTTGACCATCAGAAAGTCCTCCTCTCTCTTGGTTCTCTCTCTTGTCTCCAGGTTCAGTACATGGGGACTAGCCTTAGCAGTAAAGACTAAGATAAAAAAGGCATTTAGTAACTCTGGCTTCTCTGCATTCTCTGCCACCAAGGCATCCTCTTCATTCAACAGCAGACTAACATTTTTCCTAGTCTTCCTCTTGCTGATGTATTTGTAGAAGTCCTTCCTGTTGTCCCTGATACCTCGTGCTAATGAA
The DNA here is from genome assembly GCA_032275445.1 of Crypturellus soui. NCBI lineage: Eukaryota > Metazoa > Chordata > Aves > Tinamiformes > Tinamidae > Crypturellus > Crypturellus soui. The sequence continues at coordinate 391,720 of JAUBNY010000077.1, read as the reverse complement.
CTAAGCATCTCAGACTCAAGCAGTCATTCCCTTTTTCTGCGAGCAAACTGTCTTGTACGCACTAAAGAACGCCTAGTGGAGGGTTTGTTGTGTTTCGAAATTTCGAGATCGGGGCTAAAGCTGTGGGCCCCTGAGGACTAGGCATGTGGCCCAATTTACAGAAAAGTTGCTTGCTCTTAAATGCCCCTTCCATAGGAAAAGAGGAAATGTGTGTAAATGAAAGGAGACTGAGTTACTCCAATGAGAAATCAGCAGATAATAAAGTGTCAGTTATTTTGAGCCACCTGCATTTATTTTTCCGTTGGTTCCAGTTATTACTGCATAAGGAAGGAGTAAAGACTATTTCATTAGATTTCTTTTGCATACAGCAAGTCCAGTGAACTGTGTGATGCATCTAATGCATCGACAGATGTGGAAGAAGCTGCGTGGTCCTTTTCTTGGGCAAACAGGAGCAGCAGGGAGAACAGGAGACGGGACCACAAGTACCACTTGTGTGTTTGTCTAAATAAAGTAACAGGAGAGCAGATCACCTCTGTCTGTGAGACTGCAAACCCAGTCTGGAAACTCTAGACAGATGCCTTACACAGGGGGAAGCTGCAACATTTGGAGGCGTTTTTAATTTATTTTATGTAAGTAAGTTAGGAAGCCAGTGAGACCAAGGCGAAACAGAAGCACTGCTTTAAGTGCATCAGCTTCAGTTGGTGGCATGACTTGCAGAGTCCTGCTCCTCGGACCAAGGGCGGAAGGAACTGGCTCCAGCCTCACTATGAGATTTTTGCCATGTAACTGTTGAGGCAAGTGATGGGTTGCTTGCAGTTAGTATGTTTTAATAAGTTACTGCTGCCCCTGACTGCCCCTCTGCCCCACTCAGATTGGCTTCTTGAGTGGGCTTAAGAAAGCTCATTTCTTTCTTTGCACTGTTGCATACCCACAGAAAATGCTAAATTGCTACATTACATTAAGAAACAACAACTTGTTAAAGATATGCTTACGTAGTGGTCATCTCACTAACATAAAAAACACATTGCTGAAGGTGTGACAAGAAGTTAGTGACTGTCTAAGCTAAGATCCTTCACATTTCTAGGCGCTCTGTTTTAGCCACACTAAAACACATTTTGTTGATTTACTTTTAAGCTGTAGTTGTAACCATGCAGTTTCAGTCCTCTCTGGAAATAAAAGATGTTTGGGAAAGAGGGCAGGGCCAACACTTTAGCTGTGTTTCCCTGGCATATGATCACATCTTCCACTAGTCTGTGGCTCAAAACATCCTGGGCCAGAGGCTTTGTGTTTAACAGCCCTTGATGGATTCTTCTTTAGTAAATGCACCTGGGTCTTGAACCTATGTAAATTTTTGGTGCTTGTTTTATGTCAGCACTAAAAGTAAAGCAAAATGAACGCCAGACCTCCACAGACAGCTGGTTTAACGTGCAGACACAGTTTTCTCACAATAATTGTTTTCTTTCTATGCAAAGTGTAATACTAACTTGAGTACAGTACAGTAATTTCAATGCAGAGATTTTGTTTTTGGTAGAAATACTGACAAGACAAGCGGAGCCACACTTGTCTCAATAAAAAATCATCCTAGCCTTTAATATGAAGATTGGCTTTCATTCTTGTTAGTTAACTAAGTTCAAGAGAGAAATCAAGCCACTGTATTTGGGTCAAATATACTGCACTATTTCTCTAGTAAAGGAATTTATTTTCCCTCTATCCCAGCTCCTTTCTAGTGCTTCTTGGCCTGTATTTCCTTCTTGCAAGGGAAGATCCTTCTCACATTCCAGGAATGAGTATGTGCCCTTGTAAAATCAACAAGATTAAGCAGTTTGCCTTAAGGCAGTGATTCCTGCCTTAGCAAAATATACCTGAGTTGCATATCAACACTTCCTGTCACCTATTAAAAAGAGGATGGAAATCCGTTTTCTGACTAATAACCTTTTCTAAACCAGGTGTAAATGGTTGCATTAGTGTGATATTTCTAGCAGATATATTTGTCTTTCATTTACCAACATCAGAAGAAAGCCTCTTACTGTAGAAATCAATGCCTTATAAGCCTGCCATCTACAGTGTGATCTTGTGGGACCTGACAAGCTTGGTAAGATCAGGCCATGTCATGATTTGGGAAGGAAAGGTGCATGAGCTGCAGAAGATGGATAGTTTAGCAATGTGCTTATGATATCTCCCAACTCCTGGTGCGAAAGCCATCCCGTGGACCTCAGCATACCTGCCCACAAACTGCATGCTGAGCATGTGGGCAAATCTGGTCCCGAAATAGGTCCTCAGTAAGAAAGAGTTCTGCCTCATCCCCACACGGTGGAACCACGGTGAATAGCAGTGAGGACACTGATGTAGTGTAGCACCAGCAACCTTTTGGAAGAAAAGAAAAATACTAGCCCTAGTTGTCTGACCTCTTTTCAGCAATGTGGCAGTATCCCGTGTGTAAGAGCTCTTGGCCTCAGTGCTCTGACAAAATTTCTATTCTAGCTAATTATATTCTCCTTATCTACAAACCTGCCATGCGTCAGCTAGCTTGAGTGGAACTTTTCCAACTGAATGTTTTTTCAATGGAAAACTGCTGTTTGAGTGGAAACAAAGCACCTCTATGAAAGTGTCAACTTCAACAAAAAACGAAAAACAATTACAATTCCTTCAGTAAGGTTAAAGTACCCTGCATTAACCTTTTCAGAGCAGTGATTCCATTTTTCATTTTAAAATTACTCCTTCAGATTGTGTTATATTTTAAAGTGAGATGAAAGATTGGAGCTTAAAATGAAATTGTTTTGAAAGTGTCACTTAAAAGCAGTTCAATTTTATTCTGCTTCAAAAACAAAATAAAGCTTGAAATCCTGAAATTTCCTGTGAAGCAGAAATTCATTCTCCCTTGCAACTATGTTCATTTGCTTTTGGTTGCATGCTCTTGCCTCATTAGTGGTCTCATTAAGGAAATTATTGCATGTTTTCTACATTCCAGTCATGGTGACTGTATGTAAATATCATCATGTAAAGAAACTGATTTTTTGTGTCATGATGTCTTACTCTGATCTTTTATTGAAATGTGTAAGATCTCTTATAGGCGAACTATGGTTAACTTTTAAAAAAATTCTATATCACACACTGAAAAGTATGTTGACTAAAAAACAGCTGTACACTTTTCATTTATTTGAACTCAAGGAAAAGTCTCCTGAAATCAACAAACAAAGATTCCAAGGAAAAAAAAAATACAAAATTCAAAGCTGGGTGTCCTCCACAGAGGATATTTTGTTGCTGTGTTGAGATTCCAGTTCCCGTATGCCTTCCACTCATGCAATATCATGTGTCAATACAGAAAGACAAAAGGAGACCCTAAAACACAAAGATTTGCAAGTTATTGAGTAAATCTGGAATTGCATCTGAAAACAAATTCAGAGAGCATGAAGTTACTTAAACTATCAGTATAAAAGTGCAAGCTGGGGCAGCCAATCATCTTCTAGGTGGTCTTTCAGGATAGAGCCAAATGGAACAGGTTAGTATCAAGAGGTGATCTGGTGAGGATTCAGGCTGAAATTCAGGAGACACAATTTCTAATATGGTTCTGTCAGTGCATAGAAAGAGCGTCTGTGTCTACAGCACCTCTCAAAGTACGTTTCAAGGAGAGTGCTCACCAATTCGCACTGGAGAATTTTGTCTTATTGTCTGTGCCAAAGTCTCTTTTGAAGTGAAATGGGAAAAATAAAGCTAGTGTATTTCTGGCATGAAGACCAGTTTAGTTAGTGGTTAAATAACATTGATGGGGCGGTAATATATATAGATTCTTACCTGAAGATCTGTCCTTGGGTGATTTAGAAATAAATATTCTATTTCTAACAAATAAGAAAGTTAACACACCTCCAACTGTTTTGTGTTTGGCTACTAGAAGGTCAGATTTAGAAGTACTGCAGTGTCTCTGGGATGGTTATGCACCATCAAAACTACTATCAGTAAGGCTACAGTACAGGGACATAGGCCAGTGACAGTGCATTGGCAAAGAGAAAGCTGGGAAGCCCAAGCTGTAATTCAGACTTCATTACTGTTTCCTCTGCTAAATTTATGTCAGTTAGTGCATCATGAAACTTTGCAGGAAAAAAAAAAAAAGCTGCATATATTTATATATGTCATGCAACACAGAGCTATGGCATCTGTTCCCAAACATGGAGCAGACAGTATCACAGTCCTCTGCAATAGGGGCACACAGATTGGGTTAATGACACTAGTAAAAATGGTCTGGCAAGACAGAGTCTTCTCAGAAAAACAAAATCATTTTTTATGAAAATTTGATATGTCCTAATTTAAGCCATGGTAAGTTACCTGCTGGGAAAAGATGCCCTTAAAAGCCCAGGCTTCCAAGTTTCCCAGCTGCAAGGACAGGAATTCTAGTCAGGCAGGGCAGCCTTTGTTCCCAGGTTGCCTTACTCCTAAGTGACAGCTCTAAAGTCTTTTAACAAACACCTTTGTCTTAATAACCTTCCTGTAAAATCTCTACAACAGATACCTTGTAGGGGAGTTCTGAAGCTTGTAGGGTTTGTCTTGTCTTTTACGATGGCTGGCTTGATGCTTCCAGTATTGTTTAAATACATGGGAAACATAAAATGGTAGACTAAGTTTGCATATTTTTGCAGAATGAGAAATAGTGGGGAATAAAACTTTTGCCCCACTCAACCAGTCAGTTTTGCTAGTGACTCTAATTGATTTCTGAATCTTTTCTTGAAAATAATATGATGAAACCTTATTATGACTCATTTTTATCTTCTGAAATGATTTGTCAGGTAGTCCACTGGGAAACTATGGTATCAGTCCCTTAGCCTTCTCAAATGTTCTAGGTTTTGTTAAATTGTTTGAAATATTATGCTGTGTAGGTCCTGGTCCAAAATTAGGTTATCTATGAAAGTAAATCATATTAAAAATTTGCTTTAATACAAAATGAAAGGGTGATTCTTTCTCTTCCTTTCCCAAATCCTGCTTTCTCATACATGATTAAATTTTCACTCGGGCTAAATCATCTTGGTGATATAAGGGAAGAAACAGTTTCTTCATCTCATTTGTGCTTTATGTGTGAATGTCTAATTATTAATCAAAAAATGCACTTGCCTAGTGGAAAGATTTCTTTATTCAGTCAGAATATTTTACAAATTTCCAGAGGAACTAAAAAATATGCAAGTCATGACAAAGTATTGATTGCATAATAATGTGATGTCAACAGCACAGAATAATCATGTTTGCAGGTGGGAGCTTTACAGACATTATACAGCAGAGCTTTTACTGTTGAAACAGAAATATAAATGGAGCACTATGTATTTCTGGAAAATAAAGCATTATTCACATACTAATACCCATCTCCGACATCAGGATAAAGCATTATGATCTCTTCCCTAGACCGATTAATGAAAAAGGAAAAATACAGTGTTTAGTATTAAATCTGATGTGGATGACATTTAAGGTCATGAAAGGCAATCTTAGTTGTGATGAAATCTTTTAATCTTATTTGCAGATTATTCTATCAGTGGCTCCCTGGAGTTGCAAAAGGATTTTATTCTCATATCTTTATTATTTAATTGAATGTTGAAAGGGTAACATATTGTAAATTGCTCTTAATTTTAAAAAGTACTTTCTTGTCTCAACATCATAGCACTTAGAGAGCTACAGGAGTACTGGCTCAGAAGCATACCTGGGCAAATTCAATAGTGGCATATGAAGTGGTTGGATATAATTAGGTAAGGAAATGACTATAGGGGGTGAAGTACATAATCATGCCTACTTGTGATTCAACAGATGTTCAGAATGACTGTAACTTACACCAATCTGATGTAACAGCCAAATTTGATTTTTATGTTACATCAGGGTCTAATTCCCATTGAGATCAGTGGGCCCAAATAATTAGGACTACTGAATGCCGTAAGCAGGAAAACATTTGGTTCTGCGGCAAGTTAGAGGGACATTGGTTTGTTTTTCCTTATTATGGTCATTACTCTTTGTTCAGCATACTGTTTCCTTTCCTTGGTGATGTTTAAGATGCTGCTGCTCTTCATATATACTAAATGACTGGACACATTAACCCCCAGCACCTCTTTTAAGGATTAACTCTCACATCTGGTCCAAGACAAGGTTCACAGCAGCCTCAGCAACCAGCCCAAGAAAGGCTTTCTGACTGGATTAACACAGCACAAGTACCTAAGGCCCAGTCTGGACAGGGTCACTTCAGAACTACTAGTCATCACAACCCAACCAGACCAGGTCTAAGATCCTAGCGTAACCTGGCCTGGATTTAATATTTTCTCAGCTAAGCTCTATCGACAAAGCGAAAAAAAATCTCTCACTGCTTTCTTATTTCGCTGCCACTGTAGTTGTACACATTAAGGTGAAGAGCGTTATGTGTCTCCAAGAAAAAAAAAAAAAGAAAACATTTATATGTGGGTATATATATATATATACACACACATGTACATATATATATATATGAAGAGTGATGACTGACTGCCATCATGTGAGTGCGTTTACCTTGCATGATCGTTGCAGAGCTGGCAAATCCCACTGCAAAGAAAATCTGAACCTGGTTTCTAATCCAATCCCCTACACAAGTGGGCCAGACCATGGTTAAAGGAAGTAAAGATATTTTGGATGAACAATACAAGGATATTGGGCAAAATGTCCAATAGTGATAACAGCAATTCAGGAATAAGGCTGAGGATGAGAAGACGACATATGTCAGTGAGCAGCCAGGAGAGACATCCTCTCTGTGGTTATTTCGGCAACCTGCCCTAAGTGCTTTCCAGCAGACCCCTCTTTCCTGGAGTGGTCCCCTCTAGACGGCAGCAGCCAGTGTGGGACCACGTGTGCAAGGCCCCTGGTGCTGCAGGAAGCCACGCAAAGCTGCAGGAGCCGTTGACACCAGTAGAAGCTCCTCTAGGGTCCCCTGGTCCTGGAGACAAGGCCACCCCTCCCCGAAGCCCAAGGCATTGCGCCTGCAAAAGAGACAAGCACGACATCCCCTCACTACCTACTTCCATGCATTTCTTGAAGGATAATCTGATTCATTTTTTTTTCCTGGTCGCTGTATAGCTGTCTCTGGTAGGTGTTTGTACAGCAACAATTGCAAACCACTTGCGCGTAGGTATTTATAGAGCACCAATGACACACAGTTGAGCCTAATGACTGATATTAGCATGATGTGTCAAATACAAAATCTTTCTCTGAAAACAGCGGGATCCAAACAACTCAGCTAACAAAACAAGCAATGCAGAACACGTGTGTGGTACCGCCTCGCCTCTCCTATTTTTGACCGTTAAAGTAAATTATATGGATCTCAAGTACATGAAAATAACTCAGCAGTACTTCCTAATTTACACGCATGTCAATATCCCTCGGTGAGACTCACAAGATTTTTTTTTTTTGCCTCAAAAGCAAACCCATTGCATAAACTGTCTCTTTGATGATAATCTAGGAAGCCTGCTCTTGGGCTCAGCAGAGGGGATACGGAGCTGCCCACCTTTGCCCTTACTGATGGGAGGGACAGGTTTCACCGTGGGATGCTGCCCACACACAGGACATGCCCATCCCTTGGCATGAATTAATTTAACACTCTAAAGGAACACCAGAAACACTGATACCTGATCATGGAGGATTTCTTTTTCTAACCATTAGCAATTTGTGGTTTGTCTATAAGTCTTAGGTTTGCTTTCCTTGTGCTTGCGTGTATCTTTGTTGGTTCCTCTCCAGCCTACCCGTGAATATAATTTATCTGAGTGTATATAAATTTATCACAAATCTACACAATGAATTGAAGTGACATGGGTTTAGAATTTAATTCAGTGTCTCTGGGGATTGGATTCTGCATTATGAAATTGTGCTGTTGACATACGGCATAAATGCACTTTCTTTGGGGATCATGCAAAGATATATCCAATTGTGCCAGAAATTTCCTGCTGTGGGCAAAAGTTGCTCTCTTTCAACCATGTGTATACATACATACCTAACAGAGAAAAATGCTTCATAGCTGCTTTTATGGATTATTTTGCAAGCGGACATTCAGATTCTAAGGAGCAATTTTTGCAAAGATGTATGCATGTCTGGATGTCAGTGTGAAACCAGGCTCTGTGTGCAGGAGGGAGAATAGAAGTATGTCATATAGCTTGCAGACTTGTATGGAGAGACAGGTACACAACTGCTATATATACACATATATACTATTATATATATACATACACATACAAACCAGGGTGCAATCAGGGAACAGATTGCAAGCTGGGAAATAAAACTTCACCATTATTCTCACAAAATGGAGTAAGAATACATCCTGCAGTATCATTCTCTGTTAGCAGGTGAAGGCAGGCAAGATGATTGACTGATCCATTGATTTTGATCACAGTAATGGCAGGGATCTCTCTATAGCAGCCAAAATCACTGGGTGGGAGCACTATTACCTAGCATTAAGTAAATGTCCACAATCCAAAGGTGATACTTTACCAATTTTAGCTGAGCCCTGCCCCTTACCACCACTGCCTACGCACTACCATTTTCACTGGCGGAAGAAAAAAAAAAAGTCAATACTGCTGCCGTTTTGCTTTACATTGAATTAAGGTGTTGTCAGGTGACATTAGCAAAGAAGGGAGTGCACATGCTAGAAAACGTATGCTGCTGTTTGGCTGCTTCATGAGCAGTTCAGTCGGAAAGGTTTGTATGTGTGCACGGTGTGTGTATTTGTGTGCATATATATACTTAAAAATACAATAATATGACTCACTGTCAACTACTAATGGTCATAGAAACCAAAGCATTGTGTCAGGGTGGATATTTTTGCTTGCTTTCGTATTTATTTTAGCAATGGCATGTCCAAAGAGAGGAACGCTGCCCTGTCAGATATCAGTCCTCATGTCAGGTAACACCTGGGAACTTTTCAAACATTCTGGTGCTTCCTCTACACATAAAGAAGAACACTTCTAACTGTGATGCCCAGGTTCTTTTTTCTGTCCTTGCAGTATAAAGCTTTCTACAAAAGCTCACCTCCACAAGTGTAAAATGAAGGCTGCAGGTTTGTAATTTGCTAACTTCACTGAACTCTGTGCTAACATTGGACTCTTCTTTCTCCCGTCCACATAATCGCCTTTCCCATCATTTTCTGCTTCACCTTTGTGCCCTCTCCACTATTCTCTTACGACTCAAGTGGATCAAAGTCTCCTCTCTATTTTCCCAAACTGCTCTTTTTCTTCTTTTTAATGGGTCTTGTCTTTACCGGGGATATGGCTGTACTTTCCGTTCTTCTTCCTGTTTCTGTACACACTTCCATGTCATCAGAATCTAGACTGTATTGTATGAATTAATACACATCATCTTATAGCAAAATATATTAAAGTGTGTTGGATGCTTAATTTTTGAAAAATTGCAAGCTAAGAAAAAAAAAAAGAAATAAGACCAAAAATGTTATTCTTAGATCTCTCAAATCAACGGTCTGTTTCACACAGATTTAATCCCAGTAGAAAGTGCAATGTTTGAGAGCTTTAGGAGGTTCTTGGCGCCTTCTCATCTTTCTGCAGAATGTGATATAATGATTAACATTTAAAGACCCACATACTTAGTTTGGGATTTGACAGTCTTCCTCAATTTGGACTTCTGAAATTAAATGTTTCCATGCTCTCTTATCTAACACTTTTTTATTTTTCTTTCTTACATTTCCGTTATCTATGTGCATGTACATAGGATTTAAGTATTAAAAAAAAAAAAAAAAGCATTTGCATTTGAAAATATCAGATGTTCCTTGTAAAAGGAAGCGAGAGTGACAGAGAGAGGAGCTATTTCCTAATCAGGTGCTGTCTGTACTGTACCCAAGCAGGGTAATCTCATTTGCAAGTAGGTGACCTATATGTCTGGGTATACCTGATTATTTATTCAACTAATCAAATTATATTGTGTCATTTGACGATAGGATGTACACACTGCTGACACGATGTTATTTTTTTGTCACCAGATAAGGGGAATTGATTCTAATCTATATTACTTTTGTTAGTCATCAACTCTTACACCTAGACCTGTCAAGGGAAGCATGAATGCATTTTGTGAAGTTCAATAGCACACATACTGTTAGGTCACGGTAAAGATACACAATGTTTAGCAAAATAACAGCAACCGTCATCACTTGAGCAACTTTTTCTATGTACTGATGCATCAAGTGCCAGAGCACCTTTCTGTGCCTCTCCCACCAGCCGGCCTGATATACTCGCCTCTGCTTTTATTTTATCCTTCTGTCATCATCTGGCTTTAGGAAAAGAGGAGAGCACCGCATGTTAGACTGCATCTGCTGAAAAACCTTGCCTCTTGTTATCCTCCAAAGCACTGAAATCTTAAGAACACCTTCTGTTCCCCCGTGTGCACTTGCGATGCCTGTTTTGTAATTAATTTCAAGTGGCATGTCATAACCCGGACAAAAGGCTGTCCTCTTCCTCGCCTTTTTTTTTTCTTTTTCCTTCACATTTTGATTGACTGATTTCATCCCCTAACAATATCTGCCGCAAAGGTCAGCGGACGAGTCTGTGGAGATGTCACCGAGGGCTGGGGGGCCTCCTGGGGAGGGGGTGTGTGTGACCGCAGAGCAGCAGCGACCGAGGCCTCAAAGGATCTTGATACCCACCACCTCCCTTCTCCCCTCACCTCCCCTTTTACTTGTTCTTATTTTTGACGACCCGGTACGTTATTTCGGAGGGAGGATGAACGGGGAGTGCGGAGGAGGTGGTGAGAAGGCTTTTCAGCGGCACGATTAGGAGCCGCCCGTGTGACAGGAGCCGGGTGCCGGGCAGCGGGTGCCCCTGCGGGGGCTCCGCGGGGCTGCGGGGCCGGCCCGGTGCGGCGCAGCCCGCGCCTCCCGCCGCCGCAGCCGCCTCCGCGGGCTGGGGGAGCCTCGCGGTGCCGCCGCGCTTGTCCCCGCGCCCGTTCTGCGCGGCAACCGGCGCCCTCCGCGCTGGGGGCGCAACCCGAGCGGGCTCCTGGCACGGCCGGTCACACCCCGACGCCCGGTGCGCTTGACCCGCGACACGGCGCGCGGCCCCGCGTGTCGCACCGCGGCCCCATCAATACTGCAGCAGGTGGCGCGGCCGCCCGCGCCAGCGCCGCTCCTTGGGCTCCTCCGGGAGCCGCGTCCCCGCGTTTGGCCCTTCTGAGGGCACCAGGACTGGGTCTAGGTGCTCGGGGACGTTGCTCTGGGTGGCACAGAGCAAGGCGGCCCTCTCGAGCACCCCATGAATGGAAACTTGCTGAGGGTTGGACCGAACGATGCAAAGAAACAAGCCAAGAACAACGAGGCCAACGTCTTGCTTTGGGGTGCTAGGGCTATGGCTGTATTTTGGGTGAAATCAGATAATTCCCTGTGGATCCTGCGGTTTCACAGTAGCTGCTGTGATTTGGGTTATTAAATGCGAAGTTTGACACCGATTTTAGGTCACATTTAGGCAAGGGGGTGGCAGTGAGAGCAGGGGCAGAGCAGCCTCGGGCAGCCTGATGCTTCCAGCTCCGCCTGGGATGGAGGGAGATTAGACACTGAGTCGGTAACGGAGCCTCGCGGGGCGATTAGCGTTGAAGTCTTTGATCTCCTGCCTCTTGATTTTATTCCAACCCCTCGATTGAATTTCCCTCATGTAACTGAGCTCCGCTAATCCATTCTGTCCATATATAATGGATGGAGGTTGAGTGAAGAAACACAAACACATCACTGAATATCGGTGACAAAAAAATATCAGTGACAAGCGGGCGGGAAGCAGTGACGATCCCTTCCTGCCCTGTCCTGTCCCACAAAGGCCACCTGTCTCCTGTGTCCCATCTTCTCCCACTTGGCCGTGTCTACCAGTCTGGTCATGCTTGGAAGACCAGGCAGAGCTGAAGGCCAGAACCCCTCGCTGAGACTCCTCTGGTTAAGGACTTGGTACCCCCAAAAGGATGGGATGGGTAAGGGAGCTCAGCCAAGGTTTTGTGGTTAGAAAGTCATTTTGGGATGAAGCCCCCTCATCAAAGCCCTCCTCTTTGGATGAGTCACCTCAAAGGGGGAAAGGCAGGTCCCCACCAGCCTGGAGAGCAGGAGGGGCAGGAAAAGTGCGGCAGGATGAGGGTCGGAGCAGCCCCAGCTGAGGATGGTTTCCTGCCAAAACGCCAGTCCCACCCACTGGGCACCACGCTGCTACTTGATGCCCCTCCATCAAATATTAATGTGATGTTAATTGTGCTCTCTGTCCTACAGCTTCAAACACGCTCCTTGCCCAGCGCCGGCAGCAGAGCCAGGTCAGGCTCGCCAGGTCCTCAGATCTCTCTCTCACCTCCAGGACCTCTGCTTCAGGTCCCCCGACGGGGCAGGAGGACCCCGCTGGGTATGTACCGCTCTCCATGCAGGATTTTGGGAGGGTTCGCTGCATTCAGCACCCACGTTTTGTTACTGTCCCGGTGCTAGCAGCACGGGGACAAAGCGCTGCTCACCGGTGGCCTCTGCGGTGCTGTGGGAGGGCAGGGGACAGCCACCGGGTCCTGCAACGCTATCCTGGCCGGCACGGCCGGAGGGACGTGCTGCCGCGGCGGATCACCTTGCCCAGCTCCGCCATAGCCCGTATCGGCCACATCTTTTGGCTCCAGAAAAGCACCCTGTGAGCGGGTTAGCTGCAGATCCCAGCGCATTTGCTTCACTAATGAGGTTTATTCTCTTAAAGGTAACGGGCGGAGGGAGCGCACAGGTGGCAGCGCGCTCTCCTCGCTTGGGTTGCGATGCCCAGCGGTGCCCCGCAGCTCAATGAGCTGCTCCCGGCGGGGACGGAGCACCGCAAGGCAGCGCCGGGCTCTGCTTGATGGTATCCTGAAAAAGCGCTTCTCCCTGCGGAGCGGGGCAGCCAGGTGAGCTCTGGGCACTGGGGGGAGGTCACTGGCGAGGGGAATGGCCTCAAGGGGCTGAAAACACGGGCGTCTCTGCTCGGACCTCTCCCTTCCCTACTCCGGCTTTAAGGCTCTCCCAGCGGAGTTTCCCTGCAAGCGGGTGCAGGCAAGGCAGAGGGTCACCCACGTACGGCCATGTATTACTGCCCTCAGGTTTGAGATGAGCCAATGTGGGTAAAAATTCTAGTGGCCATTCTATCAGGAGAGAAAAAATAAGGAAGAGGAGGGAGGAGGTGGGAAAGTTCAACGTGACCTTGCAGTTCTCCCTTCAGACGCTCACGTCCTCGCTGCCAGCAAGCTGGGTCTAAAAGACCTCTCGGAGGTCAAGGCCCCTTGTTTGGCTGCAGCTGGGAGCATGCAGAGGCGCCGGGGCGCTGCAGGGCTGCGCATGCTGGAGGCCACGGGGCCGCCCGCGAGCCTGGCGCCTGCCCAAGCAGGTCAGCAAAGCGGATCCGGTAGCCGCGGGCAGGCCGGCTATGCCAGGACATCCGCGCTGGTTTGGCGGGGTAGGAAACGTGCCACGAGCTCGCGGCTCGCCGGGCTCCGTGCACACCTTGTCGCTGCTCCACCAGGCCCGTCGGCACACGCGGCTGCCCACCACCCCACAAGGAGGGGACGCCCACGCGCTATCACCCGCAGCCAGTGAGTGCCCTTTGTCCTGGCCCCTGCTCTCCCGTGTTTGCGCCTAATGCCGACCAGCCCCTCTTCCCTTGGCAGTGACCAAGTCTTGTGGGGTGATGAAGCCCAGCGAGTGCAGCAAGTCCCTCCTGGCAGAGCTGAAGATCAGGAGACCCACGCAGCGCGCCCGCATCCCGTCGACCTTCACCGACCCGGTACGTCCCCCCAGTCCGTGCTTGGGTCTGGCCCTTTCCCCCAGTCTGCCCCTGTCCTCATCGCCCCTGGGGCCATGACAGAGCAGTGTCCCCAGGCAAGGAAACGAGCCCAGGCTGTGTGCCAAGGGGCACAGAATGATGCCCCCATCACCCCCACGCAGGCCGGGATGCTGGAGCCGGCAGCATCCCCCAGACATGGGAGCCTGCCCTGGCCACCGCAGGACCCGAGTGATGTGGACGCCCTGGTGCCCACGCACGACGAGTGGGGCCGCCCCATCCCCGAGTGGAAGCGGCAGGTGATGGTGCGGCGGCTGCGGGCCCGCCTGGCAGCTGACGATGCCTCAGGAGACCAGGTAGGATTGCGGAGGGTGCCCGTCCGGGTGCACCCGCCTGATTGGCACCGGGGTGGCCTCTGACATCCCCTCCGTGCAGGGCCTGGGCGGCTGGTGCTTCTCGCCGGCGCGTGACGCGGTGCTGGGCCCCTTTGGGGAGCTGCTCACCGAGGCAGACCTGGCGCAGCTGGAGCGGCAGGTGGAGAGCCTGCGGCTGCGGCGCCGGGGCGAGGAGTACCAGGGCGAGCTGGAGCGGCTGGCGCGGGAGCTGCAGGCGCTGCTGCCCGCCCCGCTGCTCCGCATCACCGTGCAGAGCCCGCCGCCAGCACCAGGCCAGCCGCTGCCCCTCTGGTGCAGCCGCCTGGCCGGCGTCGTGAGCAGCCTGGCTGTGCTGCTGGCCAACGCCGAGGGTGCCCGGGCTGCCCCACTGCCACCGCCACCTCCACCGGCCGCCCCTGCGCCCTTGCGGCCCCGCAGTCCCACGGGCAGTGTGGCGCAGCGGGAGATCCGCCAGTGCGGCGTCTCCGTGCGCAGCCTCCGTGGCGCCTTCGAGGCATCAGCCACAGGGAGCCCGCCCGTGCCAGTGGGGCGGCGCCAGAGCGGGGCGGCCAGGCCACCTGCAGAGGCACCAAGAGCCAAGGGGGAGAGTGAGACTGGCAGCACGGAGGCGGCCAGTGACTCGGGCATCAGCTGTGGAGGCTCCTCAGACGCCAGCGGGTCTCCAGCTCCAGTGCCGGAGTCAGCGAGCCTCAGGAAGGAGCGCATCGTCATGCTCTTCCTGAGCCACTGGAAGCGCTCCGCCGAGGGCCCCTCGCTGCGTGCTGCGGCCCGGAAAACGCTGGAGGCCCAACGTGCCCAAAGGGAGGCCACCAGAGAGCCCGGGGTGGACGAGGCCTCCACGGAGAAGACACCGGACGAGATGGCCAAAGTGGGGCAGCTGGTGCAGCAGCGGAACGCCATTCAGCAGCTCATCGGCAGCTGGAAGGACGTCGCGTCGCACGGGCCCGTGCAGCAGCCGGGCGCCAGCCCGCATGGCACCTACTCCCCCGAGCAGTTCCTGCCACTCGTGGACGGGACACCGGCCGACTACGACAGCCTCACGCTGGACCTCTTCATGCTGGGCTATTTCCGCATCCTGGAGCAGGACCTGTCGCCCGAGGAGCGCCGGGGCCGGCACCTGCTCTGCTTCGAGGTGTTCGACCACCTGGGGCGGCACAGCTGGGAGACGGTGCGTGCCTTCCACCGTGCCGTCACCGATGAGATCGGTGCCGGCCGCCGCGGCTGGAGCGACAGCTTCGAAGACATCAAGGCGAGGTATTTCGGTAGCACCAAGAGCTCCGTGTGCTGGATGGGGTCAGGCCCGGGCGCCTCAGGAAGCCCACGGAGGCCCCGGAGCCGGCCGGGCTGCAGGACCGTCCTTCCCGGCGTCAGCAACGAGGAGATCTGCAGGTACATCGACCGCAGCTTCGCCTTCTGGAAGGAGAAGGAAGCAGAGATCTTCAACTTCGAGGAGTGAGGGCTTACTTTCCATGGGTGCTGGGGGCTAAATAAAAGCATTTTGGTGTTGTCTTGCAGAAAAGAAAAGAAATATATATATATATTCATATATGTGTATATGTACCTATTTATCACTGTAGACCAAATGTCTTTCTGATGCAGTTCATGGCTTTTGGGGCGATGGAGGAAGCTGGAGGATCACCACACGCTTCCCAGCCCAAAGCCCAGCCGTCTGTGTCCTCCCCTGCCAAGTGGGGAAACAACCCTGTCCTCCCGCCACGGTGGCACCTTGGCCCCCAGCCTCAGCTCCCTGCTGGCTACTAGGGCCGCAGCTGCTCCACTTTACTCGCATCCTCTGTGGGCGGCCGGGAAAGCCGCCTGGCGCTAAGGGGCGCGATAACGGCCTATATTTAGCGGGCAGCATCAGCAGGCGCAGCTCGCGGGAGAGGAGGAGCGTCTCTGGGAGCAGAGGCGAGGGCTGGGTCGGATGCCGGGAGCGCTTTCCTGTGCGCACGTGCTGCGGTGTCACTGCCCCCGGAGCACTGCTCAGCCCGGGCGCACGTAGCCACTTCTGAGGCCACCAAAACCCTGGCCCAGCCCAGGGACGCAACACTGGGCAGCTCTGCCTGCTGCCCCCAGGGCTCCTTTAAGAGCAGGCGGCTGGGGACGATCAGTGTCCCAACGTGGGCTAAATATAGCAGCCCTGGCCCTGCCCTAAGCTGCCATCAGAGATCGCTCCCCAGCGCGCGGGCGCCGGCCACATCGCTCCGCCGGGACAGGCAACGCAGCGGGTGCTTGGAGCGGCGCAGAACCCAGGTAGGAGCCAAGGGGAGCAATCTCGTGAGGGACACACGGGAGGGAGCCCAGCGTGTGCTCAGTGGGGTCGGGAGAGTGGGGACCCGGTCATGCCGTGCCGGGGAGCGCACCTGGTCTCGGCGGGGATGCTCGGAGCGACAAGGGCAGGTTGCTGAGGGTTCCTCTGGGTGTGGAGCCCCTCCATGTGTGAGGACACCCCCACACGTGGCAAGCACGTGGCAGGCACCAGCCCAAAGCGCCCCTTTATTTTCACACACTTTCTGTCTCTCGCCATTCCCAAGCTCGCCGCCCATCAAGGCAGCAGGTCACGGCCACATTCCTCATGGCAGAAAAGTCCCTGTATGTCTTGGAGGGACCCACCAAACCCACCCTCCTGCCTCTCTCCTCCCTCCTGAAACATCAGTGGTGGTGGCAGCCAGGCGGTCCAGGGCGCACCGCAGTGTCACCCACCCTATGACTCAGGCCGTGGGGCGGTAGCAGTTGACAGCACACGGCTCATCACTGCAAACACTCACAGCTCATTTACAAGCACCCAGCTGGTGCTTATAAATCACGTGGGTGACTGCAGGAAGGCGCATTAATGCTCAGAGGGGAGGACTTGTCGTCGTCTTTTCCCTCCCCACAGGGACACCCTCGTCACACTCCTCGGCGTCTCCTTACGCCAGCATCAGCCCGCAGATTCCCCACGCCAGCGCAACGTTGGCCACTGAGGTGGGCACCATGGTGAGGAACGTGGACGACTTCGACTTCTGCCTGGAATCGCATGCCCAAAGCATGCTGGAGGGGCTGCAGCGCCTGCGTGCCAAGCCCAAGCTCTCGGATGTGACACTGCTGGCGGGAGGCCGGGAGTTCCCCTGCCACCGGGGCGTCCTGGCCCTCTGCAGCCACTACTTCGATGCCATGTTCTCCGGCAACTTCGTGGAGAGCATCAAGGCCCGCGTGGAGATCAAGGACGTGGACCCCGACGCACTGGAGGTCTTGCTTGACTTTGCCTACACGGGCAAGATCACCATCAACCAGGCGAATGTGGAGGGGCTCATCCGCACCTCCAACCAGCTCCACTTCCCCACCATCCAGAAGGTCTGCAGCCGCTACCTCCGGCAGCAGATGGATGCCACGAACTGCCTAGGTATCTGCGAGTTTGGAGAGAGCCACGGCTGCCCTGAAGTGTCCTCCAAGGCCTGGTCTTTCTTGCAGGAGAACTTCGAAGCGGTCTCCCAGCAGGAGGAGTTCCTCCAGCTCTCCAAGGAGAGGTTGGCCACCTACCTCTCCAAGGACCAGCTGCAGGTGCAGGAGGAGCAGAGTCTGGCCGAGGCCGTGCTGCGCTGGGTGCGCTATGACGCGGGGCCCAGGGCCCAGTTCCTACCCGAGCTGCTGGAGCTGGCCCACCTGGTCTCACTGCCGGACCAGTACCTGCAGAACCTCCTCGCCACGGAGCCCCTCGTCCGTGACTCGGACGCCAGCAAGGCCGTCGTTGCCAGATACCGCACCACGGTCAGTGGCAGGAGGGCTCCCCAGTGCGTGGGAAGGGGGACGGCTGGAGCTTGGTCAGCAGCGAGCAGAAACGCGTATGCGGGAGACCATAAGCGTCCAAAGAGCATGGGGGCATGCGGGAGGTGCCGCTCGACCTCCGCGGTGGTGGAGGTGCTATGATCCTCAACCTTGTGGCCAGAGGAGGGCCAGGGAGCGAAGGCTCAGGGAGCAATGAGGATTTTGGAGCCTCACAGCACTGTCCTGGTCTCTGCCATCAGGGGGGAAGCGGCTCCGGTGCCCAGAAGAGGCCCCTGGTGCTGCCACAGAAACTGGAGGAGGTGCTTGTGGTGGTCGGAGGCCGCGTCCTGGAGGAGAGCGAGGATGAGGACGGCAGGCTGGAAATGCCAGCCACTCCCAGGAACTTCGCCTTCTACAACCCCAAGAGCAGTAAGTGCTCGTGGCAGAGGACAGGGCAACCGGATCCCCCCGCACTTTGGAGATTAATGAACCCCATGGTCCACTTCAAATCCACCTCCTGGCCCAGATGCCCCTGGAGAGCAGACCAGGGGCATCTCCCTGCTCCTTCCCACCCAGCCCGAGCCCTGGCAAGGCTGGAAGTCCCGACCCCGGCTCACCCTTTCCCAGAGCAGCCCCCCACCTCTCCTGGGGAGGAGGCAGGCTCGCGTTTCAGCCCACGCCTCCGATTGCACAACAGCCAGGAGTAAATACAGCAAACCCAGGGGAGGCTGTAAGACTTGAGCCTGGAGGGAGCTTTGACGTCCCCAAGCCCCCCCATCCTGACGTGGCATTGGGTGTCCCAAGGCCATGGCTCCATCGCTTGCGTTTGCTGCGTTTCAGGGCGCTGGATGGCTCTGCCCGACTTCCCAGATTACAACAAGTGGGGCTTTTCCGTGGTGGCTCTTAACAACAACGTATACGTCACAGGTAGGTGTGAGGGACCCTGGCTGAGGTGGGGGCACGCCGAGTATCGCCTCAAGCGGCAGGTGCTCAACCAAACAGGGCCTGGTGCCAAGGCATGGGACCAGGGATGCCCTTCAAGCCAGTGTGGGTGGGTTGTGGGTGCCAGCAGCTCCCCAAGAGGAGCAGAACCACCAGGGCCTCTCCCCAAGGCTGCTGGAAGCAGATCTTTGCAAGCAAGAGTGCCCTCCTTGCTTCTCTCTTGGGTGGATTTAGCAGCCCAGGAGACAGGGGCCTTCGGAGGAGATGTCGGCCAACCCAGCCTGACCCCACCCCTGCCACGACCGGACAATTCCCTCTCTAGGTGGCTCCCGGGGGTCCCAGAACGACACGTGGTCAACTACCCAGGCCTGGCGCTTCTGCCTCAAGGAGGGGGCCTGGAAGCCCATTGCCTCGATGCTGAAAGCCCGAACGAACCACACCAGTGCCGCTCTGAATGGCGAGATCTACGTCGTTGGTGGTAAGGTCCTAGCGTGCCGGACACTGTGACCCAAAGAGCCATGGGGTGCAGGGCAACCCCCTGCGCCCGTAGCCCTGGGCCGAGGTGGACCTCAGCATCCCCACCGCCCTGCAGGCACCACAGGGGACGTGGTGGAAGTGGAGTGCTACGATCCCTACAACAAGGGCTGGTGCGCTGTTAGCCCGGCCCTCAAGTACGTGAGTAACTTCGCGGCCGCTGGCTGCCTGGGGAAGCTCTACCTCATCGGCTCCTGCGCCGTCAAGTACAACGCCTTGACCCTCCAGTGCTACAACCCCGTCAGAGGTGCGCGCGGGGCCCCGTGTCTCTCATGAAGTGCTTGGGGAGCAGAAAGAGTGCAGCCGTGCCGGGAGCCAAGGGTAGCCCAGCACGGGTGGGCCCATGGGGTAGGGACAGGGTGGGCAGAGCTGGGTGCTGCTAATGGGCCCAGCGTCAGCCCTGGACACGGCAAGGGGGTGGGTAGGGCCCAGGGACCATCCTGGGAGCCCAGGAGCAGCAAGGGATGGAGCCAGGGCCAGAAACAAAGCCACGGTGCTGGCTCAAGGTCCACCTAGAAGGCTTCAGCATTAGGCCTCCATGCTGGGCCCAGCCTCCCGCCCTGGGGTGGCCTCCAGGCGACTCCTCAGCTGGGGAGGGACAAACCACAAAGCCCCTTCAACAAGTTGCAGCTCCTCAGACAGCTCCTGCTCAACCCCATGGCTGCTGGTAGGAAAAACTCTCTATTTCACCTAAGAAATGGATGGTAGTGAGGGTGCCCCCGTGTCTGGCCAGTCCGTCTCCTCCTTGTTTTAAGCACTCTCTTCAAATAACTGTCGGGAGGGGTTGGTGCAGAATTTTTTGGTCACTGAGACATAGCTGCATTAATAGCCGGGTGTCTGAAGCGCTCGAATGTGATGCTGTTCCTTGCAGATTTGTGGAGTGTAATTACATCCCCATTCATCCCGAAGTACCTCTCGGCCCCACGCTGCGCGTCCCTGCACGGGCTCATCTATCTCATTGGTGACAACACCAAGAAGGTCTACGTGTACGACCCAGAGGCAAACATCTGGCAGAAGGTAGGGCTGCGCGGGGCCTGGTGAGCGTCGCTCACCCAGGATGGGGCCATGGGCCTGATTTGCAGGTTGAGGGTGGGTCTTAGTTATCCCTCCAAACCGAGATGCCCAACCTCTACAGGAAAGTGAGGAGGGGATGAGGGGTCTTCTGGGGCCACCCTTGAGAAGGCCAGGGGAAAAACTGCTGCTCCGGGTGCAGCCCCGTGCTTGGCAGGAGGGTTGGCGACTTGGCCGGTTTGTGGCCGAGTCAACCCTTTCCCCACCATGAGGTGCCCATCAACATCCAAGCGCTGGGAAGCCCAGATCCCTGGGGCTGCCACACAGCCCTGAGCTGGGCAAGCACCGCTGGGCCCCGGGACCCAGCCTGGCTCGGGTTACAGACCGGTGTCGGGCTCCTCCTGCAGCTGTTGGCTCCTCAGATGGAAACGGCCCCCTGGGCTCCCTGGCCATGCGCCAGCGTCTGCCTCCTGGGGAGCCGCTCACCCCACTGCTCCATTAACCCCCACAGAGCCGAATTCACCCCTGTCCTGCCTTCTCCTGCCTCAGCCCCGAGCTTGCTGCCTGGATGTGCAGCCTTAGCTCCAAAAAATTGCACTGGATTATAATTTTAAGGCAACTTTATGCTCACCATGGAGGGATTTTCCCCATGGGACACCCTCCTGCCAGGGTCATGGTGTCTGGGAGATCTCAGCAGGCGCATCCCTGCCGCAGGTGCAGCTGCTCCACACGCTCCACGAGAACGGCGGCATGGCAGCACTGGGCGACCGGCTCTTTGTCACAGGCGGCCACTGGAAGGGCATGGACGGCGATTACCGTGTGGAGATGGAGGTGTACGACTGCGCCAAGGACCGCTGGACGAGAGAGGGCTCCCTGCCCTGTCTCTGGCTCTTCCACAGCTCCTCCTCCATCTTCATGGACACCTCCAAGTGGACTGAGGCCTTCGAGAGCGACCATGGGTGGTAGCAGAGCCTGCCGCCCTTGGCTTGGATGAGCTCAGCCCCTGATTCGGGAGGGAAAGGGCTGCTCTGGGGGTGGCTTGTGGGTCGGTTTTGCTAGACACAAGCAGAGCATTCTAGCGTTTTGCTAGACACAAGAATGGCTCGATTCGGAGCCTCTGCCTGAAATCAGTGGCTCCCTGTGAAGGTGGCGAGCGGTTCAGCTGTCATGGACTCAACAGCCGGGCCCGTCTGCCAGGAGGCGCGACGCCGTGGTACCCAATTAAACACATTGACGTTGGCTCCGGGCTCTGCTCCCTGCAGGAGCGGGGCAGGCAGCGAGCCCGGTTCCCTGGCAGCCCCATCACTCTCACCCGGCTCTTCCAGACGCAAAAGAAGTTTCCTGGGGGAAGGTGGGATTTTCCTTACAAACACCCTTTTCTTTGGTTCCTGATCTTGGTTTTTGTTTTCCCCTCCTCCCTCCTCAAAAAAACCCAAACTTTCTAGGACTTTATAAATCTCTCAATGTTTGACCTGTGACAACCGAGCAAAGCCCTTGCTTCTCTGATGTGTGCAGCAGACCCAATTGCTCTGATATCCAGAATGTGGGAACACTAAGGCCAACTGGGAACACGTTTTGGACAACGGGCTCAGTGTCCAGCTTGGTGGGGGCCCAAATGGTCCGACCTGTTTTAGGAGCTCACTGCTCAGGAGCTCCTCGCCCCGGTGGCTCCATGCCAGAGCACTAGGTTCCTGGGGGCACCAAGCATGTGTACCCCCACACCTGACCCTGGGCACCCACCAGGCCTGTTTGTCACTTTGCTCGTTGACGCCGCTGCGTCATTATTCGGGGAGCATTGACCGCCCCCAAGAAGGTGCCCCGGGAGAGCTGCCACGCTGGGCGGGGCCGGGCCAGGGCCGCCCATCGCTGCCTGGGGGCTGAAGCGGGAGCACAGCTCGGGGCAGGATGCGGCGCTGCCACCTCACGGGGCTCTGCCTGGCGCTGCTCTGTGCTGCCGCCTGTGCGGGGCCCACAGCGGCTCCACGTGCATCGCCAGCCGCCCCCGGGGCAGCAGGGCCCAAGGGAGTGGGCGCCGTGGACCCTCGCGACGCCTGGGCACTGCTGGTGAAGCGCTCGGAGGGCAAGGTGGGCGACAGCGGCAGGAGAGGCAAGGTGGGCCCCATTGAGCTGCCTGGCGCCGTGTGCCAGCAGCTGCCCCCGCAACGGCGGCTTCTCCCGCTGCTTTCCAGGCCGATGTGCCAGGCGCTCCGGGTGCCCAGGGGCCCCCGCGGGTGCCGATGGCCGCGGAACAGCTGCTGAGGGAACTGCAGCGCCTGCTCCGAGGTACCGGGAAAGAAAGCACTGTGGGCACAGCAAGGGGGGCTATGCGGGAGGTAACGGGGCCCACAGACGCAGGAAGGAAAAGGGGTGGAGGGCCTGGAGTGGGGCACGGGAGCGATGGTGAAGCAGCCCGCAGCTCCTGGCGGAGTCCCCATGGTCTGAGGCTTCCTCAGCCCAAGTCGCCCACGGGCTCTGGGTTCAGGCATGGCCAAGGAGCGCCCACAGGTGAGGGACTGTGGCGGGTGCGAGGAAGACAAAAGCGGCGAAGGCAACGTCCTGGCCCTGGTGCCCAGCCTGGCGGTGAGGAGCTGGCCCCGCACGCGTGTGGAGGCGGCCTTCCGCTGCCGCACACGCAGGAACATCTCGGTGGAGCAGAGATCACGTCGGGAGCTGCAGGTCTACTACATAGTGAGTGGCACAGGGAAGGCAGGCAGTGGAGCGCGGCCTCCTGCAGCCCCTTCCCTAACACAGGAGCCTTTCTATGCCCCCAGCCCGAGCACGAAGGGACCTTCCACCGCGGCCTGGGGCTGAACCTCACCAGCGGCCAGTACACAGCCCCCGTCACCGGCTACTACACTTTCACGGCCACACTGCACATCGGTGAGCTGCAGCTCCTGCCCCTACAGCTTAACCCCAGGAGCAGGGACGCAGCCGGGGAGGCCTGACCTCTGCTCGGCCTCCTCTCGCCCACAGTGCACCAAGGCCACCAGAGGAAGGGGCGGCAGTGCGGGCGGAACCGCCTGCGTGTGCTCATCTGCGTGGAGTCCCTGTGCCAGCGCCACAGGTAAGGGGCCCTGCGCGCGGTGGCCGGCGCAGGACGAGCCCTGCGATCTCCAGCAACTCCGGTTGTGCTGCGCCTGCCCAACACGCGCCTCATAGCGTCAAGCGAGCGCCAGGCTCGCGGCTCAACCCCGACCAGGGTGCCAGAAAGGCAATGCCAAGTCCTGCTTACACTGTGGGAGAGCGATGCCCACGGTCAGGACAGGCAATGAGGCCAGCACATCCGGGCAGATGGAAGGACTCCGGGCTCTTCCCAGCCCTGCTCTGGCTTTTCTGCAGCTCCCTGGAGACAGTGTCCCGGCTGGAGAGCACTGGCGACCTTGTCACCGTCTCCGTCAATGGAGTCCTGTACCTGCAGGTGAGCGGGGCTGGCGCTCCAGAGACAGAGACAGCCCAGGGCTCTGCCAGGACAGACACCCGCTCTTCCTAACGCCATGCCATGTGGCGGGGACGCACTGGTGTTGCGCATCGTGCCAGCAGGACATCCCCGTTGCGCTAAGTCTCCCCCTTGCCTTCCAGGCTGGACAGTACGCCTCTGTTTTCGTCGACAACACCGCCCGCTCTCCCCTCACCGTCCAAAGCGGCTCTTGCTTCAGCGCGGTGCTGCTGGGGGAGTGAGGAGGGCCAGGCACTGCATACGCATCCAAAGCCTCTCTGCCAGCTCTAGCATCCCCACTCCAGACCCTGCCACTGCCAGCTCCGGCATCCCCACTCATCGCTGAGAAGGCTGTCTGCTCCAGCGGAACAGCAAGCTCCCAGGTACACCCAGACTGCCCAAGCCAGAAGAAATCAGTTAGGAGAGGAACAATAAATAAATAACCCCCCACCTCACAACAGACTGAAGGAGTTTGCTTGAATCTAAAGCTTTGGCTGGAGGTTTACCATGGAAAGCAGTGCTGGGCACTGCTGCCGCAGGCTGCTTTCCCTGCAGGGCTCTGCTCCAGGTGAGCATTTCCAGAGGAGGACGGAAAGGCCCAAGACCCATTTTTGGTCTTAGCAGATTTCCCAGCCCTGCTTGTTGGCCACTGACAACAGATTAGTTGTATCACTACCTTCCCTGCACGTTATTATCAGCTGCTGTTTCCTGGCAGAAGGCAGTGCCCTCCCAAGTTAATCTGCAAAGCAGAGCAGGGGCCTGACCCTTGGGCACGCTCCATTAAAGCAAATTAATGGTCCCCTCCCTCGACAACTTCCCACTGCGGAGGCCTCGTGTGCTGGGCCAGGTGTTCCCTGCCCATGGCACGGGGCCCAGGCCGTGGTCCGCACCGATACGCTCCTTGTCTCGGCACCGATAGCAGCCTGAGGCGAGGGATGGGAGCAGGGCTACGTGCGTGAGGCAGGGCCGCAGCGCCGGTACCCGCGTGGGCTGGGCGTGGGGCGCCGGGGAAGCGGCACTGCCAGATAGGCTGCGACTACACCCAGTGCCGTGGGTGCCGGGGCCCCGAGCACGTAGGCAAGGGGCAGGGTGGCCTCCCCTCTGCTGCTCCGGCAGCCCCCAGGGCTCCCTCTGTGTCCTGGATGGGCCTCAAGGCAGCCTGGGGGCCAGGGTGAATGTGTCCCTAAGAGGCTGAATCTCTCAGGGAAGACAAATAAGAAAGAAAAAAAAAAGTGGTTTTACAGCACCTGACCTAGCAGGCAGCAGCATCCCAACAGAGACGAGGCCTGCACAACTCTCCCCATGCTGAGCGACTCAACCCAGAAAGCACTTCCCAGCCAGGTGCAACCATGAGACAAGTCAGCCTGGCTCAGATTAGCCAAATTCTGTTCCTCCTGAGTGCAGACTACAGAAGGATTCACTCTTGGAGAACAGCCCTTGCCCAGCTGATAAGCACAGGGTGGCAACAGGCTCCTAGATGATTCTACTAAGGTTAGTGTTGAAGCTGCCTCACAAGCTGCCTCATGCTTTTCTCTCAAGCTTGGTAAAACTTGCTCCATGAATCATTACACCACACGTTTATTCACAGAACATAGTGCTCTGCATTCTGTTCCTGGCTGGAGCGGAGCTTCCAGCATTCTTTCTGAAAGGAAAGAAAGAATATTTGCAGGAGGGGAAGGGAGAGCTAAGAGAAGGACCAAGCGACACTTCCAGTGCCAGCTCTTGCACAGGATGGAGGAGATACCTCCTGCTGGAGGCAGCACGGCTGCCTGGTGGGGCTCAGCTCCAGCAGCCCAGCACAAGCTCTCCCCACAGCAGCAGCTGCAGGAGGGCGAGTTGGGTTCCTGGACACCACGGCCCACACACACAGAGCGCTCCCTTTCTCTACTGTGGCCATCTCTGACTTTGAATGGTGACAAGTCAAGGAACAGCAGCTCAGTTCGAACAGACTCATCACTGAGGCACTTTCTCCCTAGTCCTGTAATGAAGCACACTCAAGAGCACTAGTGTAATCAAGAGTTTCTGAAATTCGGAGGAGCGAAGAGGCCCCAAAGTCCTGCACCAGAATGCAGAAGCAGCTCTCCAACCTCCAGGGATTGCAGGGAGCAGAAAACAGCTCAAGGAAACCTCACAATTATGTGCACATGGCAGGAACCACCACATCAACCCAACCTACTCTCTCACCCACAGGTTAGGGAAGTCACAGAGTTGGTAAAATGCCTTATCTGAGAAACATGCTTGACTGTCCAAAACTGTTTTAGCCTCCCTGCTGTCGTGTGACTCTCAAACCACCTCAAGGTGTTAAGGAGTGAGCTACATTTCTCCTCTTCCAAATGGTTCTCTGGAAAATGGCATCGCTTGTTCTCTGCACAAGCAGCTGGTAGAGAAATGGATAAGGAACATATTTAATAGCAACTAGTACCTCAAACAAGATTCCTGTTCCTTGGATAGCACAAAGACCAGGACTAGAGGTGAGTGTTGAGCCTGGGCCTGTCTTCACTTCATGGTAGATTCACTTGGTAAATCCCTTTGTTCCTGATACGTGGATAACTGAGAAAGCCTTTTCAAACTCCAGGTGCTTTTGCCATAAGAACAGCCCAAAACCCTCAAATAAAGGCCACAGTTCCAGCTGTGGATTTCTTGGGACTAAGGGCATGGATAACACCAGCTTCCAGGCAGAGGGCCTTGGGCACTGCATCAGGCACATGGCACAACCTCACTCAGAGGTCCCACCAAGCTCAAGAGGTCCCTGGAGCTCAAGAGGAAATGAAGCCCCAAACTGCTCGTTTTGAATGGAGAGTCGTTCAGAGATTCCCGTGTTACCAGAACCTTTACCACGAGGATTTATGTCTGGATTGTCACGACACCTGCAGCAGGGATGGACAAGCGACTTCCTAGCAGGCTGACCCTCTTGGGGCAGCCTTTGCCATTTATAAAACACTGCTGGCCAAATGAACTAAAACTATTAGAAAAAACCTTTATTTACACTGAAGAGCATTTGAGAGGAGCCTCCCTGCCCCAGCCCCACGTGCTCAGACTTCTCCCTTCCTTGCGCCAGCCGGGAGCGGCACTGAGCTCCCGCCTCAGTGCTCTATCCGCACCACCATGACGGTGACGTTGTCCGCTGAGCCCCGCTGCACGGCCTTGTTGGCCAGTCTGCTGCACGCAGCTTCATACCGAGCATCTGCTTCCAGCTTCCCTTCTCTCGTCTGGATGTTCTTATCCTGCCGGAACGAGGAAAGACGACACAGGTTGTGCCCAGCAAAGTACCAAGGCACAAGCGCTGGGGTATTTCCAAGCATGGAGCAAGCAGAAAAATTAAGGATAAGCCCAGATACACAGAGCAGCCCTGCAGTGTTCTGTAGAGCTCCCATCAGCCGCAGAAGTGCATTTCTGGGTCACACGCGCTTGGTTTTAGCTCAGAGGAAGCAGGTCACATCCTCTTTCATGCCTCTTGCACTGATGGAAGGAGCACACAAGCAGGACAACACCCCCAAGCCACCCTCTCCTCACCTCCAGGCAGGACACAATGAAGTTCACAGCTTCTTCTGGAGTAAAGACCTTGAAGAGACCATCACAGGCAATCAGGATGAACCTGGAAGTGAATCAGGCCAGGCTGTAAGGCTGCATCTTCGACTGCACAGCTATAACAAAATCCCTCCATCCTATTTTAGGAGCAGCCCTGCTCCAGTCCAAAGGGAAGATGCCATCGAGCTCATCCGAAAACCCCTCAGGGGCATGAGGAAGTGCTCCTAGAGCTGAGCAGTTCAAAATACAGTGTTAGACAAGCAACGCCAGACCTCAATCAGAACACCCTGGGGGACCTACTGACACTGCCCAGTCATCCCAGACCACATACAATGTCCCTGGGTCCTGCTTGAAAGCTCCAGTATTTCTTTAGAAACTGTTTCTTCCTTTCAAGACCTTTTCAATTGCTTATTTTGCCTGCAAAGCAGCTAGCACAAGTCAATAGAGACTTCCAGTAGATTTAATACCTTAAGTGCACCCCTTTAAAGCCTCTAAAATCTCATGTTCCTGGGGTGAGCACTAACATAATTTAATTAAAAATACTCACAAGCTCAAAGGAGCAGCTTTGCCCCAGAAGAGGAAGATATAAAGATATAAAAGAGAAAGCACAGCAAGGTGCTGACACACACACATTCACCTGCATGGGAACTGTATGAACCATCAATCCCAACCAGATTATGAACCATCAATCCCAACCAGATCCAGGGAATAGGGAAAACTACAGAACCTCCTGCAGAGGTGGCCAGAGTAGGTGTCCCCAAGGACATCCTTTCAGAGCCTGACATGTAGAGCGCTTTACAAATATTTTTGTGGCTCTGGATATGGAAACACCAATATTGCTAAAGAGGCAGTAGTGGGTTACAGTCTCACTTCAGCAGAGAAGCATCAGCCGTGCTGACCTGGAAGCTCACAGTGATTTAATGCCACCAGTCATTTATTAGAAAAGCATCTCAGATCTTCCAAACTCAGCGACTGAATCGAGAGCATCCTTTATCCCTGGGCAAGGAGTCTGAAACGCCTCAGCCCCAGCAGGGTCAGGTTGTTGTGCCACTCGTGTGAGCAAGAGTGAGAACCCCTTTACCTGTCGTTGTGCGCAAGTTGGCAGCGTTTGATGTCTGGCACGGAGATAACGCCGCAGCGCTTGTACTGCCCGTCCCCAATGGAGCGGGAAACCTCCAGCACGCCGAGGACTCTTCCATCCCTGCGTAAGGAAATGAAACATCAAGAGCGCTCCGTGCACACACACAGCTCCTCACTGCACTGTGCTCCCCTCCCCAGGCTAGTGTTGAACTGCCTTGTAGCAGGCCCTGCAATCCCAGGCAAGATCAGATCTTCCCTTCCACATCTACAAAGCTTTCCATGTTTCCCAAAGATTCACATCAACAAACGGAAGAGAGGGAGAAACAAAGCCAATGGAATTCAAGGTTCTTTCTTTCCTCCCTGTCCTAACTCAGGTCCTGCTCAATCAGGAAAGCAAGATTTACATGCTGAACTGAGGCTTGAATCTGCAGGTTATCTTTTAGGGGGATTTAGTGAAGTGTATCTCAACAGAAGCCCTAAATGACAGAAAGTAGTAGCAGGATTGAGCTAAGAGCCCCTCCTGGGCTCACTTATTGGAACACCAACACGTATAGATTGGCTCAACCACCAAGCGAGCACCAAAGTAAACCCTGACCACAACTGCTCCCACAAAAACCAAGCTCTAAAAATGTCCCAGAGAGCAATTTTATTTGTTAAATTTCTTTAATGAAGCCAGTGCCACTTCCCACACTCCACCTTGCCAAGGATCCAGCATTTTCCCTGCTCGCCAGGTTCCTGCAGAAGGACGAAGTCTGGTCCACCTGCCAGCCCAACCACTGTTGGGGCACGAGAGCACGGAGTAAGGCACGTCCAGAGAGCAGATCTGATGCTCACACGCTGCCTTTCTTCACTCCTTATCTCTTGGGTCCAAAATATTGAACAACCACCAGCAGCAGAGGCTCCCAGGCAGCTGGGAAGCTGAGGACCCCTTGGTTCTGAAGGGAGCTGAAAGACTAGCATGTCTCTTCCTTGTGCGCAGATAGATCAGTGCGTAGCATTAGAAGTGGCAGGTGCTCTCTGGAGATAAAGGAACTTGTTCTGTCAGGCCCTTCCCACCTCAGGGAGATTTCTGCCTCCATGGCAAAGAGCAGGGTGGAAAAACAAAAGACTCATTACCTGCACAAAGCCCCCTCTCACATGAGGATGTCACTAATCAAAATATGTATCAAGAGAAGAAATAGCCTTCAAAAAAGGTAGGAAACCTAAGCAGGGGAATCAGATGCAAACCCCACGCACACATGCACAGCAGCATTAGGATGATCCCACTCCAGCTCCAGAAAACCCATTTCTGCTTCTAACAGCCTCAACACAGCAACCAACCCCAGAGGATACACCTGCTGGGGAAGCAGACACTACTGGGAAAGCATCGCCATGAGGAGACACTTTGGGCCTCTCATGTTCTCTGAAACCTTCCCTCTTTCAGGGCGAAAAGCTCACAGATTTGCTCGGTTGGCACCGTGAGGCACCTACCTGACATTCCCTCCTGCTTTCTGTATCCTCATGCGCTCCTCGTACTGCGTGGGGTTGTGCTCCTTACTGAGGCTCAAGGCTGCATATTTCTGACTCTCTTCATTGTAACGACACAGAATCGCCTGTGCTGACAAAAGACCTTTGTGAGCAAATGCTGGCAAAAAAAAAAAAAAAAAGGCAACAAAAAACCCGCTTAAGAAGGCTCCAAGTTCCCAGTTCAGGTTTCCTACGCTTGTGAAATAGGAACTCTGGTGTGACTAGGTGGGAATTGCAACTTTCCTGGCATTACCTGCCTGTGAACATGACATAAGGCAGCAGCAGTGGATACTGGGTGTTATTTAGCACCACCTAGAGAACTAACTCAGTTGTTTTGCCCTCCAGACAACACAAAGGAGCTTTCCCCTCTGCAGAGAACTACCGGGGAGCTAATAGCAACTGGGACCATCCCATGAGATCCCTACCTTGCCCCTCGGAGGCAACAAGGCTCTTGGAAGAGTTGAGGTGCCAGCTGGGAGCTGCTTTGTCCCACTTACCCGGCTGTCCCCAAGGTTGGCTATGTAGAGAGTATTGTCAACAGCCAGGACGCAGGTCGCCGTGGAGCCGTCCTTCCACGCCGGCTTCCTGAAGGCAGCAAAAATAAGGGCGAAAAAAGTTTTTCAGACAACTGTGGGCAAGCAGATAGGGAAGCTCTCAGCCATAACCATAATAGAGGAGCCACAAAATGCAGCAGCTCCTAAACGTGCCACCACTCTGTCCTGCTTTTCAGAGGACTGAACCCAAATCATTCAGGAGTGCCAGCCATATTCCCCAGCCAGCGCTCAGCTCCAGGGAAGCTCCTCTGTGCACAGCCCAGGCTCAGCCCCGCTGCCTGCCCAGAAGCTGCAGCGTTTTGAGCAAACCAGCCCCACAAATCCCTCCTCAGGAAGCTCCCTCTTTGCAGCAAAAAGGAAGGAACAGTCAGGACTTGAACAGAGTTTTATTTTTCCTTTCTCTTCCGTTTTCTCCTCAGTACATCTGCCTGCTTCAGTCCTCACCATAAATCCACCTGCCTTGCAGCAGCAGCTCTACAGTCACTCTCCTGATATTTCCCTTGCTGTAGTTAAGCTTGTACCTTAACCTTGTAGAGCTCCAGGTAACATGAGAAGGACTTCTTAGATTACAGCTGCCAAACCAGTCCTTTCCGTAAGGAAGTCCAGCTCTGACGCTCTTCTTTCCTGAAACTAGCTCCAAGACACTGAAGTCCTGACACTTTTTGTCCTTTTTTCTTTTCTCCTTATTTTGAAGGTGCAGCTGAATGAGTAACACTCACTTTTGTTTTATGCCATCAGTGCAGCACCCCTGCGATAGCAGCTTTGTCCCAAGTTATGTTTCTGAACAAATATGAGGCTGGTTTGGGAGCTTTAACAGAACCCCCTTCCCTTTGCTTAACCAACCTCGTTTGACTGATTAGGTTTAAGAGACTAAGACAGTGTTTAAATTAAAGTTCTGTTTATGGGGAGGCTCAGAAACGACATGCCAAGAGTCTCTCTGGATGTGTCAGAAGTGACACTACAACTGCAGCAGAGAAAAAAACATGAGGCCAGTAACAAAGTGATGATGCGCTAACCCAATCTTCATCTTTCTTAGTCCCAAACCATAGCTAGCATGAGAGTTCAGCAGGCACTGAGGAAAAGCAAGCTGTTTGCAAAGCTGGGAGGTAGGCTGGCATTCCTTCCACAGAAGGCAGATTTTTAAAAATGTTTCTGCTTTGTTTCTGTTTTTTTTTAATCAGAAACAGAGCTGTGCTGTGTGCAAGCAGCTAGCGGGTTGCAGAAGCACAGCTGCCATTCAAAGCTCCCTTTGCCCCACTCAAAACTGAGGCCCATGAGATGCAGGGGGTGAAATACAAACACGTGCAAAGCATTTACACCTACTGGCTGGATGCCTGCTTCAGAAATTCTTCATCCGTGTGTTTAAATGTATCCAAAAGGCATCTCTTCACAGTCTTCTCCACACTGACCACCTCACCTGGCAGAGGAGGAAAGGAAACACTGTGGTCCTGCCAACATGTTTCTGACCTGTGCTAAGGTCACCTCTCTCCCCT
Source organism: Crypturellus soui (assembly GCA_032275445.1). Taxonomy (NCBI): domain Eukaryota; kingdom Metazoa; phylum Chordata; class Aves; order Tinamiformes; family Tinamidae; genus Crypturellus; species Crypturellus soui. The sequence goes on along the minus strand of JAUBNY010000077.1, from coordinate 359,761 downwards.
AGGGGCTGGTTTTGTCCTTCCTCTCCTCGCAAGGCAGCGCTCCTGAGGCTGCTACGGCACATGTCAGCACTCACATTGCACTCCACACCCGCACTCTTGCGCTAAAAGGGCTCCCAGGCCTCTTCAAAGGGACAGGACATGCGGTCTCTACGCACACAAATCCATCCGTGACAGGCAGTGGGAACCTCGGAAGTGCATTCAAACACATTGACCTCCCCGACAGCCATGAAGCCAAGGTATGAAAGATGAGCATTGATGTCCCCCTCTTCCCTATTCTGCTCCTCTCACCTTTAGGGAATTTCTTAATCAGGTTTTGGTGCAGATTCTGTGCTGCAAATTTCGAGGCTCTAACTCCCCCATGGCCGTCAAAAACAGCGAAGTAGGAGACGCGGGTGCTGTGAAGGAGCAAAGAGCAACAGAAAGTGGCCAGGAGAGCCTGTTAGCACATTTGTTGCCCTGATCCCTGTTCTGCCCGAGCCCAAGACGCACCGTGCTGCAAGTCCCAAAAGCTGTAAGTCCCTACACTCGCACACTTAGGCATTACCCAAATTACACATCCAAGTATTAAAATTTTCTCCTGATTTCCCCACCCGAACGGCAGAAGAAAGTTCACAGACCACAGCCTGGTCTAACAGTGGCTGAACATTTTGCATGAAGGGCACTGCAAGTGCCCAGCACTGAGCGGAGATTGGTCTAACAAAACCCCCAGCTCCTGGCACGCCTGGTTGTAGCGATGCCACAGGCAGGAAACTCAGCCCCCTCGCACCGCAGAACACATTGGAGTCACAAACACCAGCTGCTGCAGGCAAACCAGAGCCGTGCTGCAGCGGCCTGGGGCTCTTTCGCCTTCTCACAATACAGCAAGCTGCAGTTTTAGTCCCCAGTTTTCCAAGTCAGGCGCCGCTTACATTTGGGAGGGCAGAGGCTGGCATTCCTCCGTGATGTCGTTCAGGATGACGTGCGCGTCCTGCATGTCTTCGCGCTCGCCCTTCCTCTCCGCCACGTAGCCCTTCAACCCAAGGATTCCCACGGAGTCTAAAGGGGCACAGAGCAGACAGACGCACACGGAAATCAAACTCCTTCGTAAGCGCAGGCGACGGAACAGCAAACACTACGCGATTTTCATAACAACTCCCACCACCTCCTGCCAAACTAGGTGCAATATCAGCAGCTACAGAAGCTGTTTGCCCCTATCCTGCTGAGCTCTCCCCAAAAGGGACACGTAGGAACTGCAGGTTAAACAATGCATCAATAATGTAGGTTAAACTGTAGGTTAAAGAAAGCCTCCTTCTTGAAGAGGAGGCTAAGAATAAGAAAGCAGGGTCTGCTGCTTCTAGAAAATCCGATCTGCACCACTTGCCACGCTGTTCCCGAAGCTGAGCACGACACATGGGGACGTGCGCTGCGCAACATGCTCTGCACGAACACGAGTCTCTCTGGCTTTTTAGCAGCCTCTCCATGGCAGATCTGTGGATCTGGCAAAGAAATTCGCCTGGAACCGCACAGGAACTCACACGCTGAAAGGCAGTGACTCCTGTGACCTCAGGCCCCTTCAGCAGGCCAGAAAGGGCCACAGAGAGGGCCAGAGAGCTCAGGGCTTTCACAAGCCACCAGAGCAGCCCATTGCCTAAGAGGCTGCCACGGCAAGCGCACCCAAGAACTAAAGCCGAGCTTTGATCTGGACTTACTCAGCCCAATGTCAAAAGTACAAATCGAGTACATTTGTTTTCAAACTGTCTGAAAACCTTTACAAACTTTCTTTTCCACAAGTTCTTCCCTGCCATTCTTCTCTTCCTCCTGGGCCTTCCTCTTCTCCCCTTTTCCGTGGCTCTCCAGTGAGACCTGCTCAGTAGCGCAGGAAGCTGGAAGAGAAGAGCAGTGCGGACAGCTGAAGACACCCACGTTGGTTAAATCTGTAGGGAAGCAGCAGCTATTCCTCCGCTACATGACTTAAAATTACATCCCGTAGCATCAGCAGGGTGGCAGGTGGGTGATTTTCCCCACTCTCCTACCCTTCGCTTCCTAGCTACCAGCTCTTCCTTTGGTTAGCTACAAAAGTAGCTTTTCACGAGAACACTTGTTACGATTATTATTCACTCCTCCAAACCACAGCCCCAGCGCAAGGAAGGCTCCTCCGTTGCTCTGAAGCACAGAAGGCACTTGCTAGGGATCAGCCGGGCTCTAAATCAGAGCTGGGTGCAGGACACTGTTCCCACAAGCTCTAAGGCTTGGCCGTGGCCCTCAGGAGACCAGTCCCCCACGACGTGCTGAGCAGCCTGGTTCCCCCCAGGAAAGCATCGCCACGCTGACGACCGGGGCTTTGGGGCAAACTCACTCTGAGTAACTGGGGGGAAACAGGCGCCAGCAGGGGCAGCAGCAGGACACGCGGAGGCTTCCAGAGCAGGGAGCTCAGGGGCCACCTGGGGGGGGACAGAACTGCCCCCTGGGCCCACATTGACCCTTCCCTCCCTCCAAGGAGTCGCTCCCACAGAGCAGGGGACTGTCCCATGGGGCAGGGGGCTCCTCACCCCCTCGAAGGGCAGTGGCCCCCGCCCGGGGACACGCGACGGGGGGGGGGGGGGGGGGCGGGACG
>JAUBNY010000077.1:313953-357068 GCA_032275445.1 Crypturellus soui | reverse complement strand
GCTCACCGGCCGCCGAGGAGCCCGGCTCGGGCAGGTCCCCGAACAGATCCATCCCGCCGGGCTGCGCGGGGGCGGCGGCCACAGCGACGGGGCCGCCCGCGCCGCTTCCTCCTGCGCCGCGGCAGCCCCGCCTCCCCCGCCCACCAATCACGCCGCGGCCGCCGCGCCCGGGCCAATCAGTGGCCGCGGCGCGGCCGGAAGGGAGCGCCTCGCCCGCCTACTGCGGGGGCGGGGCTCCAAGACGCGCCCCTCCCACGCTGCCTGTCAATCACCGCGAGCACCCAATCACCCGTCGAGCGCGCCCCCTCGGTGAAGCCCCGCCCTCCCTTATAAGCACGCGTTGCCAATCAGCGAGCTCATCCCCGCCCGCTGGCCAATCCCGCGGAGGGGGCGTACCCCCATCGCGCAGCGCCAGCCAATCGCTGGCGAGGGCGGGAAGGAGCCACCCGTGAGGCGGAGGCGGCCGCTCAGTGCGCCCCGGGCTGGGGCCGGAGGTGCTGCTGGGGCTACGCGCCGGCCCGGGCGGGAGGGGCTAACAAAGCGAGTCTGGATGCAGAATGTGCAGTATTTGCATAAATGCCACATTTATTTCTTAACGGAACAATGCCTCAAGTGTACACAGACGGTTTTAAGACCCTAAGCTCCAACACTCATAGTTTCAAGACACCAAGGGACCGGGACGGGGTGCTCGGGCGCTCTGCGGCCACGCCGGGCGCACGCGGCCGTCACCTATGTACAAGCAGGAGGAGCGGCCGCGGGACCGCCCGCGCGCGCCCGCTCGTGGAAGCACAGGCAAAGGAACAGGGAGAAAATAAAAAGAGGCTGAAATGAAAGGGGCCGCCGGTCGGGACAGACGGAGCGGGTCGGGCCCGGACAAGCATCCAGCTGTGGCAGTGGCGCGACCGCCTCGCGCTCATCCCCACGGGGCCTTCCTGACACCTCGGGGTGTCTTGGTGGCCAGAACCCGTGGGGTTTACCTGGGGTGGATGTCATCACCCCGGGGCCTCTCGCTGTGGTGCTTCCCCGGCTCCGCTCCCCGCACTGCAGTGCCGGGGGCCGCGGGGCTCCCTCTGCTCCTCGTCGGGCAGGGCTGTGCCTCGGGGCTCAGCTTTTCTGGCCCACAGGGCAGCGCTCGAGGCTGCAGCAGGGCGGTCGGGCCCCGTTCCCCTGGCACGGAGCCGTGTGCTCTGCGGGTTGGCTGGCCCCAGGCACACGGCAGCTCCGCGCCAGGACACTGGGCTGCCCTCCGCGGCGCGGCGCTCCATCCCCACGGAGCACTTGCCAGGGCCCCTTCCTGCGGCCCGATGCCTCCCGTGAACCCGTGTCTGGTCCCTGGCAGACACGGGCCCACGGGGTCGATTCGTTAAGGGACAAGGATCGACCTCGAGGCGTCCGATGAAAAGGGCAGCGGAAGGCTAAGATGAGAGCTCTTCCCGCACACTGAGGCTGTTCCCTGCCTGGCGGAGCAGGGACAGCACCGAACAGGGCACGCGGAAGGAGCACCGGACCGAGCGCGGGGGCACAGACCGTCCGAGGTGCCGGAGCAAGGCTGGGCAGGACCAGGAAAGGGCAAAAACCAAAAAGCTCTGCGTGCTGAGAGGCTGGCTAAGCGCTGCCCAGCCATGTGCGGTGCCGCCGGGTGGAGGGAGGTGACAAGGAGGACGTCACCCTGCGCCCCAGTCTGACACGTCCTCCATGACACGAGCGTCCCAAAGGAGAAAACAGCACGGAGAGAGCACCTGCACTCGGAACCACACACACAGCATCCAACACACGACGGACAGCGTGGAGACGTGCCACGGAGAACCAAGGCGCAGCCGTGCTGTGCAAATTAAGGTCAGCTGTGAATGCGTGACAGCAAAGCGGGGGCCCTCGCAGAAGGGGCCCCGGAGGCGTGCGGAGAAAAGTGAATTCCTGCCTGGAGTAGCAGGGGACACAAACAGCTGCTCTGGGGAAAGTGTCCCTGAAGGGAAGCATCCCCCCCTGCACACTCCCAGCAAAACAACCGACCAACAAGACAAGCTGCTGAAGTGGGGGACGTGAGAAGTGGGACAGTGAGGTCTCCCCAGCGAGGAGGAGACCGTGTTAGTGAAGCCACCTCTGCTGCGGGAAGGTCTCCCACGCCAGCACGGCTGTTCTGCAGCAGCAGCTTCTGGCATCTACAGGGGCTAGCCAAGCATTTGGCCCTTCGCTTCTGGAACAGGGGCGAGAGAATAAGAAAACATCAGCTACAAAAGTAAAAAGAAGCCACAATCTCTCTCTGCTTCCCCCCCTCATGCTCTCCGCTGCCCGTTGCATCTGCTCCGAGCCTCTCCCTCCTGTAAGGAAGAGCAGGGACCATAAAGGGCCGTAAAGGACCTCAGCAAGAGGCAGCGAGGAGCCAGCCGGGCTGAGGGGGCAGTTCTGAATCCCAGGGAAGGTCCCCACGGAGCTTGGGAAACAGCCCCCAGCCACAGGCTGCAGAGCTGGGTGCCGCCCCAGCCTCTCCGGGGCACAGCCCAGGACAAGGCAGCCGGGGGTAGGAGCGGAGGGCCCTGCCCTGCATCGCGGCTGCAGCTCTGTTAGAGCCACCCCAGGCCCCGACTCGATTTTTCAGGCACTGGGCGCAAAAGAAGCCAAAATCCACTCGCTCTCAGCACACGCCAGCCGCCCCGGTGAGCGGCAGCCCCATGGCTGCGAGCGCGGGTGCCCCGGCCACCCGACACAGCACGGACCCCCCTGCAGAGGTAGACAGGGCAGGTAGGAATTGCCTCGCTCGGGAAGACGGTGCGGCGGCCCCGGCACAGCGCAAGGGAAGCAGCGCTCGAGCTGCGGGGGACAACATGGGGCAGCGTGTGGGGCCTCTCCCAGGGACGGCGGCCTCGCCGAGGGAGGTGCCGTGGCGGCCTTTGCACCAGGCGGCCGCCAAGGCTCTGTCCTGCCCAGCCAGACCTGGGGGATTCTAGGAAGTAGATAGAAATAAATACTTTATAAATATAATCTGAACCTACTGGCACCTGGTTTCACCCGGCCAACTTCTGTAGAAACATGAATAAGTTAGGAAATCCCCAGAACTGAACTATCACTTTTCCCCTTCGTGCGGAAGCAATTCCTCCTGGTTTCCAACCTCTGACCTCTCCAACATTCCTACCCTCCATAGACCAAAGACCAGCTTTTAACCAAAACTACCCTCTTTGCTCCCTCCCCTCCAAAAGGAACCTCTGTGGAGTGTTATAGGTTGCGTGACATGAAGGTCACCCATGAGGGGATGGGCAGAAGATCACATGCACCCAAGAAATCCTGCCCAGGCGGGGCCAGGCTTTTGCAGCTTCAAACAGAAATGAGTTTCCCCTGTGAAGGTGTAAAATCGAGACAGATCCTTCCATGGAGCAGACAGCTGGGGCAGCAGATGGTGTGAGAGACCGGACGTTAACATGGGGACTCTTGGGACAGAATCAGCAATCTTGATCCCGTTGGCAGATGGATGAGGTGGAGGGTGTTTCTCAGGTTAGATTCTCATCTGGGCTGTTCTCCTTCTGGACAGCTTGGATCTGAGTCGGAAACGGAGAGACAAAGCGGGTTAGAGATGCAGAAAGGGAGCGCTGAGGCCTCCAGGGATCAGTGTCCCGGATGCTGGCAGGCGCCAGAGCTAGGACACGGGCCGGACGTGTTTCTCATCCTGGCACCTCAGTGCCTCTGTGCATTTACACCTTGCCCCGCGGCCAAAAGCAATCGCACAGCCCCTTCGTCCCCACCGCCCTCATCACCTTATGGATCCAGCCAGGAGCGGGTTGAATGCGTAGAGCCAGTCGTGCATGTCCTTGTCGCTGCTCGCCTGCAGCAGGATGCCCCGGTGCTCCGTGCACACCGCGAACGTGTTCGGGGTCTGTGGGGAGACAGCCCAGCTTGACACCCTCGCCCAGGGCGCCGAGTCGGCGCCCCACACTCGGGGCAGGCACCCACCTTGAGCATGGCCTGCTGGTCCTCGCTGTACTCCACTTGGGCCTTGGACAGGTTGAGAATGGCCCTCTCTACAGAGTCTTTGTCTGTGTTGTAGATGTAGACGTAGGGGCGCCTCACCACAACGAAGCGCTTCACCCAGCCGTTGGTGTTGGGCTCCAGGAAGTGCAGGTAGCCCTTCTTGGAGACGATGGGGCTGTGGGGCCAGAGAAGCCGCACTCAGCATGGGGGATGCAGGGGCTGCGGCGAGCGGTGCGAGGACGGGGCTGTGTACCCTGGGCCCTGCTAGACTTGAGCTGGTGCCCCAGCAGCTCCTACCTGACCCGGATCTCCTGGATGTCGGGCACCAACAGGCGCTGCGGCTCCTTCTCCTCCTCGGGTCGGCGGGCTGGGGACTTTTTCTGCTCTCCTTCCACTGCAGGCTCTAGCTCAGGACTCTCTGCCCTGGAGGAGACCTGGGGAGTCCTGGGAAGAGAGTAGAGGTTGAGCAGTGTAGGAAGGGTGAAGAGCAGAGAGGACACCCATCAGCGCGGACCACATCCTAGCCATCCCTTTGTCCTGATGGAGGGACTTGCAGGAGTCAGCCCAACCTCATGGCCGCCTTCTCACCTGACCTCCACGGCGTTGTAGCGCCCTTCCACCAGGGACGGGCAGGTTGAAGACGGGGTGAGCGTGGTGATGCCGAGAGTGGACATGGAAGGGTCTCTCATCAGGGTCACCGACATCTCAGACAGCTGTAGAGGAGCAGGCACATAGACCGTCAGCAGTGTCAGCATGGATGGCTGTGGTGCCAGCGCAGCCCCACACGGTGCTTTCCCGCAGGCCCTGGGGACAGCAATGTCACGGGGAGGTGGCCACGCCACGCTGGCCATACCTTGCTCTCGCTGGCGCTGATGCACACGTGGCTGTGGCTGTACTCCCTGTTGAACGTGTGCGTGAGCAGACGCAGGCACTGCGGAGAGAGGAGGAGGCCCAAGGGCCAGGCCTATTGTTACGGCTGGAAAAGGCCCTCTGGACCAGCGAGTCCAAGCAGGTGCCTCCTGCTGGCCCTCCATGCCCCGCGCACGCAGAGCTGCCGGTGGCCCCGCTCTGACACGTTACCTTCACAGCCAGCTCCTTCTGCCGTTCACTGGGGGTCTCGGGGGGAGAGGCCCTGCTCTCCGGGGCCCCGTCGATGGAGAGCGGTGAGGAGACGCACGAGGTGCTGCGGGACTCGGAGTCCTCGCTGGAGCACGGTGAGAGGCTCTCGAGGCCCAGCCGCTGGGTCGTCTCAAGCTTCTCGCGCAGGAGCAGGTAGTGCCTTGTCTTCTCCACCTGCACGGAGAGCCGCGCTCAGTGACATGTGTCCTCCCACAGGCTCCTCAGCCCGGGATGAGGGCAGCATGGAAGTGTTATGGTTGGAAAAGACCTTCAAGAGCAGCGAGTCCAACCACAAGCCCTTCAACGCCATCCTGCTAAACCATGTCCCTTGACATGGTTTCTTGAACACTGCCAGGGACGGCGACTCCACCACTTCCCGGGCAGCCTGTTCCAAGGCTTGACCACTCTTCCCATGTAGAAATTCTTCCTAATGTCTAACCTGACCCTCCCCTGGTTCAACTTGAGGCCATTTCCTCTCATCCTAGAGGCAGTTATTCTGGAGAATAACTGGCGAAGAGGCCCCCGCCTCACTAAAACCTTCCTTCAGGTAGTTGTAGAGAGCGATAAGGTCTCCCTTGGGCCTCCTCTTCTCCGCACGAAATAACCCCAGCTCCTTTGGTGCAAGGTGCCTCTCTTGCTCCGCTAACTTGGCTGCTCACAGACTTGGAGCTAATGCTGCTGCGCATGCGACCATGATGGGCAGCCCCACTCTTGCCTCTTGCCATCGTCCTCCAAGGGGAGGGCTGAGACAGCCAGCTTGGGCACCCCGCGTTCTCATGGGGCACAGGGAAAGGACTGCACAATCGCAGCGTGGGGCCGTTTCCAGCCTCTCACCTCCTGCAGGAGGCTGAGCTTCTCCAGCTCCCACTGGTGGTCAAGGATGAGGCTGTCGCTGCGGGGCCGCCAGCCGGCCAGGTTCTCCTCCCCACGCACGTAGGCCACGGAGGTGTCAAGCACGCGCCGGCGCCGCCTCTGCATCCCTGTCAAGAGAGGAGTGCAGCTGCTGGGAGGGCGGCCGTCCGGGCCCCGCGGTGCACGCGGGAGTGGGGATGCACCACCCACCTGGGCTGCCGGCATCCGCCACGCGGCACAGGCTCAGCTCATAGACGCCTGTCACACGGTTACTGCAAGGACAAGGGGATGAGATGTCATGCAACGTGGGCTGCAGGGGCTCGGGAAGAGCCGCAGGAAGAGGCTGGAGCAGCGAGCCCAGCTTGGCCCCGGGGCCGCGCTGTGGGGAAGCCTTGGGACCCCTCTGCGTGCTCGCAGCGCCTCCCTCCTGCCCTCCCCGCTCGCAGAAAGGCCGCGGTACCTCTCTGCAGCCCGCAGGCTCCCGCTGCCAAAGAGGTTGCGGATGGAGCGGGATGCAGGCAGCTTGGCGTCCCGCGAATAGAAAACCATGCAGAAGTCCTTGGTGATCACGGCGGGCTGGGTGCAGTTCTCCATCTGTGGCGGGAGCAGAGAAAGGCGAGTGGCAGCAACGCTTCGGAGGGCGCTATGGGCACGGCTGCCCCTGCTCCCTGCTGCGCTGCCACCGCCTGTGGCAAGAGCTGCAGATGCAGATTACGGTGCAGACCATGGGCAGAGCCTCCCTCTCACCCCAACCTGATGCTGGGTGCGAGCAGAGCCAGCAGCAAGACACCTTTAGAGGCAGCTCCTCAGAACCCAAGGCTGCCACCCCTGCAGCTCCTGTGGGCACCCCAGGGCTAACCCCGCGCCCTGCGAGCAGCTGCGATGCTCCTTGCCTCAATGTACGCTGACAGCGTGATGTAGATCTTCTCCCGGTACGGGGTGACGCGGTTGAGCAGCAGTGAGTTGTGCATGGAGCTGTCCCAGGCCGCCTCGAACTGGTAGAACGTCCTGCAACGAGAGCGGCGCCAGGCGGCCACTGAAGCGATGGCAGCTCCAGGCAGGGAGCACGGGCGCGCGGGGAGCCGCCGTCCCCGCGGGGACACAGGCACATGCACGCGCCCGGGGTCGCGCGGCGAAGCCAAGCGGGGAGGCGCAGCGGGGCCGGCGCGCAGCGCTCGCCCGGCAGAGGACAGGCAGTGGACGCAGGATTCTGTTCGGGATGGGGGTTGCGGAGGAGCAGCTGCGGCAGGAGCAGGGTAAGGGGTTGGCAGCGGGAGCTCGCACAGGCAGAGCAGGACCCCCACAGGCAGAGCGTGTTCCCGGGACGGCCTCTCGGACAGGGCCTCTGCCCCCCATGCCACAGCATAAGGGGCCTCCCGGCCGCTGCGGGGGTGCGTGCGGGGCACCCCGTGCTGGCAGCCGCACCGCCAGTGTCTCCCTAAGCACCCGCTGCCCGCCGCTGCGCCTGCCCGGCGCTCTTCTCACCACCCTGCCCAGCTCCCCCTGGCCCAGCAGGCTCTTTGGGAGGCTCAGGAGCCCAGGACAGCAGCGATATCTCCGCATGGACATGGCGCCGCGGCCACAAACAGGCCCTGGCCTGCTGGGGAGGCTGGGAGGCTCCTTGCTAAGGGAGCTCGGCCGGTGGCCAGGTGACAGGCTGCAGTGGTCCCTACTCCACGCTGAGGAGAGGCCCGAGGATGGGACCAGGTCGCGCACACAGAAACCGCAGGAGAAGGAGGAGCGCCGGGAAGACATGGAGCACCGGAGCAGGAAGAGCTCCAAAGGGTAGAGGCCAAGAGGAGGACAAGAGGAGCAGGAGGGGTTGGGGGAAAGAGCACAAAGCGAAGGAACGAGGCGGAGTAGGACAAGAGAAAAGCGGGAGGGACCAGCCCGAGCGAGGGCGCGAGAAATACCTAGTGTCATTTCCGAACGAAATGCTATAAGTGGGAGGCAACCCAGGACAGACGCACACACACGTACACATACACAGAGAAACGAAACGTCAGAGAGCGGAGCCTGGCCGGGGCCTCACGGCCATGAGGGCCACAGAGAGCGGGGCCCCCCGCCCCCGGCGCTCCTGGTGTTGGCACCGCTTGTCCTGGGCTGCCTCCGCGCGAAGGAGATGGCAACAGTCCCAGCAGGGCCCGGCACGCGGGCGCTCCTCATGCCACGCAGTACTTGGCTGTCCCCAGCCAAGCCTCCAGGCTTGGGTTCCTGCCCAAAGGGGCGCTTCAGACCCCCCGAGAGCAGAAAGGTAGCACAGGAGCACCAGAATATCCCCGTCTGCTGTTTCATGGCCCTGCTGTGAAAACCCTCTGCAGCCCTCTGTCCCAGAGCCTTCCTCCCTCGCACCTAAGAGGGCAGCAAACTTAAGGCTAATGCTAGAGAAGCTGAGAAAAAGCCTCATTTTATACCACACCCTCAGGGCCTCAAAGCGCCGCCCAAAGCAGCAGGGCCCCAGGTTCCTCGTGTGCACAAGCTGCGCCTGCGCTCCCACGTGGGAAAGTGGACGCCGGACCCCGGTGCTGCCCGTAACCCCAACCCTGCCCTTGCTCAAGCGCCCTCCGGCAGCGGCACCTCTCGGAGCAGCCCCGACCCTTCCCACGGCAGCGAGTTGCCACGTCCCTGGAGCTGGGAGCTTCCTTCCCGAGCTGCTTCTTGGGCCTCACTGCGGATCCCCACGGCCCCAACGCACCCACAGCTGCCTCGCCAGCTTACGTCTTGCTGCCCTTTTCCTGCATTCACCTCCCCGAGGGCAAAGATGCCATGTCTTTGCGCCCGCCACGGAGCACACGGGACATGGGAGCTCCTGCTCAGAGGCCAGGAGACGCGTTTGGCGCCAACTCTTGCTCATGAGGCGCTCAGCGCACTAGGCTCATCCCATGCGTCCCAGGCAGCCCCAGCCTGTCCTGCGCCCCAGTGCCTCTGTGTACACACACACACACACACACACCATGAACGTGTTGTAGCTACAGCACGTGCACACACGCTTCGTACAGCCCCAACACGCAGCGACACAGCCCAGTGGCCACCACGACACCTGGTAGCCACAGCTGGCCACGCATGGGGGAAAGTGCCCCTCGTGGGGCAGAGGATGTCACGGACCCCCAGCGGTGAGGGACACCAACGCGCCAGTTGGCCGTGCCCTACAGACGATGCACCCGCGGCCACAGCGCAAGTCCCTGCATGCAGCGGGGCCACCAGGAAGACCTCAAAGGCCTGGAGACCTTCGGCCACGCGCCAGCTCTGAGAGCGGAGCCAGCAGGAGCCACCCGCAGTGCTGCACCAGCCTGCAGCTACTCCCAGTGCTCCCGGGCCGGAGCTGGGCGAGGGGTGGGAGGTGATGAGGGGGAAGCAGGGGCTTTGCCTGGTGGCAGCAAGAGAGGAGACAGCAACATCCGAAGGCAGGAACAAAACCAAAACCAATAGGACAAAACCCAAAAGCAACGGGACGCACGTCGCCAAGAGTGAGACGGAGAGCGCAAGCGCGCAGAGCGGTCGGACAGCAAAATCCAAGGGAGAGGACGAGCGTGAAAGAGAGGTGCCCGGGGCTGCGGCAGGCGGGAGGGAAGAGGTGGATGGAGAGGCGGCAGAGCCGGAAACCAAAGTGCTGTGAGTGAAAGTGCTGAGGTGAGCAGGGAGAGCGAGGGCAGAGCAGAGGGGTGGAAAAATAAATCAATGGAAACAAATAATACCTAGGCATATCCGAATCAAGAAACTGCCTGCGAAAACACAAAACAATCACATGGTTAGTGAGGGCTCGGGTGGGCAGCAGCAGCGGCAGCAGAGGGTGCCGAGAGAAGCCAGGGCCCTGCGGCTCCACCGCACGCTTGGCCTCGCCGTGGTAGCGCAGCCACCGGCAGGCAGGGCAGCCGCAGCTCGCGGGAGAGGCTAGACCTCAGTGCAGTGCCGCGGCGGGTTCCTTAGGGGTGCAGCCGGCGGGCTGAGAGCGGCGAAGGCCGCGTGCGAGGGCAGGGCCATGGGCCGGACTGCGTCGCGCAGCGGCCAGAGCTCCCCTTGAGCAGTGCCGGGGCTGCCTCTTGAAGGCTCTCGGGGGGCTTCGCAGACTTGGCAGAAGGGAAGAGGTCTCAGCGATGGAGGCTGAATGATGCGAGGGAGCAAAGCAGGGAGCACAAGCAGCCCGGGAAGAGGGTGCGATGGGCCCTGCTCCGCCAGCCGCCCTCCCTCTGCAGCATCACGCAGCCTTGGAAGTGTGTAGGAATCCGGGCACGGGGGTTCTAGACCTGCCCTCCGCTGCTGGCAGCCTCCTACCCTCCTCCCTGTCCTGTGCCAATCTGCTGCAGCTTCTACAGAACCACAAGCGGGATGCAGAGGGCCCGTATCAGTCCCTGAGCCAAAAACTACCACACGGAGCAACGCGGTGCCAACATGGCTCAACCACTCACCCCGCGGCGCCCGTTCTGCTCAGCAAAACACCCCGAGCTCCCTGCCCCGCCACCAGCCTCCCTGTAGCTATGACACAGCCTCCAGGCTGGTCCTGCCCCCATGTGCTAACCCGGCCACATGGCCCTGGACCCCGTCGAGGCGGCCGCCCCTCGCGCAGCAGCTGTCCCGGCTCCCATCCCGCAGGGCTCCGGGCACCTAGCTGGGCCTGGCACTCCCCATGCTGGCACGGTCCTCGCAAGCACGGCACAGCCACTACTGCCCTCCCCACACACACGAGCTCCAACCAGCCCCACGGCAGCTCAGGGTGTCCTGGAGCAGAGTCCTGCTCTCCGCATCCAGCAGCAGCCAGACCCAGCCACAGCTCTGCCGAGCCCGGAGTCTCAGCCAAGGGGACCTCAAGGAACCTGCAGATGCCATCGAGTCCTGTGGGCTCGAGGTTCTCCTCTCAGTCCAGTGCTCCGGGGCTGCAGGGCCAAGGCCACGAGGACACTGAGCCGGGAGCAGCCCCTGGCAGTCAAGGAGGTCTCGGCACTGCAGGACCCCCAGTCCTGCTGCTTCAGCAGCCAGGGCAAAGCTCGCATGGGAACAGAGCTCCCTTGGCACAGGCTGGGTCCAAGCACGAGGAGTCAGACCTGGGGTAGTCCATGATCAGGGAATATTCTCCTGGATCGCTCGGGACACACGAGGATCAACCATGGGCACAAAATGGCATTTTTGGCATCGCTGCTCAGGGAACAGCTTTGGAACAGTGTGTTTAACCCAAACTGCTTTTGGGACTGCTCTGTCCCAAACTCACTGTATTGCTAAACCCCAGGCTGGAGAGGCCTTGGACGCAAGCGGAAGGGAGGACACAGGAAGGAGCTGCCATCCCAGGGCTTTGGGGCTCTCCCAGTGACTCCCATCCCATCTCCCAAGCCTCTCCATGGTGCAGAGGAAGCAGCAAAGGCCTGCAGGACCCTGCTAAGGGGCAAAGAGCATCCAAGGGAGAGGGAGGCTCCCCACAGCGGCCTTGTCCGTGGTCCCAGCAGCACCATGCTCGAAAGAGGAACACAGGAAAAAGCCCCACGCACCGGTCGTCCCCTGAGGGGCGGATGTAGCCGGATGACAGGATGTTCAGGGACAGGATGTTGGGGTCAATGAGGGACTCGTCTGCTTCTGGGGTGTTCCGGATGCGACCTGCAAACACAGCACGGGCTCTGCTGAGCCGATGAGCAGCCACACAAGGTCCTTCAAGACACGCAGCAACTGGAGAGGCTGCGTTCAGGTCCCACCTGAGCCAGCTCTGCTTACCTACAACCAGCTCCCGCACCTCCTTCCAGCGGATAAGGCTGCCTGTCTCATGCACCAAGGTGACGGTGATCCTCCTCTGAATACCCTGTCCAACAGAGGAGAAGGCAGGGGTCAGCCTGGCTCGTGACAGCCGGCCCGGAGCCGGGCTGCGTGTGCAGCGGGTCTCAGGAAGTACCTGGTGGAGCAGGAAGGTCCCATGGCACGGCATCCCGCCACGGTGGTCCACAACAGCTGGGATGTAGCTAGGGGAGAAGGTCATGCTGTGAGACCTCGCTGGGATCATGCTGGGAAGCCCGTGCCACCTCCCGCAGGCTCCAACCAGGGAACAAGTCACCAGGTAAATTTACAGCTAAATGAACTGCCTCCTTCTCCCTCTTTCCTCTCCCCTCTGCAAAGCAACTGAAAACTGCTGGGATTTTTAGGCAGGGATCATGCCAGAAGCCTGATCGCCACCTCACATCCCCGGATATTCAGCATGCCCATTCCCTTCCAAGAGATCCCAAGGAGGAACCCTCCTTGAGTTTGGATTGTGGGAGGCCTCACTCTGCAAGGACCATCCCATGGGCAGATGCTGCGGTGCAGCATAAGCGGCCACAGGAGAAACTCCAGCAAGGACGTCCCCTTGTACAGTCCTCGCAGCCCAAGCCAGCCCTGCTGAGGAGTGAGACTCACTCGCCATTGGCCTCCAGCTCGCAGATCTCGAAGAAGACCATCAGGTCGTACTTGCACTGGCAGGGCCCAGCACTGGGACGAGTCATAGTGCTCAGTTTCGTTGCAGGCACTGCGGCGGGTGGAGAAGACAACTTCAAAATGAGGCAGGAAGGGGCAGGGTTGCTGCTGAAGCGCTGGGGAAGGCACACGACAGCACACAGGGGAAGGCAGAGCACGGGCAAGGGAAGACACACAGAGCCACCAGACAGGGGTGGCAGCAAGACCCACAGCAGGACAGAGCACACGTGTGACAGAGGGACACACGCCCCTTCCGGGGGATCTTCCTTGCCATCAAGGTGCTTCTTCCATGGCGGGACCAAAGCAGAGGAGCAGAGACTTCAGCACGGGGACACACACACACCCCAGCCCCACAGCCCCGGAGTGGACAGGTCTCAAATCACTCCTTGCAGCAGGGAGCTCCAGCACCAGTGGGGTGGCCAAGGAGCAGCCAGAGGGAACTGCAGCCTTCTGGCGCTGGAGCAGGAGGAAGGCAGATGCAGCCCAGCCCGCCAGAGAGAGGAGCCAGGAACTCAAGAGCTCACAGCAAACCCGGGCACTCCGCCAATGGAAAACCAGCACAGCTCGGGGCTCAGCAGGCTGTAATGCAGCACGGACAAGAGCTCCTTGGGAAGACAGGGCCGGCTGGCAAAGCCATGCCGTCCTCTCCGTGTCCCCCACGCACATGCACCCAGGAAATCCGAGCTGCAGCTGGTTCTCCACCAGCAGGAGATGAACTCCTCCTCCTCCTCCTACCAGGCGTCTGAGCCTTCCTCACAGCACCGCTCATGACGGGCAGGGCGGGCAGGCGAGCGGCCTCCTCGCCATCGCTCAGCAGGAAGGAGGAGGCCGCGCTGGCCGCCGCGAGCGCGTGCCCGGAGAGCGTATCCAGGAGCGAGCCGGCCATCCCGGCGGGCACCAAATGTCTCAGGAGGCGCAGGGGCTTCGCTTGCTCTTCCAGGGAGGGAGGGAGTGAAACAAACAAAAGCCCACGCAAAGCGCAGCGGTTACGCATGGGCATTTAGCAGCAGCGAGGGGCGGCGGGAAGCCGAGTCCTACCTGGCTTGGAGAGCGGCATGACGCGGGGGAAATGGCGCCGCGATGGCCTCAGCGGGCTGCACACAGAACAGGTTTGGGTGAGATGATCCACACGCACAAAAACAACAGGCAAAGGAGGCCCAAATCCCCCCCGCGGCACCTCGGGGCCATGCAGCCCCTCTAGCTGCCCCCACTTTCTCAGCACCAGGAACCCAGAGGTGGCCTTGGGCTGATGCTCGCCCAGGGCCCTCGGGCTGTGGTGGGTCTCAGGCCTCCACACCGGGCTCTGCTGCCCAGAGAGCGGAAGAGGAGTCCCCGCGCACACGCAGGACGTGCTCACCTCAGGACATCCTTGCAGAGAGGGGGGAAGGGATGCTGCTGATAATGCCCAAAGACCTCAAACACAATCGGTTGGCTCTTGATGTATTCAATGAAAGACTTGGTCACCTCAACGGCAATCTGAGAGACAGAGGAAGAGATGCAGGTAGGAGAAGCAGCCACTCAAGAACACAAAGGCAGGAGGACCAAAGCCTCCCAAGCCAAGAAACGCCCTTCCCTGGCTTGTGCAGCTCTCTCCACCAAGAGCACTTGTACAAAACCCTGGCTGCAGGGGGTTGTTGTGAGGCTGTATGTCTGTGAACTTCACACCTACAGCCCAAGGGAGGCCCTTATCCCCCACCTCAGGGCTCTCCTTGTAGCCCTTCTGGTTGGAGCATGAAGTATTTGCATGCTTGTGTACAAGGCCAAGCAGTCTCTAGAGCAGAATAAATAGTCTGGGCTAGCAGCTCCTCCCAGAGGCAGCAAGGACCTACCAAAGCAAGGAACCATTTTGTGAGACATTCCTAGAAGAAAACCCGAAGGAGCCAGACACAAAGCACAGCCTAGAACTTGCCCCTTGAAAAATGGGATCTTCCACACAGAAATCTACAGGAACACTCCAAGAATGGGAGTCAACTGCTCTGCATCCCAGGGATAAAGCAGCGGCTTTCGGACTGTCGCACTGCAGCTGCCTTGTCTAAGGTGGGGATTTCTGAGCTGACAGGCACAAAATGGTTGGTACATGCAGAAAGGAGCTAGAAGGAAGAGATCCCAGGAGACCCTGTGTGTGCAGAGCAGAATGGGTTGTGACAGGCAGGGAGAGCAGCTCATCCTGCCACCCCGGCTGAAATCACTAGATTTAGCTATTGTCGGTCATTTGTTCCAGGGCAACAGAGTGATGACCCAGCAAAGCACATGCTGGGCATCACCTGGCACAGTCTCCACCACCTCTTCCATGATGGCACAACAAGGACAACATCTCCCATACAGCTGAGATGATTGAATCCCATCTCCCATACAGAGATTGATTGCTCTGTGAAGACCCTGGCTATCATGGAGCAGAGGAAATGCCAGGTCAGGACTGCTACTAACGTTCTGGACGTGGTAGAAACCCAGGGGCGGCCCTCGTCCTGTGTTCTTCAAGGGCTCTGTCGAAAAGGCCTCGTCATGGCGATGGATGAAGCTGCAAAGGAAAGGAAAGTTGTTTAGCAGCAGCAGGGCAGAGGTTGAATGTAACGAAACAAGGAATGGAGACAAAAGACAGGAACCAGGAGAATCAGCCATTCTCTCTTGGGGGCTGGATTTTGTAAGATATCTCAGGGCTAGATTGCTAGGGAAAACTGCCACACGCTGTTCTGTAGCCCACCAAAGTCTATGAAAGACGCTGGCTTTCACCAGTGACTGAACAAGGTCCCACACAGACCAAAAGGTCTGTCTCACACCTCTCGGTACCGCGTCCCCTCTTGGAAAGTCCTGGACCAGAATGATGGCTGGGAGCAGAGACAAGGGGAGGCAGAGCACCAGAAACATCCTGACATCTGTGCCTCTTCCTGGGAGAAAGAGCAAGGGCCAGGGCAGGCCCTGCAGACTCACTTGAACTGGCAGAAGATATCCGCGTATTCTGCTGAGATGCTGGAAGCCTGGAGGACAGTGACTCTGAAAGTGAATATGCTGCCCAGTTTCAGGTGATCCAGAGCTGCTTCCAGAGGCCCCTCCATTGTAGACTTCTCTGGACTGTCCAAGAGAAGGTCCTCTGGAGTCACTGTAGGGAAAAGAGTCGTCAGTGAAGAAATGGTCCTCTTGGCATCTGCAGACAACTCCCACTACCACCACATGCTGGATGCAGGCTGGTGAGGATGCCAGGCTTCCGTACTGGCATGCCAAAGCTCTCATGAGCACCATGGGCTTGCTGCTGCGTCCAGCGCTGCTGCTACTCAGCACCAGCCTGTGTTCCCCCTGGCTGGTGACCCCTCTCACCTGCGCACGTGTTGTTGTTGACCTCGTCTGCAGAGGGGCCCATGTCGCTAATCTGCCCCTGTCCTTCAACGATCCGCAGCTCCTCCTGGGAGGTCCCCGAGCGAGACATTCCTACTGGGGGGCAGGACTCGGACTGGAACTGTGAGATGTTCAGAGAGAGAAGAGATTTAGAGACTCCAGTGGTCCCAAAGGTGGCCTTGCTGGGTCTGTGGCCATGGGGCGGATCCCTGTCACCAGCACAAGTACTGAGCAGAGACACAGGGTGCAGGAGCAGCTCCAGACCTTCTCTGCTGACCCAGGGGAGCCCCCGTGAGAAACAGCTCCTTATTTAACACTGAGTCACAGCCAGGTCTCATCTTCTCACCCAAAGTCAACTGAAACCAGGGTGAACTGGGCAGCAACCCCTCTCCTTCCCCTAAGGGAGGAAGATCCCTTCACAAGCAGAGAATAGTCAATGTCAAGCATGAAGGGTGGGTGCTGGGGACAATCTAGGGGCTGCGTGGCACTGACAGCAGAAGAGAAAGGTGGATCGGAACATAGTCCCTTCAAATCACAGCTGCCGCAGCGTGATACATGCACCTCGCCAGGTGACATTCATGCAGGTGCCACCTGCAGGTGCCATTCACCAGGTAAGAGCACCACGATGCCCTGGGGACCTGTAGGGACCTGCAGTCAGGGTGCCCATCCTCTCTGTCCCGCGCAGAGCCGTGTTCCCTGTCCAGCTGTACCTTCTCAAAGTGCTGGTCATCAAAGGATATTTTCGCTGTCCCCGACTGCCGCACTCCCGAGCCGTAATCCGGGGCTTCTTCATCCGCTGCAGGAAGATGGTCATGGAGACGTTACCAGAAAGGCTGGGACCCTGCCCTGGCCAGGGGGACCGAGGGCACCGGCTCCTACCTGAGATGGCCTGCACAGCCACGCGCAGGAAGCCCTTCACCTCGCCCTTCTCGCTGACGATGGCGACGCGGTGCACCAGGGGCACAGGGTAGAGCAGGTTGCTGAGGTACACGAAGGCCCTGCCAGGGGGAGGCAATACAAGAGAGCGGTCACTGCTCCCCACGCTGGCGACACGCACGGAGCAGGCCACCGGCAGCCGGGATCACAGGTCACCGCTCACATCACAACATGGTGCTGCAAAGCAAAACTAAAGAGAGGCAGCCAGGGCCAGCCGGAGAGGGGCAGGGAGCGGGGCCGCGCAGCGGGTGGGAGAGCAGCGCTACGGCAGAGGCAGGCTCCTGTGCCGGTCGCGATGAAGCACGGGTGGCAGCGCGGCATGAGGGCTAGCATACCTCGGTCTGTCATCTCTGCCGGGCGGGGGGCAGCGCCGTGGGGAGGGGAGGGGGACGGGGGCTGTGCTGGCGCCACATGGAAGCTGGGAAGAGGACTCTCTTGGCAGTGAGGAGCTGGAGGACTAGTACAGAAGGTGCTGTGGAACCACTCGGGGCGCTGCTGCGGAGTCCAGGTGTGGGGAGGCGAGGGGACAAGAGAGGGAGAGAACAGAAGGGAGAGGGAAGGAAAGGTCCTGGCTGGAGCCTGGTGGGGTCCTGCCTATGGGGAGGCACCTGCCGGGGCTGCAGGTCTACCTGGTTCCCAGCACCACTGGGCAGAGCTGAGCGCGGCCAATTGTCACCCTAGGAGCCTCCACAAGGAGGAACCTCATTCGGGCCGGCCACTCTGTGTCCCTCCATGCCTGGAGCCCGCTGGGCTGCACAGAGGCAGCCGCACAGCTGGGTGTCCTCAGTGAGGGCCGCTGAGTCTGCAGCTTGGGCCTGGCCTTCCCCAGAGCCCAGCGGCACCTCGGTTCCCTGCAGTGTCCTCAGGCCGGCCCCTATTCCCACAGGAGGCGTTCCCTAGGCTCGAGCAGTCCTTGGGGCAAATAAAATCCCCCCTGTCACTGTTAGCAGCACAAGACACAGCTCCTGAGCGGCGGCAGGCTGGGGAACCCACGGACCAACACGTGGGTTTCCCAAGCTCCGGCTGGATGGGGACGGTGACAAGCGCGGCCACAGCTGCTCTTCTGCCCGTGCTGGCTCATTCACTAAGGCGTAGACAGGGTCGCAGTGCACATTTCTCTGGCACGTTGCCTCCTCTTGCTGCCTTCCTCAAACCTATCGCAACAAGTCGGGGTCAGTAGGTCCCTCTGTCACTGCCAGGCTCACTCTGGAGGTTGGGGGACATTAGGGTCCCCTCTGCCGAGGAGCAGCACTCAAAGGTCCTTTGGGTGATCGTGACGTGCCATGGCCTCAGCGGTGACTGGGCCTCACCTAACACCTTGGGCAGCAGAGATGTGCACAGTGCCATGGCCTGTAGGTCTGCACCACCCCACCGGGCTACCGGGGAGCCCTTCTGCCCCTTTCTGCCACCCCGGTAAGGTGACAGGGGCTGCCTCGAGTGCAGGCCAGGAGCTCGCAGCGGCAGGGGTCCATCACTGTCTTGACACAGGGTGCTCCTGTATTTTATGAGTTGGGATCATGCTGGAAACTGCTAGGACGTGCTGGCTTGGAGGCTTCCAAGAGGGCAAGGAGCATCTCTAAGCGCGTGTCTTCACTGCTCCCAACTTTCTAACCTTGAAGACGGCCTAGGGGAGGTCTGAACAGCAGAGCTGTGAGGAAAGGGCACGCAAAAGCCTGGGAGGCTCTTGCAGGGAAGACATAACCTGCACACTCTGAAGCAGCTTCCAGTGTGAGCACCAACCTCAGCCTCGAGGTCTGAAGGCTCCCCCTGGTCTTTGGGCTTTGACAGATCTCGCACAGCCGGCTGGGGCTTTTCCCATGCAACAACTTCAGAGGAGTCGAGTTACGGAAGCAAATGCAGCCCCTCAACAAGCACCTCACATGGGACAGTCCTGCCAAGGCTGTTCTGGGACCCTGGAGCAACCTCCCTTCGGGACAGGGAACGTATTCCCATGCTTGCCAGTACGGGTGGTCAAAGAACACTTCCCATTTCCTCACGGGCAAAAAGGGTCTCAGCTCCAGCCCAGCATCCTACGTGGCCTTCTCTCTGCTCAAAGGCCACCGGTGACAGATGGCTGGGCCACCCTGTGGGGCACCTGGCTGACAAGGGCCTGCAAGAACCTGTCAGGAGGTTCCTCACCAATGCAAAGTGCCTGTTAAAAGTTTGCTCTGTCACTGCGCAAAATCCTAGGGCAGCTCATCCTGAAGCCAACTGAGACCAGGAAGGTCAAGGAGGGAGGGAAAAGGGAAAAGGAGAGAGGGAAGAGGGAAGAGAGGAGAGGGGCAAGTGTGACACTAGAGGAAGGAGGGCAGGGACACTAACCACAAGATTGGTGAGGTGCAAAGATGGCATGCTCAGACCAAAGAAAAGCCTTTCCAAAGGAAGACAGAAGTGAAATAACCCCAATTTTCGCTAAAGCTTTGGAGAGAGAGAGAGAGCCAGCAGCTAAAAAATAAAAAAAAAAAAACAAAGAAAATAAAAAATAATCAAAGACAAGGATCCAATCATGAACCAATCAAAGCACACTTCACGAGAAATGTGACCGGCACAGCTGCTGCACAGGGAGCCAAATCCAGGTCAGACTCAAAAGAATTTGAAAGCCTCCAAAGGGAAGAGCTCCTGGGAACATCCCCCCAGCAGCGAGGGGGGTCTGCTGCATCAGGGGCTTGGTTGGTAGTTTGGTCTGTTTGGTTTTTAAGATGCCCCCGAGAGGGAAAAAAAAAAAAAAAAAGGAAAAAATTAAAAAAAATGGTGGAAGAACCCAGCTCTTTCGGTCTGAGGCTGCAAGACTCGTCCCCCATCTCCCTGCACTGCTCCCTTCTGCTGCCCACCTCGCTCCCACTCCCAGCTCCCGGGCGTCAGAGGAGGAAGGAAGAGCCGGGGTCGGACACGCTGGTGAGGAGTAGCCCCGGCCTCGCCGTGGCGGAGTGCACAGGGCTCTCGTGTGGAGGGGCTGCTCCGCAGCGGCCCGCAGGGAAGCTCTCTGGCTTCCCGGGGCTCCCCACCGCTTGGGGCGGAGGTTCCCAGCCCTGCTCGGGACAGAGGGGACGGCTTCCACCAGGAGAATATCCGAAGCAGAGCTAAGGGGCGCAGCATCGGCCCCAGCCCGTGTGGGAAGGGCACTTGGTGACTGCCTGTTTCTGAGGGGCAGATGGTGCTGTGGAGCCTGCAGGGTTTCTCCAAGCCAAGACTGAAGCAGTCTGGCGGTTCCCTGTCCACAGGCCAGAGAAAGGAAAGCGCTTTCCCTTCTCTGGCGGGGAGGAGAAGCTGGAGGCCGGCAGCTTGGGTCCTGGCAGAACAGAGCACAGGGAAACCACTGCGGTCTGAAAGCTGGACAGCAGCAGCAAGAGAAAATAGCCCTTTCTAAGGAGTCCTCCCTGCCCTCCAGAGCCCTGGATGCTCCTTAGCATCCTGAGGCCACCTGGAGAAATCCTCCCACTGGTCCTAATGCTCCTCGCAGCTCCTCGCCCCAGCTGGGCTCTCCCTCCCTGGCACGCGGTGCTGCCCGCGCTGCCCGGCTGCGCTCGGATACCTCCTCGTGTGCACCGAGCCCCTCGCCCGCGTCCCCACAACTCGTGCCACCATTACAAACATCCCTGCAAGCCGTCCAAGGGCTGCCGGGAGGCGGCCCTCACTCGGACGGATGTTTCTGCTGAAGTCTCCCAAAGCGATACCCTGCCACAGGCCCTGACTGAAGGGGACTTCACCTGGGTGTCAAGGCCGTGGGAAGCCTCCTGTGTCTGAAGAGCCACTGGGTCGCTCTGCTGATGCCCGGGAGGCTGCGGGATCTGCCTAACAACGGGCGCTCCGCAGCCTGGCTTGGTGCCACCTCCCCTCCTTGGTGCTCCCCTGGTCCCCGTGCTTGTCACGGCCCTACCTCGCTGGCCATCTCCTCGCAGCCCCTCATGTGGCCCTGGCAGCCGAGGTTCTCCCAGCCGGCCGGGCCACCCCCTGCGCCTCCGGGACGCGTGTCACTCTTGTCACAAAGCAGTCCCCTCATGCGAAAGAGCTAGTTCCTTCCCAGCATGCTCTCCTAAGACCTCACCAACCTTCCTACTAAACTGAACAGGGGGGAGCGGTCGTAAAATGGATCCCGGCCATCACACAGCGGGCACTCCGGAAAGATGTCTTCCTCCAGGTCCTCCGCCTCCTCCTCCTCCTCCTGCCCCTCGTGCCGCTCGTCAGCCGGCTCGGTGATGTCGGAGTCGGGGTTCGAGAAGGTGGGGGAGGGGGTGAGATCAGCCATGCGCTCGCTCATGCATGTGTTGAAAAGAGGAGAGCTGTTGCAGCCAGAGATATCTGAACTAAGGTTAGTACAACAAGATAGAAGACAGGTTAACACCAGCTGTTCCAAACAGAGAGAGCAAGAATAGGAATTTCGCTTTTTTTCTTTCTTTTTTTTCCTTTTTTTTTCTTTTTTTTTCCTCCGCTTAAACCAAGGGACGTGGGGGTATAAAAGACCTGCCAGTCCAGCGAGTCTTAAAAGGAAGCGTCCAAAGGCCGCCGGCTATAAAGCGTGGAAAAATGTGAACGCCCGAACAAACTGGTGCAAACGGTGGGGGATTCCCAACGCTGGCTTTGCCGGGAAGCCGGCGGTGCCGGGGACGGATACCCGGCTCGGTGACGCCACCGCCACCATCGAAGGGAATGGCTCCACGGGTGCCACGGGAAGCACACGGAGACGCACGGCACGCACCGCACGGGGGACACACAGATGCTCACACAAGGACACCCGCGTGTGCACGCACAGACACACGGCCAGAGGACACGGCAGCTGGGGGTCTCAACCTGCCCTCCTGCGGCAGCCCCACCACGGCTGCCCGTCCCCAGGCCCGCAGCACAGGGAAGGGGATGAGGAGGCCGGCCGGGCCACCCGCCTCCCGCCATCGGCAGGTTGAGAGCCCGGGCCTCGCAGCAGAGCTTTCCGGAGGGCAGCAGGAGGGTTCCCCATGGCTCGTGGCCCCAGCACGGTGCTGGCAGAGGAGAGTCACGGGTGGTGAGAGGGGCTCTGCCCCATGCTGCTGCAGGGGGTTGGTGCTCTCCCCAGGCGCAGCGGCTGCCTCACGGCTCTGCCCTGGGGAGGGGAACCCTGACGCTGGGTGCGTTTCCTCCTGCCCGGCTGCCTTTGGATGCCAGATGCGTTCAGGAGGAGCCAAAGCGCTCACCTGCCAACCAGCCTGAACCACGGGAAGCGGTCATAGAAGGGGTCTCCTCCGGTCACCACGTTGTCGCAGTCCTCAATGACGCTAGAAGGCACTTCGGCGGCGCGGTCGTACATCTCACGCATCAGGTCCAGGCGCTGTCTGTAGGTACAAGAGGAACCCAGCAGGCACTTGTAAGAAAATAGGGCCAGCTCACCCCTCCTGGAGCACGCTGGCCCAGCACAGGCACCTCTCACCCTACCTGAGCTTCTCCAGGGTCCAGTAATGCGTTGCCCCGTTCTTCTGGTCCTGCACCTCTACGGCCACAATGGTGCGGGGGAACGGCCGCTTCTCCCGGTCCTTGGCAGCATCAGGAGGCAGGAGGTCGGGAGGGAGAGGCGAGTACAGCGTGTCGGTGAGGAGCACGAACTGGAACTGGACCTGGAAAGGGGCACACAGGGACAACAATCCGCTCGTGAGAGACCTGAGGGTGACAGGCTGCCTGCTGGACCTTCAGCTGGGGGATGTCCTGTGCGCTTTCCGAATCTCCTGGAGCAGGAAGGGACACTCCTTCCCCCAAGCAACCCCTGACCATGCACAATCTGCCTTGTGTCCTTTGCTACAGGTGCTGCATGTCATGCAGAAGCTCTAAGAACTGCCCTACAGCTAATAGAAAAAAAAAATGATGGGCTATTTCTCATAATAGCAGAACTCAAAATGACCCTTAGGTGGCTGTACACAAGCACAAGGGGATGCTTTATAGTCCACTGAAGAGGTAATTTTGCCCAGTAAAAATATCAGCATTTTCAAAGGGCAGGTGTGTAAATCCATGCAAAAAACAGCTCAGCAAAGGTTAAACATGAAAATAGCATGCCTGGGCCAGGAATTCCCTGAGCCTCTGGGCACCGGAGGCTGGAGAGGTTTACCAGGGAAGTGTCACAGTCTGCCTGTGACATCTCATCCCTCCCCCAGGCACCTCCCTGAGCTTCTGTCTGCTTGGACTCCTGGGTCAAACAGACCCATGTTTTCATCCAGGCTGCTCATTCTTGTGTTTTCCAGGCTTTGAGAACGATCCAGCACACTTGGCTTCCCTCGGAGATTTGCCGTGGTGGGAACACACACGTGTTCCCGATGGGGACATGTCACAAGCAGCTGCAGGTTCTGCCCCCTCAGCTCTCTGGAAACGCCTCGCTTGACCCGCTTGCTCAGCCCCTGTGGGCACACGGAGCTGCTAGTTTTCCTCCAAATCAGGGCAGCGACCACAGCATGCAAAACCTCGGTGATGAACCCCAGAGACTGCAGCCGGTGGCACCAGCTACTTACTTTTTTCTTTAGCTCCACACTGATGGCATTGGCTTCTTTTAGGAAAATGGCATTGCCCCAGAGCAGGTCACGGAGAGAGGTGAACTGGTACCACTTCCACTTCCTGAAGGCCCACAGGGCCAGCTCGAACTCCCGCTCGGTCCACTGCACTGTGGAGACACCGGAGACAGTCACTTGCTGCACGGCACCAGGTGCGCCCGGCCCTGGCAGCCACGTCGAGGAGGGGCAACGCTAGTGCAGAAGGGACTATTGGTTTGGACTTGTTGCTCCTTTAGCTCCTACCAGAGCATCGAGACCTACTACAGGGAAAGGTGCCACAAAAGCACCTCTCCCTAAACCCCAGAAGACCATGGATGCAGGAAAGGGGATGGGTTATTCCATGTGAAACAACACTGCCAGTTCCTAGACGTCTTCTGAACAGAGCATGGTAACTGAACACAACCCTGTGACAGATATTTCAAGCATCTGGGACCAGCCTGTCACTTTGTTCAAGGTGCAAGTGGAATTTCCGGCAGCTCCATGGCCCCTCAGCAATTCCAGAGAGTTCTACCAAGGCCTCTGAGCCAAGCAGAATCAAGCTGTGGGCTACTGTATAAAATATTGCTATTTTCATCCTCGAGGGTGAATTTCTAATCTGCTGCCCTTTGAGAAACAGAACAAAGAGTTCCCAGAGATGGGAAAAAGGTTCACAAAATATCCTCCCAGCTACTGTCTGAATCCCTCAGAGAGATTCTGCAGGCAAAGCTTGCACTGTTGACTCTTTTTGTCTTCATTCTAAAATCCTTCCTCTTATCTGCTCTTAAGCTCTTTTTTATTAACACTCCCTCAGAAAGGTTGACAGGAATGAGGTAAAGCTGAGGCTGGTGACACCAAACCAGCTCTCTTCTCCCTCCAAACACATCTGCACTCAATACCATTTCTCAAAACTTAACACACCCGCACTTGCCCACTCTCGCCTTTTGATCTCTGCTTTGTCACTCAACACTCACCTTCATCTTCAGGTTCTTCTTCTTCCTCGTTGGCCTCAGGATAATACCTAGAGTCCATTTGCTTCTGCAGAGCTTCCAGTTTACTCTCATAGTCCTGGGGGAAGCAAGGAGAAGAATGATGTCATCCCCAAAACATGATTTTCCTTTGTGCCCACCATCCTTTTTGCCACCTCACATCTTGCTTTCTTCTTTCCCTAAAGAAATCCAGGCTCCTCCCTCCTCCAGATTCATGATCACAGACAGCTCCAAGATTCACACACCAGGTTTTCAGAGCACGTTTGTTCTCTGGGAAATGCAAACATCTCTGGTGACCCCAGGCCAGCCAAGACTTGGCATCTGAGGAAGAGTCAGGTCACAGAATCACAGAATAACAGAGTGGTTGAGGTGGGAAGAGACCTCTAGAGATCACCTAGTCCAAACCCCTGCTCCAGCAGGGACACCCTGAGCACATGGCACAGGGCAGCATCCAGGCGGGTTTGAAGATCCCTAGAAAAGGAGCCTCCACAGCCTCTCTGGGCAGTCCGTGCCAGGGCTCTGTCACCCTCACAGGAAAGAAGTTCTTCCTCACATGGAAATGGAACTGCCTCGGGTTCAACTTGTACCCATTACCTCTTGTCCGGTCACTGGCCACCACCGAGAAGAGTTTGGCCCCATCCTCCCTACATTCTCCCCTCAGGTACTTGAACATATTGATCAGATTTCCTCTCAGTCTTCTCTTCTCTAGGCTAAACAGACCCAGCTCGCTTAGTCTTTCCTCATAGTCTTACGTCTTTTCCTCAGGTCTGTCCACCTACCAGCCTCTGCTGCTCAAGAAGGTAATTGGCCTCTTCCCTCTCCTTCCGATATTGGTCCTCCAGTTCCTGAAGCCTGGAAGGAAGGGGAAGAACAGCATGAAGAGTTTGGGTATAGGTACTCACTCCTGCAGACCAACTTCTCTCTTGTCCTCGTCCTCCTGCCGTGTCCTGTCCCCTCACCTCTGCTCCATCTCCTGCTTCATGTCGATGCCCTGTTTCTCCAGCAGCTCCCGCTGCGCGAAGGCCCAGTCCACGGGCTCAGCGGGTGTCTCCGCACACGGCGTCCGCTCCCGCTCCTGCCGGGCCTGTTCGGGGTGGTTGAAGCGGAATACGTGGCTCTTGCCCATGATGATGCGGTTTCCTAGGGGAGTGCACAGGGAAAGGGCTCAGAGCTGACCAAGGAGGAGCCCAGGATTCATGCAAAGACCCACTGAGCTGCAGGGGCCGAGGAAGTGATGCAGGTTACAGCAGCTGCCCCGTGTTGGTCAGGCCTCAGGGTGGCAGGCCCCAAAGTCAACCCCATTCCGGTGTGGGTCCTACCTGATCGCAGGACACTGGGTTCTGTCACTTTTTTGCCGTTCACGTAGGTGTCAGCGCCTTCACAAGGCTCTAAGGTCACTATCACTGCAGGGACAGCGAGAAGGGGGAGAAAGGGAGTATAAATAAGTCACAAGGGATGCCACAAGATGCCAGGATTCCACAAGAGGGGAATCCTGAATCTCCTGGAGCATGGGGAAAAATGGGCTGCCCCAGATGGTACCCCAGGCATGGAATACAGGGATACTGGGGTGCCCCAGAGAGCACCCAAACCTGGAACAACCAACAGGCATCTCAACATTGCTCAGCCAGTCCCATGTCAATCAGAGTAGTCCAAGGACTAAGAGCAGGCAGAAACTAGACAGGATCTGAGCCCACATCCTGCACCTCGAGCCTTCCCAGACCCGTCTGGCAAGGGATTTTCTCCCCAGGGATGGCAGGACCAGCCCCCAGCTCAGGCTGGGACCAGCGTAGCCCACGGCAGGTACTGGCACACACTGGGGACACCCAGAGGGACCAGGGTGAGGAAGAAACAGAGGGATGCGGAGGCTCTTTGAGCAGGGAGTACCTTCCCCGCCGCTCCTCGTGTCGCTGCGGAAAAGACAGTGCTCTTCCTTAATGAAGTGTCCGCTGAGAACGATGTCCTGCCTCTTCTCTGCATCTTCCCGGCCAACCCTGCCAGAGGACACACAGCTCGAGGCTTCTCTTCCCTTTCTCACATCCGCCCCTCTGTGGGCTCCGCTCAAAAATACCCCGTGGGCCAACCTGAACAGTGCTCAGTGAGACCAATGCCCCTAATGAGGTTGCCCTGGAAATGCACATTTTCCCCCATGCAGCTCTGCTGTTTTGGTGATGCCCAGAGGACCCTGTGCCCAGGACAGAGGGCAGGCTGCCTGCCTGATATCTCTGTGCACCTCCTTGCAGCCCTCCTGGGGCACGTGGATTCCTGCATCTGCAGCAGGAATGCACTGCAGCTCCTGGAAGGCAAGCCAGGAGCCGCGATATGGGCTCTTGCTCCTCACCTTGTTATCCCGTCCTTGATGTAGTAGAGAAGGCACTCGGACATGAGCGGGTCCTCGTTCAGGTTGACCAAGTGGGGCGTCTGGGAGAGATGGAGAAAGAGTCACCCCCTGCCTGCTCCTCGTGGTGAGAGCCTGGCTGCTCCATGGCCTGCCCAAGGGCTCCTGTGTGAGGCCTGGGTGCTCAGCACGCAGCGAGGAGAGGCTCCACAGGCTCTTCCATGCAAGGAGGAAGGGTTATTTCCCCCATCTTTCCTCAGAAGAGCCAACACTTGGACAACAGAAATCAGAAATCAGAAGTTCAAAGTGAGTTTGTAACTCCTTGGTCCCTGCCTTTTAGCACAAGGGCTCCACATGCATCAGGAGACCAAGCCCAAAGCCCCTCTGATGACACAGGACGGGCTCTGCAGTGATTCTCTGCCAGGTCAGCCCTCACTGAGCAGGATCCCTCTGCCTGCTGCCACTGATAAACCAACCGGCTCCTTCTGGCCTAACCTGAAGAGCTGCTGCTTTGTGCATCACATCCTGGGACAAGTGCTCCTAACGGTCCTACAAGGGCTGTAGTTAAAGCTCCACGTCTTCACGTGTCTCTGTTTTTTGCTGCAAAAGGCTACAGTTTGGGCAATTTTCCCCAGGCACTGGTGCCCATCACTGGCTGCTGTGGAAAACTCGCACATGTGGGGTTGTAAAGTGACCCGATACAGAGCTAAACACCTCGCAGGAGGAGTCCTTGAGCAGACATGGCTCTTCTTGGGCCTCTGGCCAAGGATCAGGTAGGACCCTGATAGCCTGTGGTGGGTGTCTGCAGCCCCTTATGTTATCATACACCTGCAGAGGATGCAGCTGAGATGGACACACTTCCCATGTAGGTAGAAATTTTAGAACTGAGACCTACAAGTGCCTAGTTATCCTCTCTTGATGATACAAACACAGATGAAGCACCCAGAGGGGCAGGTCCCGGTCTGGGTGTTCATCCAAAGCCTGTGGCAGGATGGAGATCTGGACCGGTTACCCAGGCTGAGCTTCTCCCTGGCCTCTTTCTTAGCAGCTGCCTCACAATTATTTCTTTCCCAGGAGCCAAAACCACTCTGTTCTCGACAACAGGAGCATTTCTCCAGACAACAGGTCCCTGCTTATCTGAATCACTGCAAAATGTTGCGACTGCAGCTTCAGTCAGGAGGCAAAGGGGGCACTAATAGCTGAAGTTCCAAAGCTTCTTTGCTTTGGCAAAGCAAAAAAAGCTTCTTTTTCACCAGAAATATGAAATGAAAGTGTAAGAGACATCTTATCAGCCTGTTGACACAAAGCATGCAGAGATTTCCCCTTTGGAAAAGAGCACTGAGCCCTGACTGATCCAAGAGATTCACTCCAAACAGTCCAGGAGAGCTGGAGATCGGGGGGAAGCGCAGGCTCTTCTCCACAGTAGCTGCAAGGAAGAAGCTGGCCGTAACATCACACATCAGACCTCTCTGAGCACACAGGTGGCCCCTGGGCTTCAGGGAGAAGCTCTGAAACTCTTTTAGCTTGCAATGTTTCTCTGGATTTGCAAGGTTTGCTAATAGAAAGCAAATGTTTTAACTTCCACTGAGCTCCTCAGGGTAACAATTACACCAGTGATGGCACCAAGCAGGGCAACAAGGTCCCTGTGGTTTGCTCTCCAGGCAAATGGGCTTTGGGAAGCTTTCCACGCCAACCTTCCTTGCTGGCAGCTGGAGAAGCCACAGCAGTTTCCACCCACTAGAGAGCTGGAGAATAAATAGGCATCGAGAGCACCACAGCAACCCCATCTTCAGAGACCAACCTGCTTAGGGGAATAAACCCCCACGCTCTCTACATAAACATCGGGGGACCTAATGGGCAGCAGCTGAGAAAGAAATGAAAAATAAAGAACATGGAGTAAAAAACTGTTGCAGTAGTTGCACTGGGACAGGGATGAGGAAGAGCACAAAAGGTTCAGGCTGGGAACAGACCCTGCTCTCCAGGGCTTTGCACAGTCTCAGCAGGGCTGTGAGGGCAGCATCTGCTAAGATGTGTGGCCAGATCAACTGTGGCAGAGGCTGAGAGCTGCTATCTGCCTTGCCTTGGCATGTGGAGCGCCCCATTGCACCCGGGTGTTTATTTCTATCAAAATAAATGGTGAGAAAAACACCCAGCTGGTTTATTTTTGAAAGTGTCCCTTATTTGTTTCAGACTGAACAGCCCACTGCATAAAAGGTCAGTTCATACCGCAGAGGGCTAATCAGAAATGACTGGGGCTGGTCTGTAGGGCCAGGGCTGGTCCATAGGGACAGGGCAGGGCTGAGGGGAAGGAAACTGGTCTGGAGGTGGAAAACAGTCTGCTTGGCTGCAAAAAAGAGGTTAAGAGGTTATCCTACCTTCTTAGGAGAGAAAACACCCAAGGTGCCTCCGTCCTCCCTCATGGCCACCCCCATTTCAGCCAGCAAAGCTTCCCTGAAGGAGCAATGGAGAAAAGAGGCTGTCAAAGCGATGTGAACCCCCCACACCAGCCCCACAACCATCATCCATCCATTCGCCTCAGAGAATAGCCCAGCTTGAGCACAGGGAACAGCCCTCTGCCGCCCGGAGCAGCAAGGTGCTATGGCGTAGTGGCCTTGGATTATACTGTGTCTCTGCCGGGGGAGGTCCATTTTGCCGTCCTGGCTCAACTCACAGCTATTTGGCTGGGCTCTCCTAGATCCCCAAGTGTGGACGGCTTAATTCGCACTACGTGCCCCGGGCTAAGCCCCAGGGACAGTGCTAGCTGATCAGGGACAGGGCGGGGCCAGGGTGAGTGATAGAGGAGCACGAGACAGGAATGCAGGCCCATGCTCTGGCCTGGGTTATTTTGATGCTGGGGACATGGCCTTAGGGCCCATTTCAGCCCTGCATGTGTCTCGAGAGGATTTCTCAGAGCAGACTGGATCCCAAAAGACTAATGCAGTTGATGCTGGGGTGCCTGGGAGGCACCCAGCACAGAAAGGGGAGAGCCAGTCCTGCCTCACCCACCTCTCCATCCGGATGGCTTCTGTCCTCCGCAGCTTTTCCTCCCAAGTCTCGTTCAGCTCAGCAATGATCTTCTCCGTTTCCTGGGGGACACGAGGCATGGGTCAGCATTTCGCAGGGGCCACGGGACCCCAACACATCAAACCAGGAGTGCGGAGGGTCAGCAATGTCCCCAGTACCACACAGCTGCTACGTGTGTCACCCCAGAGCAGCAGAGATTGCCACAGGGCCACGTATTGGTCTTCCCAGGCTCTTACCTTGAGCCTTTCAATAGCCTCTTCGCTGCCCGGGGCAAACATGATGCGCTCGTGGAGGCTGGCGACGGAGGCCGCCCGGCTGGACAAGGCTGACAGGGAGGAAGAGGGGCTGATCCCGGCAATGGCATTGGTCACTGTGGAGAGATTGTCAGGGCGTTGACTCAGTTCAGCCACTCTAGGGTTACTGTTATTGTTCTCAAAGTCGGACACATCTACGGGCGGGGAAGGAGAGGGACGGAAGGGGGGAAAGACACATGGAGAGGAAGAAGGAAGAGAGAGAGAAAGAAAAAGATAGAGACAAGAAAAGCTGTTGGAAAAAAAAAGAAAACAACAAAAGAAACGTGGCCAGGTTTGGCAAGAAGAAAGCCAGGAGTTAAAAGAAAAATGCATACGCATGGACACAGCAGCACAGGCCAACAGCAGGGTGAGGGGCACTCAAACTGTCCCCAGCCCCAGCCCGGCCGCCGAACCCCGGGCAAGCACCCAGCCTGGGGGCAGCACCTGCGGCATCCACAGCGGCTCCCACAGGATTTGCTCCCCGGCGTGGCAGGGGAGCAGGCACCAAAGAGGGAGGCGGTGGCACAGGCTCACGCCGCAACCGGAGATGCTCCAGTTGCAGAGCCCCAAGGAGCCAGTGCCCAGCTCGGCAGCTCGTGCTGCAGGCTGGCAGCACACGTATTAGGGTAGGAGCAGGCGGCATTAGTTGAGGTTCCCATTTCCAGCGAACCTGAGCCCCATGGTGCTCTGTATCTCCAAAAAAGGGGCAATGGCAACTCGGGGGATTCTCTTGAGGCTCTGGCATGTGGAGGGACCGTGGCTCATATCAGTGCCCAGAGCTCAATGCCTTCTCTCCCTGCCAGGATCATCACAGCCTGGTTTGGCACTGCCTCCGCAGCGGGGACATCTCTGCATTCCTTGTCAAGGAGCCATGGCCAAACCTAAGCACTTCTGGTGGGTCACCACACACCTCCCCACCCACCAGCTGTGAACAGAGAGCTCTGTCCCAGCCTTCCTTCAGTTCACTGTTCCCTCTCCACAAACAAGCACAGGAACCTAAACCCAGCCACTCTGGCAAGTCTCCCCAACAACAGATTTGCCCCGTTCCTCTGTTGAGTAGAGGGCAACCCCTGGCAGGACTGGTGCTGTGTCACTGGGGTGTCTAGTGCCACCTGTACTGTGTCTTGCCCGCCTGGTTCTGTTTGCACCCAGGAGCACAGCCAGTGCCTTCACGAGCAGACCCAGCCGCAGAGACACTGCCAGTGCCAGCAGAAGCAGCAAGAGCAGCAGAAGCAGGAGGAAACACAATTACAGCATGGAGAAAAGAGTCCCTTGTGGATCAGGCTCGGCCACCTGCATGCTGGAGGCTGCTGAATATACCAGCAACTTCCCACCTGCAGGAGCAGCCCAAGGAGAAGGGTCCTGGCTGAGCACAGGAGCCCTCTGCTTGGGCTTCTCCAGCATGGAGCTGCCACAAGGCCTGTGTTCCCTCCAGGCAGAGCCAGCAGTGATGGCAAAGGCCACACAGCTCAACCCCTGAGGGATGTTGGAGGCCCCCTCTTAACCCCCTGCACGCTGACCTGGGGATTTAAGGCACTGAGGCAGGGGTTTGAGCCCTGGCACAAGGCACGGACCATCTGCCAATGCCCCTTTCCTTGCGTCTGCCTGCGGGCAAGCCCATTCCCAATAGTCAGCGCTGGCTCTTGGAGCCCTTTCCCATGCTGTACGTGTGTTTCTTGGTTATGCCTAGGTCTCCCCAAAGCAATGAAGCCACACAGAATACCAGTGATGGGGAATACACACATTTGGATCCTCCTGCAGCAGGGTTGGCTGAGAGAGAAAGAGGGGGCAGGGAGCAAGGAGAAAGACAAAGAAAACAGAACAAGAGTAGGTTCATCTCAGTAGGATTTACGACCACCTGAAAAGCACACAGAGGACAGCTCAGCCCCAGGGATGAATTCCTGGCAGCTCTGCAGGGCACATCCATGGGGAAGCTGAAGGGGGGACATGAGGGTGGAGGTGGAGGTGAGGGGCGGAGGCCTGCTGGGTCTAAAGCAGGTCCTCTGGCTTTATGGTAGTGTCAGGGGAGTCACAAACAGATGTGTGGGACTAGCTGGGAGACATCCCCGCTGGCGCGGTGGCAGTGGAAAGGAATGGCTACACCTGGGTGATGTGACATTACTCCATGGCAGGGTGGGCAGTGAGATGGTTGAGCCACAGAGCAGAATGGGTCTGTGGCTCAGCAGGCCAGGAGAGAGCAGGCCAGCAGGGCCAGGCGCGAGCGCAGAGGAGTACGTACTGTCAATGATGTCCCCGAGTCCCTGGGCGTAGAGCAGGTCCCGCAGGCGGGCCACCTCGTCCTTCAGCTCCCGGATGAGCTTGTTGTTGGGGTCCTCGTTGATGACGGCGTTGCATCGGATCTGCTTGGCACGGTCGGCATATCTAGGGACGGGGCAAAGCAGGGGCAACTGAGGGGAGCCTCCCCACGAGCCACGTAGGACTATATCTGGGCCAGAGGGGCAGGCAAACAGGCGGCCATTGGGCTGCAGGAGTAACTCAGAGCCCATCCCACTGAGGAGACCCTTCTGAGCTGCAGCTGACCAGGCAGGAGACTCCTACACGTGACCAAGGACCAGCGGGGTGCAAAATGGTGGCTGCTGTTTGGGCAAGCATTGCCAAGACCCCCGTGACAGTCCTTTGGGTCTCCTACTTGAGGTGCCAATGGCACTGGCTTCCTCACTGCCTTCCCATCGAGGGCAAGGGATGCCGGGGGAATAAAGCAGTAAGGAAAGTGACGGGAGCTCCTGGGTTTCAAAGCCATCCCCTGCTCTCAGCCTGCCAGGCTGACCTTCATCCCAGAGCCTACCTTAAAGTGCTGAGGGTCTCGTCATAGTTGATATCGGCAGGGCTGAGAGCAGCAACCATCGCAGTCCTGGAGTTGCCTCCTGCCCACAGAGGTGCAATTGCTTTAGTAAAACGTTGGTCCCTGAGCCAGCCGCCACCTCCCTTCCCTAGCTGAGCTCTCGGGCAAGCCCCACGTCAGCCCAGCATCAGCCGTCCCTTCCTCACCCAGGTTCTCCCGGAGCAGCCAGGTGAGCACAGAGTCCCGGTACGGGATGAAATCTGTCTTCTTCTTCTTCTTGTTCTGGAGAGGGGAGAGTGAGGAGAGGTGTTGCCAGGCTCCCTGCTCTCTTCCAAAGGGAAGACCACAAGCGGTGGAGGCCAATCCCGGAGGAAGGGTTGGTTGCCTCCAGCCACACCGGGCTGACAGCAAATGGCCCTGTTCCTCAGGAGAGAGTGCCCTCACGGGAGGAGTGTCCTGCACCACCACAGTGACCTCAGCAAGTCATTTTGCCTCTGCTTTGGGACATTTTGCACTATCTGGTCTGGGAGGGGGTTGAGGAGGGGTAATGGGGTAGGGTGGACCTGGAGGATGGTCCAGGACAGCTACAAGGTGGTGAAGACATGAGCTGCATCTCTCCAGTCCTCAGGAGGAAGCACGACTCGGATCCCCTTGGATTTTGGCTGTGCAGGGCTCTGTGCAAACCTCCCTGCTCCCCACTGCCATCCTACCCGTGCTACAAGCCAGCCCCACCGCCCTCTGGCGCAGCACGTACCTTGTTGGGCCCCGAATCCTGCAAAGGAAGCAGAGAGAGTGTTCATACTGTGCTGGAGGCTGCCGGGGAGGGAGGTACGACTGAGCTGCCCCTTCCCCTTCCCTGGCACCAGGGCAGAGCCGAGGACCCCGGGGACATGAGAGGGGCTCCCTTCAACTCCAGGGACATTGGCATCGTGGGGCAGGACGGGACAGATCTTCCCATCCAGCAGAGCCAGGGGATGAGCAGGGGGCACCCAAGCAAACACAAGGTGCAAGCAGGCAGGAGGAAGGCGCTGGTGGCACTCGCTTCTCCCCCAGGCTTTATGGAGCAGAATCTGTTTATGGACACTGAGCTGAGAGCAGGGCCAAGAACTCGGGCTGCCTCCCTGAGCGCACAGAAATGCCCTCCTTCCCCGCGCCCACCACCCTTGCCCAGGCCACCTACCATTTCAGCCAACGCAGAGATGACCTTCCCCAGTGTGGTCAAGGATTTGTTGATGTTGGCTCCTTCCTGATGGAAAGAAGAAATGCCCAGATGCTCAGGCTCTTATTCCAAGCAATACAGATGCCCAACAGGCCAGGAGAACAGGGAAGCCTCACTACAGCAGGACATACTGGGGTCCCAGCACCTCCGAATTGGGGTCTACAGACCCTGGCAGCACTTAAACAAACCCCCCATGAGGACTTTTATGGTCACCACTGTGGTATGCCAGGAATTAGGTAGGGAAAGGCCACGAGCTCTGAGCTGCTCCCTCACCTTTAATCTGGTGCCCTTTGCGCCTGTGGAGTCCGCTCGCTCACTCCCCGCCAGGTCCACCAGGCTGATCTTGCTGACCTGTAAGCAGAGACCAGGCCTTTAGCCACGAGGAGAGAAACCCACGTGGCTCCCCAAGCCCTCGGCCAACCCAGCCGGAGAAATTGCACCTCCAGGACCAAAATGAATGAACAAACCCATAGTGCAGCATGAATGCTGCATGCCCAGAGAGCAGAGGTGGCCTCTGCAAGGTCATTGCTGCGACCATTGCTGTGGCCTGATCAGGGCTAACGTGCCAGCAAGAGGCGAGGGCTCCGCTCTCACCTTCTCGGTGGTGATGTCCGTCTCGGCGTCATGCCGCTTCTGAGTGAAGATGATGTTGAACACGGCGTGGGAGCGGCTGCTGGTTTCATTCATGTTGGTGGCAGCCACGGTGCTGTGGGGAGAAGATGGCAGGAAGGGCTGACACTCTGCAGCGCACTGGGAGACCACAGCGGCTGCCACCAGCACCTCGACCAGCATCAGGATGGGCTACTTTGCAGAAGACAAATCTAGTGGCCACCAGATATGAGGGGCTCTGGTATCCAGAGTCAAGATGGTCAGATCCTACCTCTCGTGGGGCAGAGGGGAACTGTTCCTCTCCTGGTGACAACTTCTTGTAGAGATGGTGCATCAAGTTCCCCAACCTCAAGGTTGGAGACCCCTTGGGGAAGCTGAAGACTTGAGCAGGCTCAAGTCACCATGTGCAAATGCCCAAACCTTCATCATCTGTTTCTGGGGTGCTTTGATAGCACTAAGGAGACAACATGAAATAAGCCAGGGTCCCCATCTATAGTACATCAGGCACAGGGGAACTGCAGCCACACTGGGAGACAAGCCAAGAGGCAGTGGTGTGGCCTGGGCATGGGGGAACCAAGTCCTTCTACACCTTTCCAGCTTGAAGGCCAGCACTTGGAAGCAGGGAACATTTGCTGCCTGATGTGAGATGGGGAAGACACATAAAGAACATGTTTCTCAGAGAGCCAGGGCAGGAGGTTTAGCAGAGCTCTCTGGAGGTGTCTCTCTGAAACTTCCTGAAGAACTTCTATCCTGCTTCCCCACTCACCGGGCCTTATTGCCAGAGTCCATGAGGTCCTGGATGTCATTGTAGGAGGTCACAGCCAGCTTGGAGAGGTCCTCAACGTATGGGCCCATCAGGGGGTGCTCCCTCACCCGCAGGTTGCCTTTGTTCTTGGGGTTCAGCAGGTCCCTCACGCGTTCACAGTATATCTCCATGTAGCTCACCTAGGGGACAGGAATAGCTTGGAGCAGGCGGGACTCGGGCACCTTGTGGGGTGCACTCAGCCTCAGCCAATCTCATTTTTGGTGCTTCGTTCCAGCACAACATGAGCATACGCAGCAGAATGAGGCCTCAGAAGGACCCCCTGCACATGCTGCCCAGTACCCTGAGCCCAGGGAAAGGGATACCAGCGAGGGGGCCTGTCTGCACCCCAGCACAAGGTGTCTGCACCCCAACATGGGTCTTGTCAGCTCAGCAGGTATCCACGGCCACCCGTCCCTGGGGGATACAGAGCTGGCAATATCCAAGCAGGCCACTCGCCCAGCTGGTGGCAGTGATGGAGCCAAACAAATGGGCCTATTTCGTCCATGTATATCCATGGAAGAGGGAAGGGAAGGAAGAAGGAGAAAGGATGGACAGAGTTCTGTGCGTGCCTGATACAGTGATGGGATGTGCTGGGCACAAGCAAGAAACCAAGCAGGGTTTCTGTGAGCATCAAGAGGGTTTGCACTCCCCTTAGAGTCACTCTGGACTCCTCCGCTCCGCGGAGCTGGGTGGGAGCTGCTGGAAGATGGTGTTTGGTCTCCAGCAGCCGCGTTCCCGGGAGGGCTGTGGCAGCCCATGCAGGGCAGGCAGTGCATACCTCCACGGAGTAGGACATGTTGTCGTTGGTGGTGTCATTGATTCGGGAGAAGAGGTCCTCACAGAGCTGCATGGAGAAAGAGACCAAGCCGCTCAGGTCCTGCTCACCGAGCTGCACCCATCTGGGGGCTCCCAAAGGACGAGGGTTTCTGACCTTGCCTGCCTCCTCCTCACTCCCCCAAAACCCCAGAATAGCAGAGTGGGAAAGACAGTCATTGCGGGGGCTGGCTGAAACGCCCCAGCTCGTGTCGAGAGGCCCCTGTGCTCAGACAAAGCCTCTTCTATGTGGTGCTGATCTCTGCACAGAGCAGCTCTCAGGACGAGCATGAATCACTTTTTTCTTGCTGTGCCGCCCTGCTTGCCCCGCTCGCTGCCCGCTTTCCCCTCGGGCACCATGCACGGATCAGGCCCGGCTGCCCCGCAGCCTGTCCAGGCGCTACCTGTGGGATAATGCCCTGCTGGTCCTTCTCTTGCTTCCCCATCATGGTGTAGGACTTGCCGGCCCCTGTCTGCCCGTAGGCGAAGATGCAGACGTTGTAGCCTTCGAAGGCGTGCTGCAGCATCTCCTCGCCGATGTCGCGGTACACCTGCTTCTGCGACGCATAGTTGATGTCTGCGGGCTGCGGGGAGCACAGGGAGGCAGAGAAGAAGCGAGGAATTAAGCGCAAGGGCTTCGAGGGAAAACATGAGGGACCTGGCTTTGCCACACTCACTGCAGGAGTCCTGTCACCTCCCTGAAACTGCATGGCCTGGAGAGCCACAGCCTGAGTTATTGCCCTAGGAAGCCTCTTGGGAGTCACATGTATCTCAGAAAGACACAGAGTGCCCTGATGCTGCTGCAGGCCTGGGGAGGAGAGCGCAGATTTGGGCACCACTGGGCTGCATCCCATCACCCAGCTCTGCTTCCCATTACGAGTTCCTGGGATCAGGAGTTGAAGGCAACGGGCCAGAGGAGCTCTGAGCCACTTGAAGAAGAGCAGAAGGCTCTGCCTCGCTAAACCCATGAGGGCCCCAAGCTGAGAGAGCCCTCAGCTAAAACCTTTATACGAAGACAATGCAGCACTTACCGTGGTGTGAGACCAGTAGGAATAGTCAAAGCTGAAGCTTTTTGGTGTCTCTTTGGGCTGCTTTGGGTTCAGGATAGCTGGGGACAAACAGATAGGAACATGATGAGAACCTCTGCCTTTTCCTCACTGGGACAGCAGCTCGTGGGCTCCTGCTTCAACCTGGATGGGTTTTTGCTACCCAAAGCCAACCCACCAGGACCATCCTGGCCAAACATCTCGGTAGAGACCCCCGTCCCTTCCCTGTGTGTGCTTCCTCCCTGGGCAAAACCACTTTCACGAGGCTGTGGATGACCAGAGCCAAGAGCAGGACTGATTCAGGTAGCTCCCAAACATGCTTTGGAGCAGCTGGAGGGTGAGCAGCCTCCCTGGGCCTCCCCAGGCTCCCTCCTGAGGGACCCTGGGCCTCCCTCGGCTCCTGTCTCTCGTCTCCCTCTCTGCGTTCGTCTCCGCATGCTTCATTTCTCGCTACCTGCTTTTTCTCCGGCACCAGCAGGGTGATTAATGTGCTGGGTTAAGCTGCCAATGGAAACAAGGGCCGGCTTTTTCCCATCGCCAGCTGAAAAGGACGTTGCCATGGAAACGGGAGACTGCATCACTTCTCTTCCTCGCTCACTCTTTTCCTGATTTTTTTTTCCCCTCCCAAAGAGTGTTTATATTTTTTCCCCTCTAAAATAGCAGGCATGTAGAGAGATGCGTCAGAAGAAACCCAAAACTGCAGGAGAATCACGAGACGCAGCGAGCGCCCATTTTGGGCGACTTTCACCTGACCTTCCCGCGTGAGCTGCTGCCACATGCGGGTGGCCGTCCACATCGGCGCCCCAGGTGGCAGCAGGCCCATAGGGAAGGGGGACGGGGGAAGACCCCAGGCCAATGAGATTAACAGGCCCCTCTCGTCCAAAGTGGGGACGTTTTAGCCCCGTGACAACATACTCACTGTGGGGCAGTTGATAAAAAACCCACAGACCAAACCAGGAGGCTGTAAAGACTCTTTCGCAAGGCACTTAGCACAAGCTGGGTCCTAAATTAATGATGAAGATTCCCCAGGAGCCCTGGGGTTGCTAGGGAACAGGCTTGGGAATATCAAATTGGCCGGCGTGTCCTTGAAAGCCGAGGCGACAAAGAGCGAGCAGGGAAGGAGATGGGCCGAGGCAGCGCTGAGGGTTTGGAGATGGCGGCTGAGCTGTTGCCGGCCTCCGGATGAACATCCCGGATGCTCGCGGCTTCCCAGCTCCCTAAGGATGAGGGGGTGGGGAAGGATGAGCAGTGTCTCCAGGCTCAAGAGCCCTAAACATGGTTCTCCAGGGGCTGCAGCCGCCAAAATCAGTCCTTGAGCTGGATGACAGGGAAGGGAGCAAATTAGGCCTCCTCGTGAACCCACGACCTCTCTGCTCGCTGAGTCAGAGCTGCAGCCACCAGCGCCCTTCAGTGCATCCGTGATGTCAGGGGGCCCTTCCATCAGGCGTGGCCCTGTTTTCCAGGTGTCTTCCAGCTCCTGGGCTTGCCAGGAGACATGGAAGGGCAAGGAGAAGCCCTCAAAATGATGCCCAGTTGGAGCCAGCAACCACGTAGGGAGAAAGGGTCAAGCTGATGGGGAGGAGAGTCAGGCTGCAGCACACAGAGTGGCTCTCGGACGTGGCCCCAGGGCACCACAGGGCTCTGCTGCAGCTGGGAGCTCCGCAGCTGAGCCGCATTCCCAGGAGTAAGGGGTCAGGAATAACGTCTCCATAGCAAGTTCCTCATCTCCGTAAATCCCCAGCAAGATGCGCGCCGGAATGGCATCGCCGGAATGGAAAACTGAGCGCTGGCCGGAGCTTTGCCCCTCACGAAGCCACGGCAAATGCAGCCAGACGGGCAGGTGCCAAAGGGGGACGGGGAGGCGCCTGCATGACAAGGCCATTCTGCGCCCCCGTGCAATCCCGCGCCGGGCACGGGGCGGAGGAGGAGCCGGGGACGGCACCCGGCAGCTCCTCCAGCTGTAGCCGCCTGGGTGGCCTGGAATGTGCGGAAGGAGCCGGACCCAGGGCCACTCAGCAGGGAAGATGGAGGGCTCCTGCCCTTCGTTACCCTAAAGAGCCACCAAGGTGGCAAGAAGGTGGAGAAGGGGCAACCACCGAGTCAAAGAGAAATGAA
Source organism: Crypturellus soui (assembly GCA_032275445.1). Taxonomy (NCBI): domain Eukaryota; kingdom Metazoa; phylum Chordata; class Aves; order Tinamiformes; family Tinamidae; genus Crypturellus; species Crypturellus soui. The sequence continues at coordinate 317,915 of JAUBNY010000077.1, read as the reverse complement.
AACCACTAAGTGCTGGGTTTTTGCCAGGGAATACATTTTTCTGGAGACCATCAGGAGGCTTCAGGATGGAATAAAATGCTGGGGAGGGTGCCAGGAGGAGAGCAAACTTGGGGGAAGCTTGGAAACACGTCTCACTGTTTCGCTGGGTGGAAGAGGCTAGAGGAAGAGGCAAGAGCAGAGGCCAGCGGGTTCCCAAGGCTCGGCCATTCAGCCCAGCACTTGCCAGCGGAGACACGGCTTTGGCTGGAGAATATTAACAGCCTGTTGGGAAGAAAGCTGGGATCTTTTCCTCCCAGTTGCCGCAGGGGAGGGTGAAGGGTGAGAGCTCGGCCACAGCACGGGGCGAAGCTGCCAGGACAGCGCGCGGGGGCTATTGATGCGAGGCCACGTTGCGGCCACAAAGGAAAGGCCGGCGTCAGCGGGACGCCGCGGGGGGGAGCGGGCCCGCGAACAAAGCGGCAGTGTTGGCAGGACGGGCGGCCTCGGCGCGAGCCGAGCGGTGACACGGGCTGCAAATGCGGGGACGAAAAGGACTGCAGTGAAGGGCCAGTTCCTTCCCTCCCCGCCAGTGCCGCCGCTCTGGTCGATTTAATCGACTGTGCATAAAAATGACTGTCTGCAGGGCACGCTGCAAATGATCCCGGAAGGGGGGGTGCAGAAAGGGACATTTGGCCCCCAGAAATGCCAGGATCACCCCCTCCCTCCCTGCACGCAGCCCCTTTCCCCTCCACCTGAGCAGCATCACTCTGCACGTCCCCGCTCTCCGGCCCTTCCACCCCTTTCCCGGCGGGAACACAAGTGCTGAGCTGGTGCAGCCCATGGAGACACAAACACCCCCCTTTCATGCCCAGTGCGGGGGATTAGCCGAGGGTTTGTTGACTCCCCTTTCAATGGAAGAGAAAACATTGCTGTCAGCAAAGGGCTCACTGGGAACCCGCGGCTGCCCCGAGCTCGGCCGGGGCAGCAGGGAGGGGGAACCAGCTCCCGGTGGCCGCCCAAGGGCACCTTGATGCCTTGGTGCTGCAAAACCCTCCAGAGATACAGAAGGGCCTCGCTGGCTTGGAGCAAACCCTGGAAAGCTCCTGCAAGGAGAGGGAGACAGGACGGCCACGCCAGCCATGTCCAGCTGAGGAGGCCCATGGAGACTCGTGGAGAACAAGGCAGACTCTGCTCCAAGGCTCTGCATGGCCTCACAGATCTCTCAGCTGTTCATCCCCTGCTGACGCCAGGGGTTCGAGAGGGCTGCAGAGGTGCCTTGGCACCCATGGGGGTCTCCTCTCCCCACCAAGCTCGTCACGCAGCCAGCAGCTCCGCGGAGGTGGCAGCTTTACCCACCGCTGGTGACGTCGGCAGCTCCAGACACGCAGGAGGGAAGGAGCTATTTTCAACGCTGCCACATTTGGAGGCTTGCAGAGCCAGACAGGAGGGATTTGGGTGCCTTTTCCCCCTATTCCCAGCACCCAAGCACTGGGGAATCCCTCAGGAGCCCTCGTCCTGCCCCTCTCCGGCATCTCCATGCAAAACCTCGCTGCCTCAGCACCGCTTTTACATGGGGCACAAGACGGTGTCCTCCCTGTCGCCCTGCTACTCACTCGTGGTACTGCCCGACATCTGGATGATGCACTTGGACTCGCGGCTCATTTCGCGGGAGTTGAAGGGCCGCACACGCACGGCCACCTTCACCGAGGCGCCCGCCATCTCGGCGGCTGGTGGCGGGCGCTGCAACGGGCGAGTGGGGCCGCGCGGCCGGTGTCCTGCAAAGGAGGAGAGTGGTCATTACATGGGGCAGCCCCTCGACCCATCCCGCCACCGCAAGGGACCCGCTTGCGCCCATGCGGCTCCCCGGCGCCTTTGCCAGGCCCGGAGCCACAGCCTTCCCTCGCTCGGGGAGAGCGGCAGCCCCAGGCCCTTCGCGGCACAGCGTGGAGCCTGTCAGTCAATAACTATTTTCTGCTCAATCTGGCTAACCCAGGAATCAATTTGCCCTCAAAGTGAGTGGGCTTCTCCACAAGAGGAGACGGAATAGCCTCCAGAGAGGGGAAATGGCGAGGGCGGCTTCGCCAGGGAGCCTCCATCTGCTCTCCATGCCTGTGTCCCGACGTGGTTTGGGTTGTCCCCAGGATCTTGGCCGGTCCCAGCCTGCACGCAGCAGTTTTCCGAGGGCACCACAGGGGAGCGGGCTGGGATGCAACCATGGAAGTAGCAGCAAGATGGCCACAGGCCAAAACCATGAGCCCAAATGAGCAGCTTTACAACATCTAGAGCACTGACTCTTGCCGACACTGTCTTGAAAAACGGTTCCCCACCTTTCCCAACCCCAAATTAACCCTTGCTACTACTAATGAGAGCTGCGCCAAGGTCCTTCCCTTGTGTCCCAAGTTCTCCAGCCCCTTTTCTGTGTCCTTCCTTCCCTGATGACTGATGATTTAGCAAAAGAGTTCTGGATCCTTTCTATCTTGCCATGTTGCCTTAAAAATCAGCCCACTCGTTGACACCTTCCTCTCTCCACCACCACCAGCTCCTGATGTTCAAATAGACTCGTTAAAACACAGCCTTTTCCTTCCATCTTGCAGCTTGTGCTCTGTCTCGGCCTCGGAGCCATGAAAGCGAGAACAGGAGGGGATAAAAATTAAACCAAGACGCCAAAGCAGCATCCAGACACTGAGCACGTGGTCTGGACCAAGGAGGGGCGAGCGATGACACAGCTCTGGTGACTCTGGCTAGGCTTAGGCACCACCAGGATGGGTCACCCTCCACATAAGGGATTTCCTCCAGGGAGACGCAACTGAATTTGCAGCAGATGAGGAGGGGAAAAGAATTAAAATAAATTAATAAATAAAATAAAGTGTATATTCTCAGGCTATCTTGAAAGCAAACTGCTTTAAGGACTTATTTAATAATTTATTTATTGAGCCTAATGCTGCATATAGACATGCTTCTGCCTTCACCGCTCTGCTGCTTTCTTGGGTAGCAAAAAAGATTATATAATAATAATAATAAATTTGACTCTGTGTCAAAGCGGAAAGAAAAGGCTGTTTTTTCTGCAAAATGACAACACACATTCCTGGGTGGAAGCGCTGCCTTCATGGGCGGCCCTCTGTGCTGGCGGCTGCCTCCTGTTCGGGAGCCGGCCCCATCTCACGCAGCCGGCGCGTGGGGATGGCAGCGGCTCCTCGGCTAAGGGCCGTCTGGCACCTGCCAAGTGCCCACGACAAACGCGCTCCTCTGCCCCTCGGGTAACTCACTCACGGGTCTCTCTTTCTCCCAACATCAGGCACCTTCCTCTTGACTTTGAAAGGAAAATGGGGCCATTAAGCGCTGGAAAATCGGTCACGCCCCAGCTCCGCGGATGCAGTTCCTGCCCACGTGCCCTCCAGCTCTCTCCCTGCTGCCCATTGGAGCCTGTGGGGATGCGGGAGCCCATGGCAGCTCCCCCCTGCCCTGTCCCGCTTTCCTGGTGCCGCTCCGCTTGGCATGGCCCCACACTGGGCTCTCCACAGGGCCCAGCTGCGTCACGTGGGGCTGCGGGAGCCCTGCTTGCCTCAGCCTGGCCCTCCTCCGGGCACCACCCGCGTTTCCAGCAGGCGTTTTCCCTTGCCCGGCACATCTTTACGCATCCCAATACTCAGGCTGTCCACAGGCTAGAATTGCTCTTTTTGCTCTCCCTGGTGCCTTCTAGAAAACAACCCATGTTATTCAGCTCGCTCAGCAGCGCGGACCTCTCTGCCTACAAGGAGTAACCCGGGCTCCATTTTCTGCGCTGCAGCAGCTCCATCCATTTCCTTGGGAACCATGAGCCAGCGAAACACGGCTTCATCCCTGCTCCTCTGCAGCTTCCCGGCTCGCTTGCTGGCTTCCTACTGGATCTGCAAGCTGGCCCAAGTGCCAAGGGGGTAGAGGACCAGCTTGCAGATCCAGTAGGATCCTTTGGATGCCGGGGGTTAGGAGGGGCCGGTTGGCCC